>ML682007.1:384786-512052 GCA_007922195.1 Podocnemis expansa
GTGCTGAGAGGGGTGGAAGGTACCAGACTAGCGCAGGAGGGCGCTGAGGGGGGTACCAGGCTGCGGGGGGGGGCGCTGAGAGGGGGTACCAGGCTGCGGGGGGGGGGACTCTGAAAGAGGCGGGAGGTACCAGACCGACGCGGGAGGCAGCACTGAGGAGCGTGGGGAGGTATGGGTAAGGGGAAAGCCGAACCCCTCTCCCCAATTCTCTCCCCCAACCCGCGCTACCCGGGCCCCGCCTAATTTACCCGCTTTATTCTCACGAGAATCGACTCCCGCCCTAACCCTCCGAGCTCAGCCAATCAGCTGTCAGAAATCTGGCTTTCCTGTGGTGATTGGATGGGATGCGGGGACAGCTACCCAATAGCAGTGCAGTTAGCGCCGCTGGGCGCGCTGAGGGAGCTGTCGGGCGGCGATTGGCGGGAGGCCGCTATGGGCAAGATGGCGGCGGCGGCGGTGGCGGTTGCGGCGGTTGCCGGCAGCGGCGATTTCTCCGACTTGCGCCAGATCAAGAAGCAGCTGCTGAGCGTGGCGGAGCGGAGCCGGGAGCGCGGCCTGCAGCACAGCGGGAAATGGTGAGGGGCGGTCTGCGTCCCCTCCCCTCCTCTCCTCTCCTCTCCCACCTGCGTCCCCTGTGCTGCTGAGCGGTCCCCGGGGCCTCGGGCCGCGGCCACGTCCGGGCGCCGGCGGGGTCCGCGGGCCGCTGATTTATTTGGGGTCTCTTGGTTTCAGGGCTTCCGAGCTGGCGTTTGCCCTGGATCCTCTGCCTCTGAGTGAGCTGCCGCCTGCCCCCGCACTCACGGAGGTACGGACGGCGGACGTGAGGCTGGCCAGGAGCCGGCAGATGGAGCTGCAGGGGTTCCCCTAGCGCCCCCACACCTCCTTTACACCTCTCCCAAATTTCTCAGCACACCGGTTGTTAGCTAGTAACAGCGTCCTGCCAAATTACTGAGCACCTCCTACCGTCCCTTCACTCTGAAGTCCTGGGGAGAAGACTGAATAGCTGTTTCCTGGTGTCCTCCTCCTGCACCCCCGAGTTCATACGACAAGGTCATGCTGGCCTAATTGGTCGTTCAGGGGTGTGAACAAACCACCCCCCTGAGTGACATGAATTACATGCAGGGTGGGCCCAACCATACCGGTGACCTGGGCAGTCACCCGGGGTGCCAAATTAGAATTGAAGTTTTTAATTCATTTGAAAAAAATGAATTATCTTTTAGAAGACATGCGTGCACAGTGCTGTGTTGGTGGGAAGGCTTCTCTGGCCTGGTATGGCTTACAAATGAGGTTCAGTTATGCCAATGGGAGAGCTGGCTCCAGTCCTCCCAGGGCACTTTCAACAGACATGGTACAGCTGCACCACCTCAGCACTGTACATGTGAAAGTGGCTTGAGGTCTCACCGGCTCCATGCAAGGAGACTTCAATGCATAACGGTGCATCCTGCCATGTTCCAGGTGACGGAGGCAACTCCATCTTTGGTATGGCTGCACTAGGATTGTTATGATATCAGGGACAGAATCCATAACAGGCAGGGAGAGGCATTATCTCCCCTGATGGGCCACTCTCTGCCTCCTCACTGAGGCAGAAAGAAGTAGGTCCCAGACAGGGACCCAGAACCACCGTGCGGCCACTAGCAGGGCCCTGGGGCCGGTGGTGGCAGCAGGAGCCAAACCCGGCCAGGTACCAGGGGTCGCCAGCGATGGTGCTAGACGGCCCCAGCAGCAGGAGCTGAATCGGGCCAGCAGTGATGGGGGAGGATAGGGGGTGGGTTGATCTTTGGAGCTTTCTTCCCCAGGGCAAGCTCCAAAATCCACCCATGTATGGTGTTGTCCTTGCTGTATTACCACAAAAGCAGGGGACCTGCCTATCACGTTGTTCTTTGACCATGTTGTAAAGCCATCCAAATGTAGGGCATAGTGCATCAACTATATTTATAAACCAGAATAAAACTCTGAACACATGTTTAAAAGTATTAGTCTAGAGATACTAATATGGTCTTGTCTGTGCTCCAGAATAAATCCATGTTATAACTAGCTGAGGGACACTCGCTGCAGTGTAAAAGGCTTTGACACAAAGAGATCTTTCTCAGATGTATGTTAAACTTTCCAAAATAGTGCTCTTTGGGCTCAAATTTGGGGAAGCTTCTTTGACAGATAACTTTCTATTGGAAAGTCAAAACAAATAAGGAGTCCTTTTATTTATTAGTCTTTAAAAGTGCCCCAGGACCCTTGTTTGTTTTGCTGAAATAGACTAACATAGCTACTTCTCTGAATATTGGGAAAGTTGCTGGCTTTCTCTTTCTCTTTTCTTTAAGGCTCTGTAAATATAAATGAGAGATTATGGTGTCTTTAACTTCAAGAAGATTTGCAGGCATTTTTATTTTTATTTGGCTGGCTAAAAAGTCTTCAATGTGAAGTACACTCTGGGCTTTTTTTCCTAATCCTTAATGAGGAGTGTACTTGCCTAAATCTGTAGACTAAAAGTTGAACCTAGATCAGTTAGTTGATCTTTGATGATCTAAAAAAATCTCACTAAAAAGACAGTATCCAGATACCCATGGGGAAGTTATTCTAATATGTACTGGCTTGTGCTTTTTTTTTTTTTTAAACTTATGTAAAACCCATATTAAAACATTACAGATTAGCATTTAAATGCACTAAAATCAGAAATGTCAAATATATGAATCCCGCAAGAGCTGTAACTTGACCGACAGTTATATGTACTTAATTTCAGTAATGTTGCCTTAAGAGTATGGCTTAACTATGTATATGCACAGTATGTCTGACGATTGTTCTGGGGACCATAGCTTGAATTCCAGAACTTTATGTCTTTCATTTGTAACACTATATCAAGCCATACGTCTAACATTTGTCTCTTAGACTTTTAGGGCAGAAGGGACCACCATGATCAGCTAATCACACTGCAGGCCACAGAACTTCACCCAGCCACTTCAGTAATTGACCCTGACCTCTGGCTGACTTACTGAAGTCCTCATATCTTGATTTAAAGACTTAAGTTGCAAGAATCTACTATTTAGTTTATATATCCAAGTGGTCCATGCTGCAGAGGAAGGTGGGAAAACCCTAGGGTCTTTGCCAGTCTGACCTGGGGAAAATTCCTTCCCGAGTCAAATATGGCAGTCAGTTGGATCCTGAACATTTTGTTAAGAATAAATAGGCAGAGATCTGGGAAGGAATTCTCTAGTAACTTGGAGCTCTGCTAGGCTAGTGTCCCATTAGTAGCCATTGGAGCTATTTGCTGCTGGTGGCCACAGATTGGCCACATGCACATGTAGGCCGTCTCATCCTACCAGCCCTTCCATTAGGTTATCAAGTTCAGTCTTGAAGCCATTTAGGTTTTTTTGCCCACTCTGCTCCCCCTGAAAGGCTGTTCCAGAACTTAATTCTTCTGATGTCTAAAACTGTTGTGTAACTTTGGGCATAAACTAGAGTCAATACTGACGCTTAACTTAATTCCTCTCCCTCCCTGGTATTTGTCCCTCTGATGTATTTATGGAAAGCAATCGCATCTCCCCTCAAACTTCATTCGGTTGGGCTAAGCAGTATTCCAAATGAGTTTTCACTAGTGACTTGTATAACTAACACTTTCTGATCGTTACTGGAAATACCTCAATTGATGCATCCCAGGTTTCCATTTGCCTTTTGTCACAGCTGCATCACATTGATATCTCAAAGTCATCCTGTGCTCAAAAAATACAATTTTCTCTGTTCCTATGTCACTTCCAACTACCAAGTTCCCAATTTACAGCAAAAATTCTTGTTAGTCCCTAAGTGCATGACCCTGGTCTATTAAATTTCATCCCATAACTATTACTCCAGATTTCAAGGTTGTTGAAATTAAAAAAAAAAAAGAGAGCATTAAGGCAGAAAGTTTAAAATAATAGCATGGTCACATGGGAGATGTGATTATCAGTGTTCTGCATCCAACACGGATGTTTTGTTTGGCTGCGTGTGTCCCTGTGTAGGTAACACTCATGAGCAAAGAATTGAATGTGACCTCAGATCCTTATAAAAATGAAGGTGCCAGGGTGGGCTTTATTGCAATGTAGCACAATGGTAGTGTACTGACAGCATTTGTGTTTTCAATGCAGTGGAATGGCTCAGATGGCAGGACTCTACATCATCCCTTTCGACTGCCCAGAAACTGGGCTCTTGAATGCCTGCATTTATACACTGTTTGGACCATGTGCTTGGCCCATTTGGCACCAGAAACTACTTGCTTTGATATCTAAAATTGCCTTGCCATCAGGAAGGGTACCACACACCCTTCCTGATGCCATCCATTACCTTGTCTGGGCCACATACCGTTAAACATCTCCATTCATCAAAATGTCAATGATTTAGCTGAAATATTCCTATTATGGGATAGCTTGGGCATAACGTCTCTCCTTATCTCTTTGGTGCTAGGCTGACCCAACACCTTCTTTCTCAAGGTACTTTTCCATTCTTCATACTTATTTCAGTTTCCACTTGTTTCTTGCCAATTTCAGTGAGGCCAGACTTTCACAATCTGACTCCTGCTAGCTTGACTGTTTATTCAGCTCAGGCTTACTGTTTTGGATTATTTCATTAGGCCTTGGGCAAGCACCTGGGCATTTCTACTTTTCCTTTTACATCATACTCTAACTTTCCATTACAAATAAAAACAAGAATGTAGTGGTTTCTGTAACCAACCAGTAGTGCATCTAGTACTCCATTCTGTTTTGTAGAGTGACCAATACCAGATGCCTCTGAGGAAGCTGTAATCTCTGTATCAGACAGCTGTGGAATATTTTACTGCAGAGAAGTTTCTTCCTAATCCGACCTATCCATGTCATATCTCGTCTCTGAACAATTCTAATCTGAATTTCTGATATGGAAGTTTTTGACCTCTGTTAACTTCCATGGCTTCTCTCTAGGACAACGCCCCCCCCTTTTTTTTTAATATAGTGTTATAAGAATTGAACAAAGCTTTCCAGGGGAGGCGTATCATTGATTTACATAAAGACATATTAAATGTTATTGTGCAGACCAAACTTAGAAATCATGGTTATTAATATTGTTCACAATTTTCCCCACTTTTTTATAAATGCTAAAATAGTATAATCCAAGAAGAAAGAATTCCTAATGTAAAAAATTGTAGACTAAAGGTAACCAGCATTTTTAGGAGCTCAGGACCATTCTTTGAGAAACAAATGGTGTACAGGCCTCCATCATTTTGTAAGGAGAATGGGCAATAATTGGGCAATGATTAAAAATGTGTTTCTGCACAAGATAATCTGGTTTCTAATTATACCAATTATACTTGGTGCATTATGAAGCATGACTAAATATAAATACTACAGTGAAGCTCTATGGAGGCAGTATAATGAAGGAGATTTTAAAATTCTGGCTTTAAGTTTTAAATTTGCAATCTGAAATTCTCAGTTAAATTACTTGCATTGCCTTCTCTCACCTAAATTTATAATCTCTGTTTATTCCTGCTCAGTTTGCAGCTAACTTATTCTAGTAGTTGATAGTTAATACTTCTGTTTTCTGAAATTTCACGGTTTTGATGTGTTGTCTCAAACTAATATTGAAATTGTTAAATAAAAGGACTTGGTAGTTGGGATGAAATGAGTGGCTGTGAAGAGTGGCTGAAAGTATTCAAACTTTGTTTGATGTGAGGGAGAGTCTCTAAATCTTTGCTTCCATGTTTTTTCCATTTTCTTCCCTAACCGTTTGTCACCATGAAGAGACTTCCAAGGAACTCAAAACTACTGAGTTCATGAACTCTTTCCTCTCTTTAGGAGGATGCTCGCGATTTGGATGCCTATACATTAGCTAAGTCTTACTTTGATCTAAAGGAATATGACAGGGCTGCCTATTTTCTACGGGGCTGCAAGAGCCAGAAGGCCTACTTCTTGTATATGTATTCAAGATACCTGGTAAGACAATGAGGAAAGCTACCCCTTTTAATATAGAGTTTTCAACTTCTGTTTTCCCACAGTGCTTTGCAAGTTATAGTCTACAATTTGTCTTCCTAGCAATAATTTAGAAAACCAAGTTAATCCCTTGTTTCCCTGCTAAATCCAACCTTTTCTTTTTCCCCTGTATGTGTTACTTCTGGGAGCTGAACTCAGATGCTATTAGCAGAATTATATTGTAACCTGTAGAATAATGTGTTGTAAAACTGTTTTTTTCTTCTGTTTTTACAGTCAGGAGAAAAGAAAAAAGACGATGAAACCGTGGATAGTTTGGGTAAGCAGCTGCTTCTCTCACCTGGTATAGAGAACCCGAGCTAATGAAAATAGAACTGCCAACATTCTATCTTTACGCAAACTGTATTTGCTTTGTGGCTTTAGAAACTAATATAGTTGATCAATGTAGCTCTGTCTTCTGAGCACATACACAGTTTGCTGTTCCTAAAAGCATTTGCCTGATTCTCGCTGTCTCATCCCTTTTTAAAAAACGTATGACACACTTAAAGAATGAGGCGATTGGTATCTTTCTAAAACAACGAGGAGTCCTGTGGCACCTAAAGACTGACAGATATACTTATCACATGAGCTTTTCTGGGAGAAAATCCCACTTCGTCAGATGCTTTGAAGATGAGGGAACTTCCAGAATGGGATGAAAATAAATGCAAGGGAGCGTAAGACATGAGATCAGGTTATACCATACACTAACAGCAAATCAGAGTGGTTGTTAAGATTCAAACACTGAGAAACAGCACATAGAGGAGGGTGAAGTCAAATTACCTGCCAGTGTTTGAATCTTAACAACTGCTCTGATGTGGGTATATGAACAGCAGTAAAGGAATGATTTTACCTCCCGTGTCCAGTACCACTGAGTTCAGTACTAGAATACTCTGTTGAATTCTGGTGTCAACATTATAAAATCTCTTTAATTTAGTTATGTGGCCTGATTACTGCAAGTATCTTTGTTTTTAACAGTGAGCATGATTAACCATTGGAACAAAGGATCAATGGATGTGATGGATTCTCTAGTACTTGGATGTCTTTCAGTCATGACTAGGTGTCTTTCTAAAAGATGTTTCTGTTCTACCAGAAGTTATGGGCTTTAAATGCTTTAGGTGAAATTCTGTGGTCTGTTACGCAAAAGACTAGACTAGATAATTACTGTGGTTTTAAAATCTGACTCTCTAAGAAACAAGTGAAGCAAAAAGGCAATGAACAATTCTGAAAGTACCATGAGGTGCTGTCACTGAAAATCAGTTGTGTGCTACTTCTTGCAGGTCCCCTGGAGAAAGGACAAGTGAAGAATGAAGCTCTAAGGGAGCTAAGGGTGGAGCTTGGCAAGAAACACAAAGCACAGGAACTGGATGGTTTTGGCCTTTATCTGTAAGTAACTTGGAGGTTTCACGGAACCCTTCCATGAGGAGGTATGATAAGTGGGGTGCAAATGCAGCATCCTCTGGAGCTCTGTGCTTCTTGGCCCTTTTTCTACGGGAGCAATGGGGGGAGTAGTACATTTTGGATAAATAGCAAACCATCTGTTAATGGTCACTAGCATTCTGTCCCCCTGAAACATTAGAAGAATGAATGCAAGAAATGAAAGGGGAAGACTGATGTCTTCCTGTCCATTGTTGTCTAAGATTTATGCATTAGAGTGCAAGTTTGAAGTTGGGCTTCATAATGTTTTTTGATATCTGGAGATGAAAGCAAATGTCTTTCTGTGCACAGGGTTGTATTATTGACAGCATTGCCTATTCCTGCCTGTCTCCATACTGATGAGTCTTTCCCCTTAACTTTCTGTATTTCTGCCCTCTTAAGGTTTGGGGTCAAAAGACTATCCCACTGGAAATGTGACTGTGCTGATTTCCTTACTCTGTGTTTGAAGGGGGGAGGGCGTTTTGGTTTTTACAGCTTTGTCATAGCGCAACACAGAGCACCACTGCTCCGGTGTCTCTCTCTCTCTCCCCACAGTTTAGAACAGCAATGATCGAGCGATCCATCCTGTCATCCAAGCCCAGCATCTGGCAGTCTCATAGACTCTAACGACAGAAGGGACCAATATGATCATCTAGTCTGACCTCCTACGCAGTGCAGGCCATAAAACCTCACCGACCCACTCCTACGATGAACCTCAGACCCATAACTGAACTATTAAAGTCCTCAAAGAATAGTCAGAGGCTTAGGGACACCCAGACCATAGGGTTGTATCAGTGACCATTTTAGCTAGCGCCCGTTGATGAACCTATCCTCCCTGAACTTCTCTCACTCATTTTTTAATATCAAGTTATACATTTTGCCTCCATGACGACCTAGCACCATGTTCCTCAGGCTGATTATGTGTTGTGTGAAAAAGTACTGAGAGACTATGCTTTTGTTGGTGTTAAACCTGCTGCCTGATAAATTCATCAGCTGACCCCAGGTTCTTGTGTTATGTTGAGGGGTAGGTAACACTTCCTTATTAATGTCTCTGTACTTTTCCAATTTTGATGCATTTTTTTGAGATGGGGTGACCAAAACTGCACCCAGTATTTGGTGTGTGATGCAGTCCCTTCTAACTGGTTGAATTCTTGCACAAGTAAACTAACCTTATTATTGCATAAGGCCATACATTCCAACCTACAAAACAGGAAAGAGTTTCTGAACACACCCCACCTTTTAAAATATAAATCCAGTTAGGAGGGATCGCATATGAACTGGTCTCTTATTTCACAGGTCTCTTCTAAAATTTTATCAGTTTTTATAGGTAAATATTACTTATGTGTAACTGATAGTAAGGGAATTAGCACATGAGATGCACCCATGTGGCCAAAAGACAGGTGAATTAGATATTTCACAAAACTGGAGACAAAGAAAAGTGATCCACTGATGGAAAATTGATGGATGGGGGACTTCTAATGCTTCTCTCTATATCATTTTTTTTCCATACCACTATGCATAATTTACACAAGACTCATAGTTTATATTCTGTGGCTTTTTTAGATTTTTACAGTTTAAGACTCCTGTTAACTTGAGTCTGGTAGTCTTGTTGTACTGTACTCTGTCACTGGAGAGTCTGGTGGTTCCTCTCTTGTAGCCCATTGTTTGTTCGAGACTCTGACACAAGGTTGCCCTGACAGAGGAGGTTGTGCACAGTCTTACACTGGTGTCTGTCTCTATACAGGTATGGGGTTGTGCTGCGGAAACTGGATCTGGTAAAAGAGGCCACGGATGCGTTTGTTGAAGCTACCCATGTTCTGCCTTTGCACTGGGGAGCCTGGCTAGAGCTCTGTAATCTGATCACAGATAAAGAGATGGTAAAACCTAGTTTTTATTTTATCAGCTATTGGGTTGTGCCACAATGTTCTGGGATTTTCACTGCCTTTGGCTTTAGTCTTCGTTCAGAAGCTCATCAGTAAGGATAAGATTGTGTCTGAGGAAGACGCTGAACAGCAACTGCTGTGGGTGAAAAATTTTGAGCTTTCGTGGGAGAAAACTCCCACTTCGTCAGATGCTTCGAAGATGGGTGAACTTCACCCATCTTCGAAGCATCTGACGAAGTGGGATTTTTCTCCCACAAAAGCTCATACGAAAAATAAATCTGTTAGTCTTAAAGTGCCACACGACTCCTTGTTTCTTTTTTGCTGGACTAGACTAACACGGCTATCCCTTCTGAATATTTTTGAAACACTGGGCCTGGATAACTTACATTAAAGAGATTTACAGGAAATGGCTGAGGTGATCTCTGGCCTGCTGATGTTAACATTTCATAAATCTCGTCATATTGGGGAAATTCCTGAAGACTGGAAGAGTGCTAATGTTGTTGTGCCAGTATACCAAAAGTGCATGTCATTTGGCTTAGGAGAAACAGGCCAAAATAATGGAAAATCTGATTCAACTAATAAAGAATTAAAACCATTCAGCATAATTAAAAAAAAAAAAAAGTCTTGTCAAACAAAGCTGATTTTCATTTTCTGAAGTGATGATCAATGTGCTCAACGAAGATAACTGTATGAGTATCTTATTGTTCACCATTTGTAGTGCCTTGGAGCCTGAGGCATGCACTGGGACACTTCTGGTAGGTGCTGTACAAACACAGACCAAAAAGATAGTGCCATACTTGAATTCTATAACATGCCTGATGTTGGATCACATTCTGATTTCAAAAAAGAAACACCACTGTGTAATATCAATGAAGCCCCTCTTACCTGGATTTAGAACAGACTGAGGTCTCAAAATGTAGCTGTTAATGGGGAGTCATCATCTAATAGTGGGGTTTCTGGTGGCTTTTACAGGGATTGGTGTGTGAGGCCTGACACTATTCAACATTTTCATCAGTAATCTGAAAATTTGCAGCTGATGCAAAGATTGTTGGAATAGTATACAAGGCCAGGGCAGTCATGTCTGTAGAGAAGTCTGGACCTCTTGGTGATCTGACCTAGTCAAACAAAATGTGTTTTAATAAAGCCAAGTAAGGTCAGATATCTAGGAGCAAGTGTGTTGGACACTTATGACTCTGAAAAAGTTTGAAGCATCATAGTGGACTAACAACTGAACAGCAGCTCCTGGGACAATGGAGTGACAAATAGTGCTGATGTGATCCTTGGCTATATAAACAGGGGAGTAGTTAGATGACTTTACTTCAGTATTGGGCATTGCTGAGATTGATAATTGGAATACTGTGCATGATTTTAAAGGTCATATTTTTTATAAATACATTGGAAAAAATTGAGAGATTCAGAGAAGAGCCACAAAAATGCCTAAGAGTGAGAGATTTAAAGAGCTCAGTCTCCTTAGTTTGTCAAAAAGATCAAGCGGTGAGTTGATTATGATGTACAAATACCTTTATAGGGAGAGAACACATGGTGCTAAAGGCCTCTTAATCCGGTGGAGATGGTCATAACAAGAAACAACCAGTGGAAGTTAAAAGCAGACAAATTCAAATTAGAAATAAGGCATACATTTTTAGCAGTGTGGGTGATTTAATAGGAATGAACTATCAAGGCATCTGGAGTCTGCATCTCTTGTCTTCAGATCAGTGCTGGACGTTTTTCTCGAAAGTGCCTTTAGTCAAGTAAACTATTGGGCTGAGTGCCGAAATAACTGGATGAAATTTTATACAAGAGATCAGACTAGATCCCTTCTGGCCTTAAAGATCTTAAATCTGTATTCAGGATTTAATTCTTTTATAGAAGTAATTGATGTTAGGTTGATAGTCCCTTTTAGTTCAAGCTTTTGTGTCCTGGTTTTGGCACCACTAGGTGGAGTCCTGGTCTAAGGAGAAGGCCTTGTTGGGTTGGAGGGATGTGTTGCCCTTTATCCTCTAAAAGATCCAGCTGCTGGATGAAGAGGGAGCTGATGTTTTCCCTTTCCCTTGGGAAGATGTAGATTTTCCTTTTACTGTGTTACTTTTTCTGTTTGGTTGTGGCAGCTGAAGTCCCTGTCCTTGCCAGATACCTGGATGAAGGAGTTTTTCCTAGCACACATTTACACAGAGCTGCAGCTGATAGAAGAGGCTCTGCAGAAGTACCAGAGTCTCATTGATGCGGGATTCTCCAAGAGCACCTATATTATTTCCCAGATTGCAGTTGCCTATCACAATATCAGAGGTCAGTGAGCTCAGTCGATCAGGGAGGGTGCAGAGAAAACTCGGCAGCCCTCACTGATGTGTGCCTTCCTCTGTCTGCAGATATAGACAAAGCTCTCTCTATCTTCAATGAGCTAAGGAAACAAGACCCATACAGGATAGAAAATATGGACACCTTCTCCAACCTGCTGTATGTTCGGGTGAGCCATCCCTGTCTTGCCATCACTCCTCTACAATAAATTACACTAGCTTACACAAGAAGCATTTAACAGTTTCTTAGAATTCTTGCATTAAGTCAGTCTGCTCATGTGACTGCTAATGTGTCTCTCTGGAGATAGCCTTGCAGCTGTCATCTTTTTCTTTCCTACCCTGTGGAGTGGTATGCCTGGTGTGTGCTTTTTCTCTTCAAGGTGGGATCACGCTTGTCCCTCCCAGCAATCTCCTTCCTCTTTTCCACCAGAGCATGAAGCCTGAGCTGAGCTACCTGGCTCACAATCTGTGTGAGATTGACAAGTATCGGGTTGAGACCTGCTGTGTGATAGGTGAGAACCATCTCTTCTGCTAGATTCAGACACCCAGTCTACAAAGTGTGGGAAGAAGTCTTACTGATTCCTCCCCACAGGAAATGTTAGCAGGTCTGTTGGGTCTAAGCTGGCTAAAGTGTCTCTCATTCAGGGTGAAAGAGATGATATGATTTTGCAGCACAAACTGTGCAGCATTGGCAATGCACAGAGGTGATGATGCAGGTCTTTGGTAAAGCGTGTGGGTGGTGGCCCACTCTGTGCTGCTCTGAGATCCTGGAATACTATTGCTTGGCTCTTGGCACTGAACTCACACTTCTCTATTTGGACATTGTTAGATGGTGGGATAGTTTTCCATGGTAGGGAGTGGGAACTTCATTGGTTGGCACATAGGAAATGGACCGGACAACTGGGACTTGGAGTTATGTAATGAATTGGATCTGACTTAGTAGGGTTTCTCCCTTTTCAAATATGTATGAATAGAACGTAGATGTTGCTGATCAGATCTGGGTTTTAATCCCGTTTCTTTTCCCTGTTTACTTTATTCCTCTGACTGTCCTCTAGGGAATTACTATAGTCTGCGTTCCCAGCATGAAAAAGCAGCACTCTACTTCCAGAGAGCCTTGAAACTGAATCCTCGGTATCTCGGAGCCTGGACCCTCATGGGACATGAGTACATGGAAATGAAGAATACCTCTGCAGCTATCCAGGCTTATAGGTATGGGTTCAGGAGCAATGCAACACAGAGAATGTCCACTGGATGTACCTACGGTTGTGGCAGATTTGCTGGAAGTGGTGGAGTGTCTTGAGTGGTCCTGTTAGAAATTCTCTTTCCTTGGTCCACATTTTTAACCCTCTGAACTTTGACTTGCTTTGGATCCTGCCTGGTTCTGGACACTAACACTGCTTTCTCTGTTCTTTGGCAGACATGCAATAGAGGTGAACAAGAGGGACTACAGAGCCTGGTATGGACTGGGGCAAACCTATGAGATCCTCAAGATGCCGTTTTACTGTCTCTATTACTACCGACGGGCCCACCAGCTTAGGTAAACCTGGGAACACAGCCGTACCTGTTGGCAGTTCAGAGTGAACACCGTCAGCTGAGGGAGTTAAGTACAAGCTGATCTGTGGGAGTCATCAGTGAAGTAGTGTGTGCAGTCTTGCTGTAGTGATTCCTTTGGGTTTCTTATGTCAAGGTTTAGTAGTACTCTAAGTATCTGCTGGTAGAGAGGAGCATAGTCAGGCAGCGCACAAGCTTGAGGCAGCGCCAAGTTCAGAGGAAGTCTGACTCTCCTGACCCAGTGTGACTGGCTGTTCTCTCTCACAGACCCAACGATTCCCGTATGCTGGTTGCTCTGGGAGAGTGCTACGAGAAACTCAATCAGCTGGTGGAAGCCAAGAAGGTAGGGGAGGGCTCGGACATGCTGTGAGGCCAGGGAAGCTGCCAGAGGCTTCCTCTGCACCTAGAAAATAATTAATGAATGGGGGATACTGCTTGGATTGGCTGTTCTGCCCACTTCAGTCCTGACCTTGATCCCAGGGTGTTGGGGAGCAGTGAATAGTCTGCAGGCTCCTATTACGATTGTGATGTCAGTGGACGGTCCATCTACCTTAGGCAGTTGGTGAATTTGTCTCCTGTGGCCTTTGCTGCTGGAGGGCTTGCAGTGATGGGGTCTACATATGGCCTGTGTGCACCCACTGCTTGCTTTGTGCTGGAGTGCTTATGTGACACTTTCCTCCTTGACAGTGTTATTGGAGAGCTTATGCTGTGGGAGATGTGGAGAAAATGGCTTTGGTGAAACTGGCCAAGTGAGTATGGTTCAGCATTTATTCTCAGTGCTCTGTAAAAAGTACTGTGAGATCTGCAGGGCAAGGTGTTGTGTAAGTGTGCTGTGGGTAGTATTCCTAGATTAGGGGACTCTCCATCTCTGTAAAGAGCCTCTGTTTGCGTGTGTTGTCAACTGAGGAACCCAGAAACCCCTAGTAATATCAGCAGGTAATGCTATTAAATATCCTGGTTGCCAGCTGATGAGTGGTCTTTACCGTATCACCCTGCATGTTGTATTGTCTTTCTGGTTCTAGTGGATCGAACCCGGCTGCAGGTAACAGTGTGATACAGAACTTGCTCATGTTTGGTAAAGGCCTCTTTTGCAAAGCCCTGTCCAGCACAGAGGAAAGTTCTTGGTTTGGGGTATCTTCCATGTTGTTTTTGCCCCAATTTCTCTCCTTTCCCAGGCTGCATGAACAGCTGAATGAATCGGAGCAGGCTGCTCAGTGCTACATCAAATACATCCAGGATATCTATTCCTGTGGGGTGAGTCTGTGGGAGGAGGACAGGAGGGACAAGGGAAGGCCATGATGTAGAACTACTTTTGAAACCAGCTCTTGCTGATTCTTTTTTGTACTCTAGGAGATAGTGGAGCATCTAGAGGTGAGCACTGCCTTCCGCTACCTGGCCCAATATTACTTCAAATGTAAGCTCTGGGATGAAGCCTCTGCCTGTGCTCAGAAATGCTGTGCATTCAATGATGTGAGTAGCAATGCTCCAGTGTCCCTTTCTATGGTTATGGGGATTCTTACCTTGATCTCTTTCTTCTGGAAGTCCAAGGGACCTTCTGTTGAAGGAGCATGCACTGCATCTGCCTTGAGTGGATGAAGAGACACCTGCCTATTTTCAGCTTTTGCTTCTCATTAACTAATTGGAGTTCTGGGCATAAGGGTTGCAGTGGTGTGGCATTTCAGGAGCTCAGAAATAACTGAAAACTTGCAGTGGTCTACAGACTTCTAGCAGGAAACCCTGCCATCTTTCTGCAGGAACTATTGAACTTACCACACAACATACTGTTGGAATCCCCCATGTTTCTTGTTGTTTGTGATCTTCCAAATGAAAGTGCCCCAAGACTCCTTCTTTGTGATACAGCAATAATTGATATCCTGGTATGTGGAACTGGAAATTCTCTCAGCCCATAGCAGGAGCTTCTGGATTTCCAGGAGTGGATGTTGTGGACATCACCAGCATCAAACTTGCCCTCCTCGCAAGCAAAGCTTTCTAGAACTTGAGAAGAGCCAGAGACTAAGTCTCTTAAAGTCTTGTTGTTGCCAGTCTATTTTGTGGAAGGTGCCTAGTTATTATGGTGGGGTGGCAGTATGGATACACAGATTGAGTTGTACAATGCAAGTAACCTACATGCCACAGGGCTCGGAAGCAGATATTAAAGGGGGTTTGTTTTATCTTAGAGGTGGTTTTAAATAGCTAGAAAACCAGCACTCTTTACTGTGTGATACTGCCTTGCAGAACCAGTGAGGGGCAAACTAGTTCATTGAATCGTAGATGATTAGGGCTAGAAGGGACCTCAGGAGGTATCTAGTTCAACCCCTGCTCAAAGCAGGACCAACCCCAGCTAAATCATCTCAGCCAGCGTTTGTCAAGCTTTAAAAGCCTTTTAAGGATGGAAATTCAACCACCTGCCTAGGTAACTTTTATTCCTGCCCTTCACCACCCTCTTAGGGAAAATTTGTTTCCCAAATGTCCAACTTAGCCTCCCCCATGGGTGGCAAGTGATTCCTGCCTTTGGGGAGGCTTGGGTGGAGATGGCACTTGTGCTTGACCTGTGGCTCCTCCCCTGAGTGTCACCTGTGCTCCACCCCACTCTGGACCCCCCCTTCTCTACTGTCCTCTCCCACCCATCCCTGGACTTCTACTGCTTGGTGGGAGTCCAGTGGCACTCCCACAGCAACTGCTCAGCACTTCAGTGGCTGCTGCTGCACCCCCCAGCTTTACTGTTTTGTGCTGGACACCCCAGACTGCTCTGCACCTAACTTCCCATCAGTCTGTCTGGAAGCTTCCCCTAGCTTACAGCGAGGGAGAGAGGTGGCTCTCCTCCCTCCCAGGAGGGATTACCTGCTCTGCACCCTGACTGCACCACCACTCTGGGACTGAGCTCCCCCTGGTGCCTCCCTCAGTTTGGATCTAGGACCCCCTTCCCCTGGGCTCGGATCTTTACCCCTCCCTGCTGTCTCTCCACCCAGCTTAGTGTAACCCACAAACTTGATAAGGGTGTAATGCACTCCTTCATCCAGGTCATTAATGAAGCTGTTGCACAAAACTGATCCCAGGACCGTTGGTTGGGGCACACCACTTGATACCACCTGCCAACTAGACTTCGAGCCATTGAGCTTTACCCATTGAGCCCAATGATCTATCCAGCTTCTGTTGACCTTATAGTTCACTCGTCCAACCCACATTTTAACTTGCTGTCAAGAGTCTGTAGAGACCATATCAAAAACTTTGCTAAAGTCAAGATATGTCCCGTCCACTGCTTTCTCCACATCCACAGAGCCATTTATCCCATAGAAGGCAATCAGGTTGGGAGGGCACATCGTTGCATGACTGTTCAGATTATGGCTGAATTTGATCCCCAGAGCTTCCTGGCTGCAACCTACATTAAGCGTGGATGTGACCTATTAATGAAGTATCTTGATTCTTTTCAGACAAGAGAAGAAGGGAAGGCCCTGCTGCGTCAGATTTTACAACTACGCAACCAAGGGGAAACCTCCTCCACAGAGATATCTGCTCCCTTTTTCCTTCCTGCCTCACTGTCATCCAATAACACTCCCACACGGAGAGTGTCCCCACTCAACCTGTCTTCAGTAACACCATAAACTGTTGTGATAACTCTTGGGGCCAGCCTACCACAAGTGGGGGCTTGATCCTGTCACCCAGAAACGACCACCTCACTCCCACAAAGCTTCTGTCAGGTACTTCCTTCTGTTGGAGGGAGACATCCTGAAAACCTATAGCTGAAGATGTGTTGTGTCAGTGCAAAGATCATTGTGGAACCAATGTGAAGTGCCTATGTGGAGATGGCAGAAACCACTGTGCTTCTCACTGCCATGCTCCCAAGTGTAGGAGAAACAGCTGCTCCCTTACTGAGGGGGCGGGGGGGGGGGTTGTCTGAGTTGAAATATGTTTGAACTTCTCTGCTTTGTTACCTCTGGACCTCACTTGTCTCCTTACAAGAGCCTTAGAGTGAGATTATCCTGTCTACCACAAGAACTGTCCCTTGCCAGCTTCCCTGTGGACTCCTCAGCAGCTGCAGACAAGTTATTCAGCAAGCATTTTCCCTTTTTAAACTGTAAGAGAGGCATCTCAGCTTCACTGTTGCAGTGAAAGAGAAAAACCACATGTGGGGACTGAGGTGTGTGATGGTCCTAAGCAATCTCACCCAGAAACTGGTTGCTGTTGGATCTGTGGTTCAGTTACCTGGCTTGACTTGGTTTTGCTGGTGAGTGGCAAAGCTGCTTAGTAGGCAGGTTACTGTTGCTCAGAATTGTCATGGCACAGATTTCCTTCATATTATAACAAATGTAGTTGAACTAATATAGAGAAGATCCAGTTTTCCCCAAGTTCATTAAGGAGGTTGGGAGAGGTGGCCAGTAACTACCTTGCTCAGGTTTGATTAGCCCTGTTTAGTGTCTGCTAGTCAGAATCCTTCAAACTAGTGCAGCAATTTTTTTTGGTACTTCCATTTCTGACCCAGGCCATGGTGGTTAGATGGGCCCAAAACAGTGTCAGTTTGATCATTGACCTGCGATCTGACTTCAGCAAAGTCATTCAAGTGCTGTTCATTTTCATCCTCTAGTCTAAACTGTATATGGATCAACTTCTTCAGATGCTTGAAGTTTGTATGAATGGTTGGCATTTTTATGCACTTCACAGGAGACTGAGATTAGAGAAGGCAGAGTATCTTCACATGAATGCTGTCTCAGCACTGTTGGACAGAGCCTGGGAAAGTTTTTTGTCACAACAGAAACAAACCTGGTTTTATGTGAGCCTTCTGTTTGTGATCTGGAGCTGTAAAGAACAGTTACCCTATAATAACTGTGGTTCTCTTGAAGGTTGTCCATGCACCTCCTGTTCTTGGTGCATATGTGCCCCATGCTTGTGAGAACAGGGTTTTGGGGGGGTGTTTTGGACTAGCAGTGTTCATTGCGACTGCTGTCTGGGTGAGCTTCTCTTGTCCAATCTGAGGGCATTAAGGGCAGAGGTTCTCCATTCTTTCTTGATTATGGAATCTCACTGAAGCAGGACTTTGAATTATTGGGGAAGAAGGGCCAGTTGTAAAAATCACACATCTCAAACCATGGTTACTGTTGGGTAAGTAATTGTTCTTCTTTGAGTGATACTCCACACTTGGCGACTAACAAGCAGTTGTCTCTTTTAGGGGGTGGATCTGAAGAGTCCTTGAATAGAGCTTACTGAATAGCCTTTCCCAAATAAGCATGCAATCTGCAGGCCTCTAATCAATGGTAAATGTATGGCTTGTCTCCACCCTGCTGGCCTGTGTATGACAGGGATGGAAATATTCCTCATGCAGCCCTAGAGGAATGAGTTCTAATTTGGGTAGCGCACTTTTTGTGATTGTCGTGTCATTTTAATGCAGTCAGAGACCCACTTGGGTAACCTGTGATAATATAGAATGATAGTATAGATTGCCCTGAGTATGTTCATAAACTTTCTTTTGTCTTAAACAGAACAATGCTTTCATTGTAGAAAGTATGAGAAACTTAACTTCCCCTGGGTTAGAATGAGGTTTAGGGAAGACAACAGGAGATAAATTGCCTGGTTCATCAGGAACTTTGAGAGACTTTGCCTAAAGCTTCCACTGATGGTTAAAATTAACCCTGTCCTTTTGAAACCCCATATGTGGGGGATCTGATAGAAAGGCCTGGACCTCTCCTAACTGATGTAATGGCAGTACATCACTATTGGATCATAGGCACCTAACTGCTTTTGTGCATCCAGGCCTGAGTTTGCACTGAGACATAGTAAAGGGAGCCGCTTCAGAGGGGAGGAACCAATCTTCTTGGTATTAAGAGCCTAGAAAGGAGCTAGGGGCTCTCGGACTGAGGGAAGAAGTGTTAGTTGGTCAGAAATTTTGTCATTGTAAGAGGGAGGATGTGCTGTGCCAGGAACGGAGATGACTTGCTGATACTGCAACTAGATGGACTTCTAGTAAAGTTGATGAAAAGCCTCAAATAGTGCAGAAATGACAAATGACATCAGGGTGAAAGCTCGTGCTGAGAGGCCTGGAGAGTTAAGTGTTTTACGAAGGTCTGTAAATCCTGGTTGAAGGTTTCCTACTCTGGAGTGGAATGTTCTGCCAAATGTCCTCATTCAATGGTATCTGGACAGTTTGGATGCTGCCACATAGAGATTCTGGGTCCCAGTGTGATATGTGAGAACTGAACTGGGTAGAATTGATGAGATGATCTCTGACTGCCTCTGCTAATCCCATGAAATAACCAAACTCTCTGGCTCATACTGGGGTTGATTGAAATAGGTGCGTAAACCTCGGTGTCCAAGGAATGAAGAAATCCTCTATCAAGGAGCCTGGGCTAGTGCCTGGTGTACAAGCTGATCAGAGACAGCTTGTGGCTTCCAGAAAAGTCCTTGCTGTACTGTCTTTACTTTCTAGGGAACTAGCAGCGGGTTCTGAAGTCCATGGTGGGGCCTGGTTGTTGGTGTGATCTGATGGAGTTCTGCACCATTCTCACAGACTTTGGGTTTCTTGGCAGCCTGAAGAAAAGGCAGAGAAGACTTGCATGACAGGCAGCTGGCCCTAAAATGCTGATGTGCAAACAAGCTTCCTAAGGGGACCATTGCCCCGAATTTGAAGGTAGCCAGATGGGCCCTCTCCATCTCTGAATGGAGGTTATATTACCAAAGACTTTGCAGGTACTGATATAGAAGAGGAAACGACAGCCAACACTTGAAGGGGTTCTGTTCCCCAGCATAACAAGAAGAGAATTCCTTGCGGGGACTGATCATATCTAGTGGCCTGCTGGGTTGATACACCAGTTTTATTTAATACCACCCTTGAGCCATGTAAGGAGTCTTGCATGCTGTGTGACAAGTGCATAAGATCTTTACCTCACCGGTATTCTTGAATGGGTCTGAAAACCCTTCTGTGGAAGGCAGCATCTGACAGTGCTGCTATGAACCGTGCTGAGTTGGAATCTGTGAATTTGACTTTGGAATGTGACGAAGGAAAATTTTAGGATGCTGTACTTCCATGGTCACCTGTTGGGCTCACCTATGAATTAGCAGGTCATTAAGATATACGTGGATTCTTTCCCCTTGGAGGAGCTGTTATTGATGAGACAATTGGTGGAAAAATCCCGGAGCTGTAGAAAGGGCAAAGGGTAAGACTGTACTGGGAGTAGGGAACTCAAGTACTTCCCTTGCTTGTGTTCTACCAAGTTGAGAGAATAACCCTGGAATCCTGGGACAGGAGGTAGGACCTGGGAACACAGAAGAGCCGTGGAATCCTTTTAAAGTATTGAGAGTAGTATGACTTTGCACTGGTGGCCCTTGACTGCCTGTTCCCTTGTAGGCAAGCCAGAGGACTGAAGCCATGCTAGCCTTCTCCTTTCCATTGCAGTAGCCTTGCTAGTTCTTGCTGGTGTGTCCAGAGCAGGCTGCAGAGGTGGCTGAACAAGTTGGCCTTAAGGGGTTTCAGCTCCTCAAGTAACCATTCAACAAAATTAGACCAGGGCTCTCCAGACTACAGCTTGGGGGCCATATCTGGCTTGGAAAGCACTGACATCTGGCCCACAGGGAGCTGCAGCCAGGCTGGAGAGTTTTCAGATATCCCTCCCTGGGCATGCTCAGATGTGTGGCTCAGAGCAGGAGCAGCCTGGCCAGGGAGTGACTTGAGATGCCCATGCAAGCTCCAGCCAGGTAAAGGGGAAAAGGCTGGGGGAGGGGGGAGAAGGAGATGGCAAGCAGGTTGGAGAAGTGGCCCAGGGAATCAGTGGGCAGGTCAGGGAAGTGGCCCAGGTGGTCAGGGAGCTGGCAGGTGGGTTGGGGGGGTCTGGCCTGCTAGTAATTAAGTAGAAGCAGATTTAGCCCTAAGGTGGAGAAGTTTGGAGACCCCTGAATTAGACTTGCTAAAAAGGTCCTGTGAGTTTTTTCCCTTTGGTGTGGCTAGAGGGTTGTGTTGTTTTGTGTTCTTCTTATACAGGAAAGCCAGATGCAGGCTGAGAGTAACTGTTCATTATCCCTTTGCTGGGCTTCTTTCTGTTTATCATCTTGGAGGTGAGATAGAAGTAGGCCTATGGATTTGGTGGGTTCCAGCAATTAATCTCCTTTCTGTTAGTGAATGCAGTATGTTTAAGTGCTTGTGGAGTTTTTTAAAACAGCTTTTAGGGGAACATCTAAGATTTCCTTCAAGTCTTGGAAACTATTCAGCTGTGATGACAGACCACGATGGCTGAATTTGCTGTCTCTTCAAGAGATATTGGAGATGGGGACTGGATGCTCTTTTTCATCTGTCAAACAATGCTCTGGCAATTTATTTTGGGGAGGTCTTATAGTTTGTACTATGCAGGGTGTCAGACTCATTTACTGTGGGGGGGCCCAGAATGGAAGGCAGGACACCTGTTGCAGGCCATTAGTCCACACGGATTACCCGACCCTTCCCCCCCCTCTACATTCAGAGCGGCATGGGCTCTTTTCCCCTTCCCAACACTGCAGGCTTTGCAACACTGTCCCTTTCCCCTGCCCAGTGGCCTCTCCTTCCCCACATTGGTTTCCAGACATTTCCCCCTCCCTTCTTCTACCTCCTGAAAGCAGGTAAAAAAGGAGGGGGGGAAAAAAAAAATCCATCTTTTGGCTTTGGCTCAGGTAGTCAGGCTGGGCTCCTGCCTCTCCCTCTCCCGGCCCCCTCCTTGCAATCAGTAAGAATGCTGGCTTGTTCTCTTGTGCACCCCAGCCACTTTTTCCTTTTTTGTGATTTGTTCAATGTGCTCTCAATCAAATTAGGATGCTGACAGTGAACAGTTGGGATGGAGGCAGTCAAGAACCAACCTGGCCTACTGAGACTTTGATCAGGCAGCAGACGACAGCAGAAAGCTGAGCTGGGATTGGCTCAAGGGCTTCCTCTGTTCTGCTGTGAGTCAAAGCACACCCTGCAATGCCAGCAGCCTCTCTTTGGAGTTTGTGGTCACAGACAGCTTCCAAGCACAGTCCAGGCAGCCACTCCACAGGCTGGATCAGGGCCCTTGGTGGGCCTGATCTGGTCCACATCCCTTGAGCTTGACATCCCTGGACTAGCTGATCACAATAGTCTCTTCTGCCCTTCGAATTTATAACTTTTTCCTGTCCAGGAGTAGTTGTTGGACCAGCTGCACTGATAGGGGAGACTAACTCTCTTACTTCTATAGGGGGAGCCCTGCCTACAGTGGATGAAGATGGTTTCCTTCAATAAGCCTGACTATTAAACTGAGCAGGTGCAGTGGTGAAAAGGTAAGTACAGCTAGGAATAATCAAGTGGGAGGGAAAGGTATAGGTGTGTGAGTTCCTGATCGCTTCTTAGCACCTTCCATTATTGTTCCTGATTTCTCTTCCTGACTCAGGGAGTTGCCCCAGGGCAGAGGGGAGCATCTGTCATAAGCTCTCAGGGTGAGATCGTGACTCAAGCTTTTCATGCGGTTTAGTGTTCCTACTGGCCTCAGAAAATGGCAGAGCTACATTTATTCCAAGTGTAACCAAAGAACTAGTTGAACCAAACAAAGGAGGGCTGTGGCACTTTTAAAGACTAATTAAATTTGTCTTTAAAAGTGCCACAAGACTCCCCTGTTAGTTTTAAAGAACTAGTACTACATCTAGGGCCTTGCCAACCAGTGGTTGTGACACAGGATAGGGTCAGTTAAACAGGAAAGACTTTATAAAGATCTGGCTGTCTTGCACTAGAGTCATAGATAGTCCAGGGGTTGTTTAATTACTATGTAGCTATGGGGCCTCAGGCTGGAGCCTAGTGTCTATGAGCCTCCACAGTAGGCCTCAGTCTGCCACATCTGCCCTGTAATGATCTAGTGCCTACATCCTATGAACCAGGCAGCAGGTACAGGCCAACCAGAGATGCTCTATAGGAGGAGGTCTTAAACGCAAACCACCACAAGGGACACATGGGGACTAGTACGTTCTCCTGAAGGCCTCACCCCTGAAACCTTTGCATACAATGTTACTATTGTTACCAATATTTGCAGTATCATTATGGACTGCAAAAAAATAGCTTTAGGGGCCACATGTGGCCCAGGGGTTGCATGTTTGAGACCCCTGCTCTACAGGATGACCACTGTAGCTTCTTTTGGTGCTGCTGTAAAAGGCTGAAAAATGATGTTCATGGAGGATCCCTAGACTGGTACTGACATGCAGGACACTTGTTGCAGGCAGGTTTTTGCACAAAAAAAACCACTAGCAGTACATTTGTATACTTATTGCCATGCATAAACAATGTAAGACTATACAAGTTGAGAGGCAGAGTAATATAGTGTGGCCTGGAGGTCCTGGTCCATAGGGAGCGGAGTAGCAGCTGGCCTTGAACAGTGGATTACCTGCAGCTACTCTTGGCCGTCACAGGCAGTGTTTGCACAAGCCCATACACAATTACTAAATATTTATACACAGACTACTTCAGGAACTCCCCAGTAGTGTGAGCTCACCCACCACCCCCACTTAATGTTTTTTACTAGAGAGAAGAGGCTTGAGCATGGGGGATGGCTGGGCACACAGTAGGTGGCTGTAGGGACTGCATTCTGGCTGCGGAGTACGTACAGTTGATCGTGCGAGAAAGCTGGCCAGGAAGGGTCTCTTGATAGGAGGCTGACTTGGCTGCAGGTTTTCCCTGTTAGCACAGAAGCGTTTCTTTAAAGTAGATGTTGAAGGGGTTTGGAGCTTCTGCACAGTGTGGTATTGTTCAGCAATACAAGTTGCCTTCTTCCGCAGATCTAGTTTCACCAGCATCATGTTGTTCTGCAACTCTGCCAGCGTTTGGTCCTGAGACAGGGAAGCCAGGAATATGTTCACTCTTACATGTGGTCCCAGCAGTTAATGGGAACTGTTACCCAGAAGTCAAACCACCCTCTTACATGATAGGCTCTTGTTATATAGGAGGATGTAGTGTGAAGCAACTCCTGTGTGCCCTAATGTAGCAGGGAGTTGGCAAGCTTATAATCCCTAGGTAAGCCTGGGAGAGTACTGAATCCACCCTACTGCTAACATTCTGCTGTAAATAAATGAGCTTTGGCCTGCCCTCAGATTGCCTTCTACCCTACACCCTGCTATTGCAAAGGGCTCCAGTGAATAAAAAGAGATAGGAACTGTTCCAATCTAGCCAATTGTGTGTTGAGGCCCAGACAGACATTGAAGGGGTTTGTAGTGTGGTTAAAGAGCAAGACAGAGGACTTGTTAAACTAAACTGTCTATGCAGCTCCCATAGAGATTCCCTGAAAAAAAATCAGTTGGTGGGGCAACCTGTTAGTACTGTCCTATCAACTGGAAGATGGAAAAGGGATTCCTTTTTATTTTTTCTCCTGCCCCCACTTTTTTTTTTCTTTAAATATAAACAGAGCAGCCAAAAGTGACAGTCATGGGTCTAGGCTGAAACCCATGCAAACCTTACCAAAAAATGGTCATGTTACCTGTCTAGCCAGTATGTCATCACAGGTGCAGAGGACTTGTCGAAGTTTCCCTGCACTTGTGGTGTGACAACATGCTCTCTCTGCAGTCTGAAGGGACTCCCCAAGTCGTTGCAGCTCTGACCGCAGCAGCTTCACATTCTGCAGGGGGATGGAAAGGTTAGTCCAAGCAAGAGACTCAGTAAGGTAGCCACAACACACAGCAGTGGAGGGAAGGCCACACTACAGTAGCCCTAATACGCTATGGTAAGGGAAACCCTCAACTCTGAGATCCCATTGGTGTGGGGAGGCAAAGTCCGTGCCCCAGAAGAGAACGTTGCCACCAGAACAAGGACTTCTGGAAGGGTATATTTAGTGCTAAGCAGAAGGTAGTGAAATACAGAGCCCTGGTAGTGAACAGATAAGAGCCATCCAAAAGTTCCTGCATCTCCCTTAGGGCTCAGGAGGGTCTGGTTACCTTCTGTCCTTCCTCCAGCTTCCTGTCCACATCCACAGTAACAGGTTTGGCAGAAGGAGGCGGCTCCAGCAGCTTCTGATACCTGTGCAGCTCTGAAAACAATCAAGATCAGAGGGGGGGGGGAATCTCATGATCATACCCCCAGCTTAGAGATCTAGGTTGCATGTGATCTGGATTCTCTTGAACAACTGGAAGCAACTACAGGTGTACTGAGAGCCAAAGCTCTAGAAATGTACACATCAGGCAGTTTAGATCTAGAACTGCTCCATCTGACACACTTCATCTCCCTTTACTGAGGTGACAGGAGTTTCTGCTCATAACTTACTCCCCAACTCTTTATTGGCAGAGTAATGTGTCTAGAAGACCCAACAGTTAAAAGGGTCAGGTCCACCCAGTAGCAGAATGGGTATATCATCCCTATAAATCAACCTGCTTGTTTCCCTTTTGCATCCAGTAGAGCAGGAAGTAGCCACATTCCTGCCTGGATCCATACAAGTAATCCCAGAATAGGGGATTCCCTACACATTATAGGAAAAGTGGGGAGTTTGCCCCAAGCCTGACTTTCATCTAAATTGGCAAAGGGTGGATAGAAAAGTGCCAAGGAGAAGTGATGGGACAATGGTCACCTGGCACAGCTGGGACTAGCATACCATGCATCAAAGCATTGTCACACCTGCAGTTGTGGTGTTCAGCTCTGACTGACACTGCTCCAACTTGGCTTTAGCTTCCAGCAGCTCCTGCTGCAGACTGGATGCAGCTGCCACTCGCTTGGATCTGCGCAAGGGCTGCTCCAGCTCTTGCTGTTTCTTCTCCAGGGCCTCTGAATGAAGCTTTGCTTCCTGCAATGCCACCTCTAGCTCTTCAATCTTCTCATCACGCTCCTGAGGAGGAAGGGCAGATTTGCTCCTGTCCAAGAACTCAGGCAGCCCCGTTGTTGGGGAAGAGGTGCCCTGCTCTCCTATAAGGAAACATGGTTGTGCAGTATCCCTGCCCAGGGGAATGTGGGCTGCAGTCTTAGACTGTGCATGAAGGCCTGGACCCACCATGTGCCCCTCAGTGAATGGCAACACTCCCCCAGCTGGGTATTGCAAAAGGTTTGGACCTTCAGGAGGAGAGTGCAATATAGCCACACATGCACCTGCTTCCTGGAATGAAGCCCAGTTGTTCTGAGCAACCCAGCTATAACCAAGAAAAGGTGGAAACAGCAATCTACAAAGCTTTAGCATCAATTGTCAACTTTACCATTTTCTCCAGAACTGACTAAGAATGGAGGGGGTGTTTGCAACATGCTTTGAACACAGGAAAAAATGATGCTGTTTCACCACACCGACTGCTGGTGACTCCATGCCCAACTGCTGATGTGCCAGAGCCCAGCAACCAAACTGGACTGGCCTATGAAGTATGGGATCTGGGTCAGCTGGTTAAACTCCTCTTGAGCATGGCTTGCTGTGCTCTCCATGCTTCCTTCACAGGATTCTTAGCCCCTCACTCCAGAGCATGCTTAGCAGCTCCAAGCATGATGGCCCCATGGGCAGGAAACAGTGGCAACTGTGACAGGTTCAGGGACAGGTCTAGTGGTCACTCAAGCTGCTTGGGTTTGGGTATAAAAATTAGGACCAAGCAGCCCACAAAGTTATGCTACAGCAACGGGTGGCCAAGAAGTTGGGTCACACATACTCTGGGTCAGAGCCTAGGCCTGAAAGAAGAGCAGAAGTTACTGTTGGAGCAGGCACAGAAGAGGACTACATGTGAGGCAAGAAAGCTTTGCAATTGAGGGAGTCACAGCCAAAAGAGTTCCTAGGCTCAGACAGGCTCTTCTCATCTGACTTTGCTCCCAACGTTGGTTTCCTCAGTGTATGCATATTTCTCCACCATGTGTATGCACACATGCACACACACACACCTGAATCCCCTCCTGGTAATAGTCAGTCAGTGCCTCCTTCAGATTGCTCAGTTTAGCCTCATACAGTTCCTCCAGTAGCTCCTTCTGGGTGTCCACGTGTTGGCTGCAGAGAGAACAGAATGGGGCAGGGGTGGCATGTGTACCAGATCGGAGCTGCATGGGATAGGTGCAAAACAGAGGCGTGATTAGCAGGGATGCACTCCCCCATTCCCTGGCAGCATGACAGTACCTGCACCACTGCTCCTTCTGTTGCAGTTGCTCTAGCATCTCATTACAGATCTCCTCACGGAGGCGCATTTCCAGGTGCAGCTTCTCCTGCCGCTCCTGCAACAGCAAATTTCGCATGCTCTCCACCACTCGCAGAAGGTCCTGCAAAGAGGGCACAAGATGACAGCCGTCTGACTACACTGTGTGCCAGGGAATCCAGGCACAGGAAAGACTACGTAAGTCTTACGTTCCCTGGGCTGGAGCAGGTCAGCTTTGTATTCCATGTAGTAGCACTTTGTCATGTCTAGGTTTGAGTCCCCTTTAGTTATGTGCCAAGAGATTTAATAGGGCCTGTTGCCCCAGATTCTGCCAGCTCCTGATCATGCTTATTCTCCCTCCAAGTTCTGCTCCACTGCTGTATGCACACAACCTGCCAGCTAGAGCTGCATCAAGGTGCAGAGAACCACTCCTCTGCCTGTGCTGCCCAAACCTGCTTTCGCTTCCTTGCTGACCCATCCCATTGTAAACATCAGTTTTGCATGCTTTCTTTCAGCTAGTCTGACCGCCTAGGCCTTTCTGACCATCTTTCAGGCAACATCTCCCCCCAGTCGACTGAGCTCAGTTTTTCTGCTGGTTTACCTAATCTAGGTTCTGTGGTAGAAGTTTTACAGGCCTGGCCCTTAAGGTCTTTGTTCTGCCACTGAATAACTGTACACGCCCTGCTCTTTGGGAACTGCACAGTATCCTTACTGTGGACTGAATATTCTCGTTGGGATTTGCAATTCCTCCCACTCATGTCACATCTACATTTAGTGCCCTTTTCCACTGTCAGAGATTAATTGAGAACTCCACACCTTCTGGTAGCTCTTCATCTGATATTGCTCTTTCCCTTTCAGCAGATACTGTTCTTACAAGACAGTGTCATGTTTCAGTGTTTAAGGTCAGAAGAGACCAGTATGATCATCTAATCTGATCTCCTGCACAGCACAGGCTCCAGAACTTCCCCCATTCCCTTTGCAATAGATCCATAACTCTGGCTGAGATACCAAAGACTTCCAAGTACAGGGAATCCACCAACCAAGTGCTCCATCTAGACAACAATTTCTTTCTGCACTGTGGGAGTGTATTACTAATGGGTCTCAGAACCTCCCTCCTGCTGTTCCCTGATTCCAATAGTTGTTAGCAGCCAACTGAGCTGTTCCCATGCGCACTAGTTTACAGTGCGGAGCCCCGCTCCCACCTCCCTGCTGCTATGGGCTGGGGCTGAGGGACTCACCCCACCCTCCCTGCAGCCCACATTTGCTTTGTAGGGTACAAGGTAACCCATCACCCACCTCCTTATCGTACATGGACACTTCTGCATCATCCTCACTCTCTTCATCAGGATTAATTTGTTGCTTTGACTCTGCCCCTGAGCTATTGTCTTGCCTGCTGTGTTCCTTGATGAATGATTGGAGAGACAGGAGGCCCAGATTTGCAGGAGCTTGAACAAGCTGAAGAGACAACAAAAGGCCATAGTAATGAGCTCAAGGCTGTGAGCCAGGATAGCCAATAGGTCAGTTTTTTCTCCAGCTATAGTCTTGTCCTCCAAGTTAAGAGGGTCTAGGAATGCCCTGTAGTCAGTGTAATCGAAGGGAATTTACATCATGCCTTCCCTCCCCTCCCCACTGTACAATTAAGCAACCAGTTCCTAGAAAGCCAGAGGGAGATCCAGGCCAGGAATGCAGGGTCTTGGAAGATCCAGTGCTTATTGAGCACCATGGGCCCTAGTTACTGGCTCACTGACCTGACTGGCTATAGCTGAGAACTTTGCAACATGCAGGGTTTCATCGTACGTGGATGCACACTGGTTAATGTTGACAATCATGCAGGAACGCCCACGCCCAGTGAAGAAGCCTTGAAACACACGGGTCAGCTTGCTGTCGCGGAAGGGAACCACACTCTGCTTCAGCCTGCAGTGAGAGAGAGGAGAATGTGCTAAGCCCAAAGCAAAGCATATGGGGAATCCCCCACCAGTTTTATGAGCACTTACTTGGACTGCTGGTTCTGGCGGAGGGCGGTGATGCAGCGGCCCAGTGTGTGCAGGGAGGTGTTGATGTTATTTGCCTCCTTCATGCGGTCCCCACTTTTCTGGTCCTTGCAGCGCTCTGAACCAGCAAGGTCACACAGGGACAGCCTGAGGGAAAGCCAGGGAGATAGCTGTCATCTGGTCCCAGTGGCCACACCCCAGCTCTCATTCCACTCATCCCATGATCCCCTGCTGTAAGCTTAGCATCCTCTTCAGAGCACACCTTCCAACCCCCCTGAATAGGTGCAAAGGCAGTCTGGGCCCCACAAAAGCAGAGGTGGTAGCTCTGTCATTGCAGTCCTAGAGACCATCAAACTGGACCAGGCACCACTGCCACCACAACCAAGCAGAAATCCCTGATCTGAAGATGGCAGCTGCTTTCCAAGCACAGAGCCAACTTGCATTTCTAGGTTACTACATCCCAGATAGGCAAATTCATTCACAGCACATCATCCACAGGACCCTACCATGCCCCTGGGATGAGGGTAAGACACCCATCTTGACAACAGTTCATTGAGGGCCTTCAACTCAGATGGTGCTTTCCAAAACCCTTCACGGCAATTTCTTTTTCCTATGACTGCCAACCCCAAGTAGCGGAATGGTAATGAAAGCTCCTTCCCAGTATCTCCAATGAGTAATCTTCAGAAGACTCACATAGCTTTAACTACAGCAAAGATGGGAGAACATTAAGCCTACAGGGACCCCCAAGCCCACATAAAAAGGGGTAGAACTCACTCGCTGATTTGAGGAGGCATTTCACTGCTGTTTCCCTTTAAGCGTAGAATCCGAATCGAGAAGATGCTGTGACTGCAAGGAGCAAGGACAAATTAAGTCTGAAAGGAACATGTATCTGGAGAACATTCCCCTCCCACAGCTCCCAGCCCCCTAATAGGTACAGCACCTTCCCTCTCTGACCTGCGGCTTGAATTCTGGTTCAAGTGAGTACAGGCAATGCTCTGGTTTTTCCGACCCAATTTCAGGAGCTTCCAGGCCTCATCAGCATCTTGGACATTGATCCAGTTCAAATCTGAAAGGACAGTCAGGGGTCATGCCAGGCAAGGGTTAGTGTGATAGAGACCAGGGTTGTCCTCCCAGGCACTGGCTGCCTACCTCAGCTCAGGCTCCATTGTTACCAGGGACTGGTCTGAGCTTCCCTGGCGTTATCTGTGAGCAGGACTGATTATCAACAGTCCAACAGAAAGGAGAAGCTAACTGGAATAAATGGTTACACAACACACTTTCTGCCCCACTGGTACTCCTCCTCCACATACATCCTTCTCCTTAAGTTACGGTTTTGTCACCCACTCAGTCTACAGCACCCTTCAGTCCAAAACTGATTTGGTAGGGCCCTTCCCCATGAGGAAAAGGAGAAGGATGGAAATCCCCAGAGCCCACCCCAGGGAAAGGCTGAGTAAGTCTACCTTTCACATATGGGCTGCCAGTCTGGTCTTCACACAGCCTCAGTGTCTGCCTTTTGCGATTTGGGCCAGGCAGAGGCACTTCCAGCAAGTCGTAGATCTGCTCATTGTAAATCTCAAAGAAGGAGACCCAGATGGAGAACTGCACATCCCTGGGAGTGAGTAGTGATATGCGGTCTGGGTCAGCCCAGCGAGGGCCCAGGTCTGGGAGAGGTAGAGAAGATGGTAATAGTTGCAGCAGCCCCAGCATGTCTCAGCTGAAGGGCTTGGGACTGGGAGAAGCTGCCCTGCTAGTCTCCAACAGGAACGCTCTACTCAGCCCCAAATGCACCCCATATTACCTGCCTGCAACTCCCCACCTCCAATATGCTATGCATCCCCTTAGCTCTCATGTCTTTCCCTTATCAAGAGCTTCTCACATGCCCTGTCTTCAAAATAGGGGAGAAAACATCATCAAGACCAGTGGTTTTCAAACATTTTCCCCTCAGGACCCAGATTAAAAAAATATTTATGTCTGAGACCCACCAATTACACTTTTGAGCACTGCATTCCCCTTGACTTATTCCTGGCTACCCAGAATTCAAGTCTGTCAGATGAGATCAGCTGACAGTCCCTGGATTTCCTAGTGTAGGATGCAAAGTCAGTGGAGTCCCTCAGTGCCAGAACCTGCTTCTTTGGTAGTCTGATGGAGCCCAACCTCTCAGCAGTTTGGTGTGGTGGAAGTTGGGTAACCCCTTGAAAAGGAAAGTGGCACATCTATTTGTTTCAGGTTGATTGGTGCCCCAGGATGACACAGGTGGGCAATGTACAGAACAAAGAGGCATTCACAGCCCTAAACACAGAGCTTCCCCTCTCCCTCCAAAAGAAACAAGGAGCCCCAGAGTGTGGAATCCTCACTGCCCTTCCCACAGCAGAACTATTGTATAATAAGGGTGCAAAATCAACCTGTGCCCAGTGCAGGAATGAGTGGCACAGGACAGAAGGGCCCTGGACGTACCTTCCAGCTGGCCGCTGCTTGACTGATCGGCAAACTGGCTGGTGGAAGAGAGGCCACCAACCCCACTATCAGAACTGACACCAGTGGCAGCCTGGAGCTGGCACTCTCCATCATAGCTCTTCAGCAGAGTCAGCACTTCCTCCTGGAAACCATAGGGACAGCATGAGTCTGACACAAGCAATGTGCTCTCCAATCTGCCCTGTCAGGCCCACCACGGGTACTCACCTCCTGAAGCCCCCCACACAGCAGGTCCCGTTTCTTGGTCTCTTCCTGATGAGCCTGTTTGCTGTCCAGCCAGGTCATCTCACTGGAAAGCGAGGGCTTCAGGTCCATAGCCCGGTAGAGCTGCTCCCCCACACTATTAAAGATGACAGCCAGGGAACGAGGCAGGATCCCACCATCCTTGCTGTTCCCTGGAGAGAAGAGCAGCAAGGTGAGCATGGATACACACACAGGTTTCATCAATCTATCACTGGAAAGCAAGGGCTCCTCTTACCTTGGATGGTGTGTGTCTTCCCAGAGTTAGTGATACCATAGGTGTAAACCAGCCAGTTCTGCCCATGGAGTACATGTTCCAGAACTTCCCCCATCGTTTCATCAAAGAATGCCTTCTGCCCCACTTCTGCCCCAAAGATCTGGAACCACAAATGCCACAGGGGAGCAAGGATGATATCACATAGTGGCTTCCCTCCCAGCTGCAACACCCACTGCTATTCCAGTGTTGTCCTTCCTCCCCCCACCGCCATCACCCCCTCAAGCCTGACATACAGCACAGCCAGCTATTCTGGTCCCAGCTTTTCCCAGGCACAGTCTGCCTATTATGCTTGGTCCAGTACATTTATAGGTGCATGTTTCTTTAAACAACGAGAAGCAAAATCCTCCAAAGCAGGCTGCATGCTCCTGGTCTGAGCCCCTACCTTGGTGAAGGTGAATTTATGCACTGCCTGGCCAATCCCACGTGCAGTGCTCCGCATGGTGAAAGAGTCCTTGGGTGCTCTCAAAAGGAGGGTCTCTGAATTTTCAATACAGACACAGCCCTGATTGGTACAAACAAACCTGATCATCACAAGGGCTCAATCAAGAAATCCCATCTGCTATCCCCGGTGACTTCACCACACAAACACCATGTGAGGTTATGGAAGCCTCCATGTGCAGTACCAACTCCCCACTCAGGTAGACAGGGGAGATGGATTCTTGTATCTTCCACAGGCAGCTGCTTGGCCCTAGTCTCTCACCTGATCCTCCTGTTTCTCCAGTTCAATTGGCTTCAGGGGACGGACTCTCAGATACACTTTCACTTTCCCACTGTCATCCTCAGGTGCAGCCTGCAGAACCACATACAGATTAGCTACACCAGTCACCGAGGAAGTACCAGGAAGTTCTGTCAAACTCGGTGCACCAATGGGAAATATAGTGTAGGCAACCCCCAGCACGTGTCGACAGCAGCACGAGCGCTCATTTGGAGCAGCATGCAGGACCCTCTGCACTGCCACAGAAATTGTGGCTCCTGCCACTGAAAGCCACTCCAGGCTGCTTCTTTCAGGGGCAGGTGGGGCATGGAGGGTCCCCACCACACCCATGTTCCAGGCACAGTGTGGAAAGAAGATGCCTGGAATGGCTTCTCTCCATGGTGTGCAGCTCCCAAGGAGCCACTCTGGGTAGCTTCTTTCTTCAGCATGCCTGGAGTCCTTGCAAGAGGAGCTGCTCCAGGCATCTTTTCTCCATAGAATCTGTGGGGACCCCTGTCCCCAGACATGCTGCCAAGAGGAGCCACTGCAGGCATCTTCTTTCCACAAGTGGCTCCTTTCAGTGGCATGCCAGGAAAGCACTCCCCTCTTGCCCCCTGAACTCCAGCCATAACTGCCACCAAATTTTCAGGCAGCTGCCATTTTTATTTCTGTGGAGGGAATCACTGGCATTGGCAGACAGTGGAGGAGGAGGGGTCGGCACAGTGATCAGCAAAGGTTGCTGACCCCTGGTGTAGGTCCACCCCTCAGAAGCTTCTGGACACTTTCAGGACACCTGTTCCAGACTCAGCCTCAACTACTCCAGAAATCCTAATAAATAAGCTGTCACAAGCTCCAAGATAGCCCCAGGCAGCTGAGCCAGTACTGCAAACGGAGGATTAACAGAACACTGACCACAGTCAAAAGCACCATCCTTGCCGATGTGACTGAGGACAATGAGTGGTCCCCACCAATTGTTCAGGCCATACTCTTTAGCTAGAACAGGGGTCTCAAACTCAAATCACCATGGGGGCTGCATGATGACTAGTATGTTAGCCCGAGGGCAGCACCACTGAAACTTTTTCATACAACAATATTGCAAATATCACTAATGATTGTGTCATCATGGGCTGCAGGAAATAGCTTTAGAGGCCACATGCAGCTTGTGGGCCACATGTTTGAGACCCCTGACCTAGAAGGAGGCATAGGAAGTTGACTGAAGAACTGACTTTCTGAGTGGTGGGTGTGTCAGACTTGTTTGATTCTGGACTCTGATTCTGGGTTACCTGGTGGTTTAAGTTCAGTTTTGGGAAAAAGAAGTTGCTAGCGTGAGAAAGCTAGAGGTAAGCTGGAGACAAAGTGTTACAGAAAAATAAATTAGCTAAGGCACAACCCAGTGGTGTTTTGGCTATAAATGGTTTAAACGAGGCTTTTGAGATTTGTAAATTTATTAAAATGTTACCTATATGGGAAGGACATTGGTGCAGATGCTAAGTTAAATAAATATATAGTAGAGTATTAAAAACCAAGAAGGAGGCTGTGGAAATAGAGTAAAGGGCAGTTTAATGTTAGTTAGCACCAGAGTATAAAACCAGTAGCCTTGCTAAACTGAAAGGAACAAAAGAGGGCATCAAAAGGGTACTGTTAGAGTGAGGCTTATAAAGTTATACATCTCTCTCTCTCTCTCAGAGGATTCATCACCTGTTGACACATTATTTATCTTTGAATAGAAGTGTCATTTGGATAAGTGGTAATTGCATAACTGTTTGATAAAAAAAAAGGAGTTCCAAAGAGGTAGCAGTATTAGTCTAGTTCAGCAAAACATGTCCTGTGGCAATTTTAAAGACTAATGAATTTATCATCACATGACCTTTTGTGGGGAGAAAAATCAAACCTCTGATGAAGTGGGATTTTCTCCCACAAAAGCTCATGTTAAATTTGCTGTTTAATTCAAAGCATCACCTAGTGGTTCTGAAGTAAGTGTTCTGTAGCTGGCCAAGAGGCTTGAATCTGAAGACTAAGTGGGGTTTTGTTAGACCTTTATCTTTAAGCACTAACAGTTACTTTGGAACACTTTCATGGTAAAGCTTACAGATCTCTGGCATGGTTTCTGGACTCTGACTCTGGTTTTGACTCCTGGCCTGGGTACACTTCTGCAGTGCTGGTGTCTTAGCCCTTGGGTGCAGAAGACAAGCCAAAGCTCAAGGTGCAACCCCATGGGTAAATGAGCAACTCCTGGATCAAATTGCAGACACATAAGCTAGAGAAAGACCCTGGAGCGTTTGTCCTGGTGCAGATTCTAAGGCCTGAACTAAAGTCAAATCAGGTGGCGTATTAAAGTGAATGCTTGCAGGTACGTTGCCCAATACATAAACTTGCTAAGGCTGCTGCTGGTGTTGCTAAGACCCAGGCACTTGTGTGGAGTCCCGGGCACTAACTGTTTATGTACCTTTGAAGAGGCCGCTAGGCGCACATCCCAGCCTGGTATTAAAGAGAATGAATCAGACGCTCTCTCTGAAATGCCAGGAAGGAGGGGCGGCGGGAACCGCGTGGCAGAAGACACCAGGCGCTGAGCCGGTTGTGGCCACGACCCCCTGCGGCCGAGGGAACAGCTCCTGGGGCGGAGCGAGCCGGACACCGGCCAGGGGAGAGCTAAGGTAGGGGGGCCGCCGGGGCCGGGGCGCTCCCTTTGCTCGGCTGATCATGTGGCAGCCGCCGAACACGTACCCCAGCGGCGCGGCGCGGCGCGGCGCGGCCGACTGACCGAGCCCCCCGCTCACCTGCAGGGCGTCCGCGGCTCCCAGGCCAGGCGAGATGGCGCACAGCTCCGAGAGCAGCCCTCTGCGCGGGCCGGAGCCGCCCCCCGAGCCCGCTGCGGTGGACTCGAGCGGCGGGGAGGCGGCGAGCTCCTCGTCGGAGAGCAGCCCCGGCGGGGAGAGGAGTCCCTGGGCCATGGTCCTGAGGGGAAAAGGAAGGGCAGAGATCAGAGCTGCGCCGCGCCGCCCCGCCCGGCCCGGTGGAGGAACGAGCCGGCCCCGGCCCCGGCCCCCTTTCCGCGGGCCGCGGCCCCCTCACCTGGACGGGCCGAGCCCCTCTTGTTTCTTCGACTTTCAAACCGCGCGCCTCTGCGCTGAGCCAATCAGAGCGCGACCAGCCCCGCCGCCAATCAGGCCGAGGCGCGGCTGAGCGGAGGCCAGAGCGAGGCTGGGGGGTGCGGCCAAGCCCGCCCCCAACTTCCCAGCCGCCCGTGCGCGCTTTTCCCAGCGACCTTTGCGGGCGGCGGGTTTCCGTTTCCGTTTCCGTTTCCGGCCGGGGCCCGGGCCGGAGCTGGAGTCCGAGCGCGCGGGGGAGATGGCGGCCGGCACGGGCAGTGAGTGCGGGAGCGGGCGGGGCTGCCCGGCGGGCTGGGCCCAGGGGGCGGCTCTGGGCTGGGCGCGGGGACGGTGCCGGCTACAGCGTCCCCGCCCCCTGAGCCTCTCTCGTCTGCCCTAGAGCACAAGCTGCTGAGCGCCGGCCCCACCGAGCCATGGTCCATCCGGGAGAAGCTGTGCCTGGCCTCCTCTGTCATGCGGAGCGGAGACCAGAACTGGTAAGCGCCGACTAGTCTAGCAGAAGCAGCCCAGCCCTTCACTGTTGGCACGAGCTGAAGGGCCCGTGCCACCGCGTCCAGAGCTTTGGCAGAGTTTCGTGGTCAGAGCGCTCCGCTGAGCCCTGCTTCCCGCTCTGAGGCCTCCCGGCTCTCGGCAAGCCCCGCTGCACTGGTGGTCCGTGAGCCGGCCGTGAGCTAAGGGGCTGGGAGCTGAGGGCCGTGGGGACAGGATCGAAAGGCCATCTGCTAGTGGCAGTTGAACCTTCTGCCTGTTTCTGTCGAGTTTCATCACCCTACTTTTTCCCTGAGGGCAGGTTTTTGCAGTGAGTGTAACGGTGCCCATAGTATTGTCAGGAATCTGAAACTCAAGTTGCGCCTGAATCCTTTTTAAAGGAAGCATTGGTTGTTTGGAAAGGTAAAGGTATTTTCAGTAGTCCTAGTGTTAAATTTGGACTGTTCTTAAGAATGCATTGGCACAGTGGTTCCCAACCTTTTCCTTTATGTGGCTCACGTTCTAACCACCAAATGCATAAATAGCCTTGGTTCATGCTGATGTCTTGCAAAATCACCACTATTTGAATTCAGAGAATGTTTTGTGACACAACGATATCTCTTGTGTAAGTAAATCACATCACGAATAAAAATGTAACAACAAATAGTGCATAAAAGGGACACAGGATCATGTTGTTATATTTCTCCCTCCCCTACACCCCCCATGGACCACCTGCAGTAGCCTCATGGATGGACCATAGGCTGGGAACCACGGCACTAGCATGTTGTTTCTCAGCCAGGGATGTGAACTTGCCTATGTGTTTGTCTACTTTTATAATAACCTAAATAAAAAGCACTAGAAAAGTCAGTACAAACTAAAATTTCTTACTGATAATAACTTGTTTATATTGTTCTCTATGCTGTGCACTGAAATATAAATACATTATTTGCATTCCAGTTTATCTATATGGTGCAAATGAGAAAGTAAGCAATTGTTCAGTAATAGTGTGCTGTGACATTTGTATTTTTATGTCTGATTTAGTAAGGAAGTAGTTTATATGTGAAGTGAAATTTGGGGGTTCACAAGATAGATCAGACTCTAGAAAAGTAGAAAGTCCCTGCTCCAGCAAACTTACTTTTTGTATTGCCAGAGTATCTAGGAGCCCTGCTCATGAACAAGCACCATACTGTGCAAAATCTTGTGCAAGCACAGCCCTTTCCCAGAGAGTTTACACTCCTAAATAACTAGGAGGGTTCTATATGTACCACACCCTGGTCCTAACAGCTGCCTGAACAGTGAGACAGACCAGCATCTTTCCTCTGTGTGTTGGTGAGGACAGGATGGCAGGTTTTCAGTCATTTACCTGCTTGCTCTTGCAGGGTATCAGTCAGCAGAGCTATCAAGCCCTTTGCAGAGCCTGGCCGCCCACCTGACTGGTTCTCTCAGAAGGTAAGCTGCTGGCTTTTACGCTTTGGAAATGGGCTCAAGCTCTTACCAACTGGGGGATGGCTGCTCCAGGGTCAATATTAAGTTGAGATATCGGGAGGAGGTGCTCATCTGAGGGAGAAGGGAGTCAGTTGTCGTTCCTTTAGTTCAAATTTGGTCCACAAGATCTGGTCTAGGTTCAGTGCAATTCTGAGACTATCCTGCAGGTGCTGCTGAAGTCTAGTACAGTAGAACCTCAGTTACAAGCGCCAGAGTTATGAACCATGTGCCTCATTTGGAACTGAAAGGATGCAGTCAGGCAGCAGCAGAGATTGAAAAACCAAACAAACCCAGTATGCTATATTGTACTGTGTTAAACATAAATTGCTAAAAATAATAAAGGGAAAGTAGCATTTTAGTTTTGCATAATGAAGGTTCGGAGTTGTACTAAGTCAGTGTTCAGCTGTGATATTTTGAAAGAACGGTAGTCTTTTGTTCAGAGTTGTGAACAGTCTCTATTTCTGAGGTGTTCATGGCTCTGAGATTCTACTGTGTTTTCCATTTTAGACAGGGCTCAACAAATTTGCCATCCAGGTAGGAGCCAGCCCAAAAAACAAAGGCACCTCGTTGTGCCATGGAATGGAACTCCCTCTGCCACTGAAAAAAAATGCCACCAAGAGCGCTTTCAGCAGCGCTAGGGGGTTCGCATAGCAACGCTTCTGAAAGTGTTGGTGGCAGTGACTTTTTTTTCTAGGTGCCAGAGAGTGATCCAGTGATGAAGTACTGCAGCACAGTTAAACACCAAGGTGAAACTTTCTGAGTGCCATGGCAAACTGGTGCCATGGATTTATTGAGGCCTCTCTTAGACACATACGTAATTAAACTGGGGGAATCTGCTTTTCTTTTCTTTGACAGAAGTATGGACAGAAGCAGAGAGTAGAATGGGAATAAGCCTTGGTGCATTGAACCCACTTGCAGTCAGCTGTGGTTCCCATCCATATCTCTGAGAACACACTCAGTGAGTGATAGATCTTTGAGGAGGGGAGTCCAGGGGCCCCATTTGATCTTTGTTGGTAGAGTTGTCTGTAATGATAATCTCTGCATGCTCTAATTGTTTGTGGGTTTTTCCCAGCATTGTGCATCTCAGTATTCAGAGCTTCTGGAGACCACAGAGACCCCAAAGTAAGTGCAGAGAATGTGGCATGTGGTGTCCGCAACAGCTCTTGCGGGGGTTTAGCACTTTGTATGCCAGTGACTTTTTGATATAATGTGCAAAGGAGAAGCAGACAGAGAAATCTCCTTGTGATATCTAGGCAGGGAGGGTGACTTCTGCCAGGAGAGGAGCCAGGTGAGAAGGAAATATAGGAATTATTTCCTGCAGCTTCTGAACTGCTTGATGGAGGTCATTGTCAGATACAACACTTGTCTAGTAGCCTCATCAGAAGGAGAGTGTTTAAGCTGCATGAGCTCCAGTATTCTCTCTGGGAAAAGCAAAAGGGAAAGAAGTTAGTTGGTAAGGGAAGAGTTGGTAGGCATGGCTGGAATTATGGGGGTTTTGTGGGCAGCAAGTGGTATTTATAGGAGGCTAGGGATCCCTGTGTTTGGCATCTGTATCACTTTCCTGTCCTTGTTCTGTAGGAGAAAACGTGGTGAGAAAGGGGAAGTTGTGGAAACTGTGGAAGACGTCATTGTGCGAAAACTGACAGCAGAACGAGTCGAAGAGTTGAAGAAAGTGATCAAAGAGACACAGGAGAAGTACAGGTACATGTTAGAGGGATCATGCTCAGGTATGACTGAAGGCTGTAGCTAATAGCTGCCCTGAGAGAGAAAGTGCAGCAGGGGAAAAGCATGGGGAATTAGAAGTTACATTGGAGGCTTGGGGTGGCTATTAAGTGATAAAGTAGCTGAGGTGGTGCTGTGTCTTTCTGCAGGCAACTGAAAAAGGATGCAGAGTTGATCCAAGCTGGACACATGGACAGCAGACTGGAGGAGCTGTGCAATGACATTGTGGCGTGGGTTATCTTATTATTTCCCTGTTCCAGTTCCCCTGAGATTGTATTTCTCAGAGCCTTTGGGCTTCAGAATATTCCTTCCCTCCTCTCAATAATTGCATTCCCAGGCTTAAGAGGAACAGCTAAGATGAACAGATATTGGTTTTTAATGGTTAAATTTGGAATGGGGGCACCAGCCATCAAAGAGCTCTACAGCATGTGCATACAGATTCTGGTGGACATTTGCAGAGTCCTGTTAGCACAGTCTCCTTGAGTGTAGAACTGAGAGTGAGGCTTCTTGACATGTCTCTCATTTCCCCAATGGGAATCTGACCCCTTTGCTCAAGGGAACTGAGTAATAGCCCACAGGGACATGTGAAAAATATGGATCAGATGTCTGACCTCCTAGCTTTGGGGGAGGCTCCAAGGGGGTTTCCAAGGCCCAGGAGCATTGTGTGACTGAGTACTTTGTTTACTTTGTTCAGAAAGAAAAAAATGGAAGAGGAGGAGGCAGAAGTGAAAAGGAAGGCTACAGATGCTGCTTATCAGGGTGAGACGGGACAGTGTTGCTTGCTTTCCCCACAGAAAAGCAGCTCTTGTTTATTAAAAAAAAATAATACTAATAATAATAAACCTGGGGTGAGTTTAAGGCTGGTGAGGTTCAGACCCTGAGAAAGGGAGGAATCTGCAGAGGCCCAGATAGGAAGGACTTGGTTACTTGTCTCTCCTTGACTCTGAGTTAGATGGGAGAGGGCTGCATTCAGTTTTCAACAAAGCTGAAATGAGGAGAGCTCTGAGAAGAGGGAGCCGTAGAGTAGAATTGGCCCCTGGATGCATTGCTTTGCAGAAAAGGAACCTGAGGAGAAGTAGAATGGCCTCATAAGGTCTATTAGAAAGAAACCTGGAATGAGAGACTCTTGCTAATGATGGCGTATAAAACTTGCATTCATGCTTGAAGGTGCAGCATGGGAAAGGTGGGGTAAAAATTCAGAAAGACTTGCAGAATATTGGAGCACTTTAGCCATGGGGAACCAGTGCTTGGGGAGCTTGTGCAGATCCTACCAGAGGGGAGGTTCAAAGCAGAGGTTCATTTGAGGAGGTCTGTGATAGTCCATGTTGCAGTGGTGCAGCAGTTGGATTAGGTGACTCAGATGGTCTCTAACTCCATTTGTTGGTTTGGCGGCATCTGCTAGGCTAGAAGCAGAATTGAATTCCAGGAAGTTTCCCAGCTGGAGCCTTGGGGTCTCAGTTCCTTTCCATTCTCTTCCAGCTCGTCAAGCAGTTAAGAACCCCCCACGAAGGCTGACTGGTGTGATGGTCCGCTCTCCTGCAGGTTCAGCCTCCCCTGGAAGGGACTATGCTTTGGGGGACTTGTCTCAGCAAGGTGTGGAGGAGACCAGCCCAGGGGTAAGAATGTTTCCCATGGTGAGCAAGAAAGCAGCAGTGAATGTGAGGCTGTGTGCAGCTTAGGAGGGCCCCTGCCTTGCCTTGCTGGCTTTTTCCTGCCTGAGTGCTGTAGTGTGGCCTGCGTGCAGGATCATCCAATAAATAGATTCAGTGTCTGTGCGGAGGTAATGGCACAGGTGACTAGGGCAAAGAGCAGCGAGTGACAAGATTAAAGCATGTGCCTGGAGCAGGTGCAGGGAATGAATGGAGTAGGTCCCTGGGGTGTGCTGGATCAGTGGCCTTGGGGGAAGGAGTGAGTGGATCTTGTCAGTGTGGTGAAGGTGTGGCTTTGAACAGTGTGGTTTTTCTCTTTCTCAGGTAACTCCAGGGACATTGTCCAGCACCCCAGTTGCCTCCTTCATTGGGATCCCTGACACCTCTCCAGGTTCTGCTCCCCTGGATGCCCCCATAACCCCAATCACTGATGATTCACCCCAGAAAAAGATGCTAGGACAGAAAGCAACTCCACCTCCTTCCCCTCTACTTTCGGAATTACTGAAGAAGGGCAGCCTCCTCCCCACAAGCCCCAGGCTGGTATGGAGCTCTTTGCTCACATATACAAGCACTGATGAATCAGTGCTCCAGACTTGTGCTGAATAAAGGAGACACAAAGGGCTTTAAAAAACATCCAGATCTTGTAAGATTCTAACACAGGGAAAACTCTAAAGCTTTAAGCCACAAAGGTGGAATTCTTTCCTCATGGTTCCATGAATTCAGAGTTGAAGAGGGCAGATCAAACTGATACCTAGCTATCCTTTTGAGATCTGAGGAGTTGCAGTAGTGGACTCTGTCACCTTCCCAAGAAAGGCCAGAGCAAGAAGTCATAGTTAGCCTTATGCAGAGGTTTTATTTTTTATCCTCTTGTGTCTGTTTCTTTTGAGCAGACAGGTCTTGTCTGCATGTCAGCTGAAAGTTGAATTTTAATTTTCAGCGAAACTTGGTTAAGTTGCAAGCAGGGAGGTCAAATAAATGTCCTTTTAAATATTTAAAAACTGTGTGGCCAGGACTCAAACTGGTTTGTTCTGTCTTGGATTTAGCTTTCAGTGGCTTATGTCCCTAGGCTAGACAGTATCTAAAATCACTGTTGCTAACACCAGTTCAGTGCTGCTTAGAAGTATTCTGAAAATGCAATCAACAGCCATCAGCCTATTCTGTGCTGTGGTTCCTAATGTTAACCCTGGTGGAGCTGCATAGGTGTTTTAATATGGGAAACTTTCTGAAAATTGTCCCTCATGTAGGTGGGGCCAGTGAGGTAGAGGACTTCTGAAAGGTAAGGCAAAGTTGGCTCATGAAGAAGTAAAAGACTTTGAGATTGTCTTACCTCTCTATCAGATAGGCACGTGTTGAGGCTGCCTCACACTCTCCCTTCTTCACTTGCAGAAATGCAGTTGGCCTGGGTGACTATTCCATGCTGTTCTCTGGGGTTCTGAATCAGCAGTGTGACACCATGAAATATCAGGGAAAATAGGGCTAGGCATGTGGCAGTTTGAGGAACATGACACTGGCCTCTAAGGGAGCCACGCTGAGATTGCTCAGTTAAGGCAAATTGCAAAGAATGGAACATGGAATTCCCAAATCTGATGATTTTTTCTAAAAAATTAGATTCACCAAAACAGTAACAAACAGCTTCTCGTTTCTTCACTGGTTATCTAGATGCCAAAACCACAGTCCCCTTAAAGCGCTCCAGCCTTTTGGTTTCCAGACAGCCGAGTCAAATATGATAATTACAGAAAATCTTTTTCTTAACATATAAAAGAAGTTCTACCAATCCCAAAGCATTGGGCACGTTACCAGCCATGTCAAGGAATATTTCAGATCGTACCCACGTGTGTAAAGCCAATACCTATTAATTAATTAAATATTTACTTTAAAGAGAGAGGCTATTGGTTTACAGGTCGTTATACACACACGTAAGGGTAAAGTGCGCGGTCACCATCATAGTAGAGATGATAAATTGAGTTGCAAAAGTTCTTTTAGAATCAGCTTCATGGGTATTGGTTCCAATAAGCAATCCATATGCGAAGTCTATATGATTTCTTCCATAAGCAACAGCAGGGTGAACCAGTTTATAGCTTGGATCTTTAGTCTTACAACTTGAACTTCCGCTGATGATATCCAAGCAGATGTAAGATGACAGAATTGGGGCCACAGAGACCTTTTTATAGCTGCATGTGCACACCAGTAAATGCCTACTTTAGCACAAAGTAATTGGCTATTTATAACCATTCAGAGGTTGTTATTACTTAAACTTTGTAGAGAAATAAAAACAATGACATCCCTACATTCAAGTTTCATCTAAATGTTAATATCTTCTTTTGATTTCTAAAGTAATAGACTGTAATGACAGACAAGATGTACTTAAGTTTAAACATTGGCATTCTAGTTATTTTGCAACAAATGGCTCTAATTTGTATTTCCTTTCAGTATGTTTTGAAGATTGCATTTGAGTCATTCAGTCTGCTTGTTCTTAACCCTTTCTGTCTCTGCATCACAAGGAGTGTTACAGAGGGTTTCTTGCCTTACTGGACTGGTTGGTGTCTGTTCTCAGTTCTGCCATTGGTTCATTGTGTCATGTTGAGCAAGTGGCTTCCTGTCTCGATGCCTCGGGTTTTTCAATCTGCAAAGCAAGGCTGTTGTCCTCCTACTTACAGGGTGGTGAGACTACATACGTTGACGTTTATAAAGCAGTTTGAGATTCTTGGTTAGGAGGACTACATCAGAGCCCTAATGCATGTAGTCTGACTTCAAAGGCAACTGCCACTTGACATCTATTTTCAAATATTTGATCAAATCATACAAGGAATCCTGTGGCACTTTAAAGGCTAACGCATTTATTTATCTCATGAGCTTTTGAGAGAGAAAATCCCACTTCATCAGACATTCTGAAGATGGAACATATAGAATGTTCCAGTAATGTTACAGCAAGTTCCCCTGTTCAAAGCGTCCGAAGTGCAATTTTTTCCAGTGAAAGCTCATGTGATAGGTAAATTTTAGTCTTTAAAAGTGCCACAGAGCTCCTTGTTTGTTTTGCTGAACTTGACTGATGGCTGCCCCTTTGGAACTTACCAAGTATTTGATGACATTCATTTGAAACAGCCATTTTAGTGTGCAAGCGTGATACACTTTGATCACGGTTTGGACTGAGCTAAAGTGTGTGGAAGAGGCTGTGATCCTTAGATTTGTGTATATGTTAACAGGGGGTGCACATTTAGGGGAGTATTGTGTTGTGAATCCATTCCCAACCCAGGAGCTTCATCTGTGTTCTCCTTTGGCAGGTTGGTGAGAGCGAAATGGCAGTGGCTTCTGGTCATATGAATAACTCTGGAGTGCTCCTGGAGGTAGGAGCGGTCCTTCCAGTGCTTCACAGTGCGGAGATGCAGTTGGCATCTGGTGCTATCCCTGCATCCCCTGCTGCTTCAGGTAACTCATGGAGATTCTCTTTATAGTTCTCTCTTTAGGGACATGTGAAACTTTGATCTGTGAAATCCACTTGTATGTTGTAGTTTCATAGACTGTTCTGGTATAAGATCTACTCAAAATGGGCTTAAAGACAGCCAGGTTGCCTGAACATCAGGTTTCATTAAGAGATCTATTGTAATTTCCTTGCTTTCTTTAAAAGGATTCTAATGCTGGCTGAGAAAGGAGCTACAAAAACATAGGAAGAGAGGAATTGCCAGGCTGAATTAGACTATGGTTGTGTAGTCTGGTCTCTTGTCTCTAACAATGGGCTAACACTAGACAACTCAGGATGGCGAGGATGATCTAGTAGATCAGAGACATGGATCCAATATGCAATTCAGCTACAGAATTCTTATAAACTTGGGCAAGTTTTTTAATCTACCTTTTCCTTCAATTCAGAAGTGTTGTGATTTAGAAAGAAATCCACAAATTACTGTGCAGCTCTTGGAAATTATGGTAATGAGGGCCCAGTAAGTAGAACATCTGCACTGAATAGTTTTAGAACAGCCTGTCTAGGGGAAGGTTTTTTCCTGCCTTCTGCCTATCAGTGTTTTGCTCCTACTTTTTGAAGCGGTGGCATTTATGCCTTTTTGTATGCATTTTGTTTCGTCCAGTGTGGGTGTTCTCATTCTGCTTTCTCCCTGTCTAATCTTCTGAACCCTGCTATTGCAGCCAAAGTAGTAATATACATTCGTGCTGGAGAGAGGGGTTAAGATGCATGGCGGCCCTTGAGCCGAGAGACAGTCTTCAAGGGTAACCTGCAAAGAGACTCTCCCTCTTTTTTTATTCTTCACTTATGGTGATCACAGGAAACTGCATTCTTACTCGTTTGAACTGTGTGGTTCTCTATTTACAATGTCTCTTTTGTTTGTTTTTAAGAAGGTCCGTAACATCTGCACATGCCATGTTAGCCTCTGCAGTTCTTGCATTGAACCCTTTGTGTTTCCATGCATAGTCTGTGCATGGTCCTGGCTCAAACTGCATCTCTTCAAGAGTCTTGTGTTTCTGACACAGAGTGCTGACAAGGCTCCCTGTGTCTGTAGGTCATTATTAGTACCTTGGTTCCAGGAGGGAGCAGTCAGCCAAAAAAGAGACTGCATTATAGTGCTCAGTGGCTGTTGCTTCTTGCTCATGTGCTTTTCTGTCTTGTACTCTTCGTTAGGTGCTCCTACTCTTTCTCGGCTTCTAGAAGCTGGTCCTGCACAGTTCACCACACCTCTTGCTTCCTTCTCTGCTGTTGCCAGCGAACCTCCAGCTAAACTCCTGCCGCCCTCTGTAGAATCTGTGTCCCAGGCAACCATTGTCATGATGCCCACGCTGTCAGCACCATCCGTTGTGCCACCAGCCGCAACTCCAGAAAGCGTAGTGACAGGTGCGTTCCTGAACTACGCACTGCTGGGTGGTTCCATTCTGGGAAGCAGTGCATCCCTTAGGCTCAGCAGATAAGAAGATGTGAGCATTTGTGAGAACCTGGCAGGGAGGGAGTCTGAGTGTGCAAAGCTGACTTCTGGTGGGGTGCTTGAGCTGGGATTCTTAAGGAGAGATGCTGGGTGGGTTGCCAGAAGGGATTTACAAGAGGATACGCTGGGCGGGGTGGCTGCTGGCATGGTGTGCTGGGCATGGAAGGGCTAGGTTCCTGCTGAATTCATTACTAGGCAGCAAGCAAACAGTCATCTCTGTCACTCTTTTCTCTCGCTCTGCTCCCCTCCCCTCCTCTCCCCTTTGGCCAAACTTCTGTGGGAGGGCTTGGCCAGTCTGAGATAGGCTGCTGATCTTTTCCAACTCAGTGGTCACTGCTGAGAGCAAGCTTTCCTCTGATTATCTCTGAGTTGTCTCTCCTCCTTCTCCAGCAAGCCAGTCGGACACGTGTGTTTCCATGGAGGCAGCATCTGATCCCCACACGATGACGGTGTCTATGGACAGCAATGAAATCTCTATGATTATTGACTCTATCAAAAAGGAGTGCCTAGGTACTGGGACTGGCATTGCTGCTGTGCCTTCCAAAGGCCACAGCATGGATGGGAAAGAAGACCTGGATCTGGCTGAGAAGATGGACATTGCAGTCTCTTATACTGGGGAAGAGCTGGACTTTGAAACTGTTGGTGATATTATAGCCATCATTGAGGACAAGGTAAATGTTAAAGCAGGAAGAGGAGTAAACTGCCAGAGCCTAAGTGCACTTACCTCAGTTGCTCCTTCCTAACCCTGTTTCTGTGTCTTTCCTGGTCCTTAACAATCTTTGCCTGTCTACCTATTCCCTCTCTGCCCGATTATTCTGTTCCAATCTCTGGCAAGACCATTATTCCTACTCTACTTCTGTGTAATGTGGTGGTCCATTCAGAGGAAACCTTTGGCTTCAGCAGGCACCTTAGCTGAATGGAGAACAGACTCCAGACAGGTGAATAGATGACTGCTACTAGCACTGTATTCCAGAAGCTCTCTGTTTCTGAGCATGAAGCTCCAAAGCTCTGGGAAGAAATCTCCTGGGCTACAAGTACAGGCAGGAGAGTCTCATTTCTTCATGTCATTCAGTACTTGACAAGACGCAGGAGGCCAGTGCTGAGTGGTCAGTATGGAGCCTTGCTAGCAATCTGTCATGGAATTGGTCCAAAGTAGGAATAACCCTCTTGAGAGAATATGCATGGCCCCACCATGGATGTCAGGACCTGTTTAATGTTCTCCAAGCAGTGGCTCTTCCCAGCTTCTTGGTAGCTCTGTTTTAACAGCCAGCTCACAAGGCTTTGGGAAGCCATATTCATTGTTTGTTTAGGAATGAAACTGTTGCAGCCATTGCAGCTTTCTCAGTGCTGGGACAATGTGGTCCTGGCTTGTGGGGTAAAAATGCATTTGGGGTGGGGAAGCTTTCTCTGGCTTTGCAAAGGGCTCTTCTCCCCTCTTGCTGACCTTTTTCTCTGCTGTGGTGTCTTTGTTTTGGGGTGAAGGTAGATGACCATCCCGAAGTCCTGGATGTAGCAGCAGTCGAAGCTGCTTTGTCTTTCTGTGAGGAGACTGATGACCCTCAGGCCTTGACTGGCCCCTGGGAGCATCCGATCCAGCAAGACCATGAGAAGCAGGCACAGATCCCCCAAGTGGCAGTGACAGTGAAACAGGAGGTGCGGGACTGTGAGGAACCAGAGACAAAAGAAATCCAAGACCTAATGAGCATTGGCAATCTGGGGCCAGAAATAAAGACAGAAACTGTAGAGCTGGAGCAGAACAAGTTGCGCTCAGAGGAAGCCATGACCGTAGCTGTGCAAGTAGCCGAAACACCTGAGCTCAGAAGTCGAGATGCAGAGGAGCAGCAGAAAGTAGGGGAAAACTCGGAGACGGAGACAGAGTCAGCAAAGGGAGAAGCAGCTGCAGCACACAGTGCTGTGAAGATAGAGGTATGTGAGTGGGGAGACTGTCTGGGACTGGTGTGATTGGCAGACAAGGAAAAGAAGATCAGAGGAGGGATAGACCACTAGATTTGAAGATGTTTCCTTGAGTATGTTATGAGCAGAGAAGTGGCTCTTTCCTTGTGGGTTCTGGCTGTTGCTGGGCTAGACCTTTGAAGCTCTCAGTATGTAATAGGTAGGTTTTTGCTCTGACTGTGCAGAATTGCTGTTGTGGCATTCTGTGGAAACATAGTTGCTGGGATTGGGTATGAAGTAGTGTAAAAGTCACCTACATACCATGCTCTGATGGAAACTGATCTAGTGCTTTAATGTGTGCATTTCTCATCTCTCCAGATGCCCCCTGATGCTGATTCTTCCCCTCCCCGTGTCTCCAATGTAAGTGATGATTCTTCACAGGCTCATGTTCAGCACGGATTTGAGCTTTCAGGTAATTTAACTGGGTTTGGATACTTTTACTAGCTGAAGGGACTTGAGTAGGAGGGTGAAGGCCATCTATGCAGAAATAGGCAATAATTAATTTGGATAGGAGGGTATTGGTGCAGGAGAAGAAATTGTAAAAGCTCCTGGAAATTTAAATTGTTCTTTCTTTCCTTCACAGAATCAATGAAGGAAGAGACCCAGACCATCTTTGGGAAGGTAAGTCAGAGCTGGTCTTGAACTTCTTTAGTCCCATGGTTACAATGATTGTGATGCCATTGCATTGCTGCTGCCTGTCAACTCTGAGTGGGAAAGCATGTGGCCTATCCCTGTGCCATGTAGGGGAGAAAGCCAATCTGTATCAGCATCTAAAGTCTGTTGCTTAGAGGAGTTCACTCCAGGCCCTTGCGAAGGTTTGTGGGAGGGATGTAAGAGTTTGTTGAAATACGCCTAGAACCGACTGACAGCAGTAATAAAGGACTTGCCTCTGCTGAAAAGCCATTGTTGTACTTAAAAAGAAAAGACTAGCAGGGTCTTATTCAGGGGCGCAAGGCAATATGCCACATTTATTGTAAATATAAGATTAGCAAAAAGTAGACCCCCACACACATGCACTCTCTCTCCCTCTCATTCTCTCGCATACCCACGAAGTTCTGCAAGCTGTTGCAATATAATTACCAGTCCTTTCATACGTTCCTTGAGCCAACCTAGTGGCCAAGTAGACTGGGTGCAAGGAGGGAGCCAGGCCTCTGTTGGTCTCAAATCCAGTGCTCCAAGATGGTAGTTTCAGAATGAGACCCAAAGTTTCCATGTTCTTACCCATCTTTTGTACGTGCTGGCTCTCATGCAAGTCTATGGGACTTGGTCATTTTGCCTCAGGGTTCCTGTGAGATCATTGGTCACCAATCAGTTGCAGACTTGACTGTATTTTTATTCTTTTCTGGGATGGCTCCTTCTGTTTGCTTTAATCAGAGATGTCTGCATTCTTCAGCCAGTTAGATGGTACTTGTGCTTCCTCAGGACAGGCTGGCAGTTGAGACTGATCCCTTCACACACACGCACGCTTCAGTCACCTACCTTGTTCACACGTTTAAATGAACTTGTACCACATACGCCTGAACCAAGTTTTGTCAAGAACACAAAATGGAGTACATTAATTAAGATGGAATTCCAAACTGACAATGTGGAGTCTTGTTGGACAGTGGTTAGAATGTCTGTTCAGCAAAATTTGAGTTATTTTAGTTATGGTGCTAAAGAGCAGATGCACAACATTAACACATACTTTAAAAGTAAATTTGATTCATTGTCTTTCTGTGCCCCTACACTATCTTTGGAAGCTGTGAGGCAGCCCTTGTTGGTAGCTCTATCTTGATCATGAAGTTTGATCCTCTGTCTTAGGATGCTCAAGGTGAAGATGATGATGAGGATGGTGCCAGTGAGGCTGCCAGCCTGGAGGAGCCCAAGGAGGAAGACCCGGGTGAGGGGTACCTTTCAGAAATGGATAATGAGCCCCCTGTGAGTGAGAGCGATGATGGCTTCAGTATCCATAATGCACCTTTGCAGTCTCACACATTAGCTGATTCCATCCCCAGCAGCCCTGCCTCCTCGCAGTTGTGAGTATCAGTGAATGTTCTGCCATCTACACTGCAAATCCCAGAGCATGCTGGGGAACAAGTATGGGATTGTCACATCTTTGTATTGTGGCTGAATGTGCCTATGGTGGCAATTGGCAGCTGATCTGTCTGGCACCTGTAGTCCCAGGAGCGCTGGGCTGGCAGCTCCAGTGAGTCAAGTCTCAGGAGGCCTGTGTGACTTCCTTGACTTTCTTTGGTGAACATGGAGCAACATGGGTAGGTCCTAAAGCTGAATGAATGTAAGCTGCTGCTCCATCATTGGAGCTTGTTAAAGGAAGTCTTGCACTGGGCACAGTACCTGTATGTTTGGCATGGGGCTTCAGTCCATCCCATTCTGATGAGCATCCTTCTCTCCTCAGCTCTGTTTGCAGTGAGGATCAGGAAGCCATTCAAGCCCAGAAGATCTGGAAAAAAGCTATTATGCTAGTTTGGAGAGCAGCAGCCAATCACAGGCAAGTGCACTTGATCCCATGTTAATTGGGAGAAAGTGTCTGGCAAACACATGAGACAATTATCCACCTTCCTGTGCCCTTGGCTGGTCTCTATCAGTGCTTGGTAGGAGACTCTCCAGACTCTCCACATCTGTTTGTGGTGGGATTGACCAGAAGCACATCTGTGTGTGGAGCAAGGGGCTAGTGGTTAGCGATTCAGTCTGTGCAGAGCATGCTCTAGCCTCTGATCAGGTGTTTACAAGCCAGGAGACTGGCTGCTCATTGTTGTGTCCTTCTCGCTGCAGATATGCCAATGTCTTCCTCCAGCCTGTGACTGACGATATAGCACCAGGCTACCACAGTATTGTACAGAGGTAAGTGCCCCTGCTGTCGTCTGCCATCAGATTCTGTATGACGCATGTCTGTGCTGGAGTCTCTGACGGGAGAACTGATCCTCAGTGCACATCAGAATGCAGTGTGGGAAAAGAACGTCACTTCCATTATCAGCCTATCAGAAGAAGGGTTCTCTAGGAAAAGGCCATGTTGATTTTACAGAAGTGTTGATGTACTCTATTTTCTGATTGGATGGTATGCACAGCAGTCCTGTTCAGAGTGCTGAGTGTCAGTGGTATAGTAAACAGCTCTCAGCCTCCTGCCCAACTTATTCCTTTCTTGCCTTAAAGTGTATTACCCTATCTTCATCATCTTGTCTGACCTCCTGCATGAAAGGCTGCAGGACATCACCTACCCACACCTCTAATGGGCCCAAGTATTCTGGCTGAGTTATTTTAAATCCTTAAGTTTCAGAGAATCTGCCATTTACTCTAATTCAAATGAGCAAATTACCCATATCTGACAAAGTGGGTTGCAGCCCATGAAAGCTTATGCCTGAAGAAACTTGTTGGTTTTTTAAGGTGCTACAGGACTCTCATTGTTTCTGCTATATGTGGACTGACATGGCTGCCGTTGTGGAACAATTGCTTCTACCTCAAATGTAGCAATCAGTTAGGTCCTGAGCTTGTGGCAAAGAGCTGTCAGCCGAACAGCTGGGAATGAATTCTTTGTAGTAACTCAGAGGTCTCCCCCTCTTGTCTCCTGTTTTCAGCTGCTGGAGATACTTGCTTACTAGCAAGTTGCAGATAAGCTGTGTGCCGTTATAGGTGACCTCATCTTCCCCTCCATAAACTTATCCAGCTTGGTCTTGAAACAAGTTAGGCTTCTGCTGTAGCTGCTCCCCTTGGAGTCTGTTCCAGAATTTCACTTCTCTGATGCTTAGACGCCTTTCTTTAATTTCAAGTCTAAAGTTGTTGATAGCAGGTCTATAGCCATTAGTTCTAATCCCAACAGTAGCCACTAATAAACTCCTTCTCCTGTATTTATCCCTCTAGAGACCAATCATATTTCCTCTCAGCCTTTGTTTTGCTGAACTTAACCAGGCAACCACCTTTAATATATATATATATATATATATATATTTTTTTTTTTTTTTGGTAAGGCAAGTTCTTCATTTATCTGATCCTCCTAGTAGCGCTTCTCATCACTTCTTATGGTCTGAGTTCACCTTTCTTAAACATGAGACCACAATTGCATGCAGTATTCCAAATGCACGCTTACCAGTACCTTGTGTAATGGTAATGGTTCCCCATCTCTGCTACAGATAACTCACCTGAAGACTCCACCTGGAAAGGCTAATGCAGTTTTCATGGCCACATCACACTGGTGGCTCACTTTCACCCTGTGATCAGCCTTCACACCCAGGTCTTTCTCTTCCTCTATTGCATCTAACTGAGAGGTCATCATCTTGAAGCAGAAATTCTTGTTGTTCATCCAAAAGCACATGAACTTGCACTTTGCGCTAGTAATGTTCCTTCCTTCTGTATTGCTCCAGTTCTCAAGGTCATCCAGATCTTCTTGTAGGGTATGATGATCTAGTCCTCTATATTGGCAACATTTCCTAATTTAGTGTCATCCACAGATTTTATGAGCAGACTCCCTGTCCGGTGGAGGGGCAGGCAGACCTCTTAGCAGGAGACTTAGCTCCTTTTAAAGAGCTGTTTATTGTCATCTACAGGCTGCAAGGCAGTGTGCCTTCAAATATGTCACCAGAAACCCCTGCCAGCTCAAGGAGTGCCCCCTGCACCACCTGTAGTCTCTGCGCTAGTCCCCTCCTCTGTTTTTGTTCATTCCAGGAGGAAAAGGCCACTGCTGGGCACACTACAGTCTAGCCCCGGAGCTGTTCAGAGTGAAGCATCACTCTGAGGCCATTTAGAGGGGGGAAAAAAAAATCTCCTCTCACCTATTCCCTGAGTGTAGGATCACCAGGGAAAAGCCCTGTCTGGCCAGGGTGGTGCTAGGCTGACTAACTGGAATGGTTAGATTCTTAACGTAGACCAAGTGTGTCTGGAGAACTGTGCCTGAGGATAGATGATGTGAGGTTTTTTTTCTGCTGCTTCTAACTGCATTTCATTCACAGGCCAATGGATTTATCTACCATCAAGAAAAATATTGAGAATGGGTTGATCCGAACCACAGCTGAGTTCCAGCGTGATATCATGCTGATGTTCCAGAATGCAGTGATGTACAACAGCTCTGACCATGATGTGTACCACATGGCTGTGGAAATGCAGCGAGATGTCTTGGAGCAGATCCAGGTAAAGTCATGAGTTGGGCCTCTTGAGCTGAGGCTCAGTGCAGAACAGATCTCAGGAAGGGGCTACTCAGCTCTGAGGGTTTGTGGCTGTTTTAGTTCCTCAAACATTGCCCACGGGGTTGGCAAGTCCCAGGTGACAAGGATCAAAATTAATTTGATGAGTTTATATGACTCTTCTGCTGGATGACTTGTGTCTGTTCAGGGCCAAAGGGGGAGCTTATGCTGAGAAGCAAACTAAAATTGAATCTATCGCCAGCCCGGTCGTTCTCAACCTTATGTTTTGTGGAAATAATGCTGCCAACTGAGCTTGTTTCACTGTCTATGGTAATAACTGATTGTGTGGTTTCATGCAGCAATTTCTGGCCACACAGCTGATCATGCAGACATCTGAGTCTGGGATCAGTGCAAAGAGCTTGCGTGGGCGAGACTCCACTCGGAAACAAGATGCTTCAGAGAAGGTGAGAATGCTGGGCCTGGTGGAAGGGGAGACTGGAGCTCATGCTTTTGTGTGAGTGATTTCCTTGAGGAGGATCCTAAAAAGCTGCAGAAGAGGATCACTTAATCAGATACTGGGGTGCGTGAACACACTTTGGGTTAGACTAGCTCTGGGAGCATCGTGCTAACAAACCTTTCTGGAAATGTCTTTCAGACAGGAGTTCAGAAATGGCAGCTGTAGATTACCATGGAGCTGGGTCTTGGAGGTCACCCAAACCATTGCATCCTTTGTATATGCTAAAGTGAGAGGCTCTAACCTTAGAGAAGCAGAGGGTTGTCTGGAGTTGGCAGTAAGCTTGGGGTGGAGAGTCAAGAAACAGAAATGTTCCAGTGGCCCTTGCATGAGGGGGTCTGGTTTGAAGGTTTTTAAGGTCAGAGGAGACCACTGTGGTCATCTGGTCTGATATGTGTAACATATGCCAGAGACTTTCTCCTGATGATTCCTGCATCAAGCACAATTTATGGTTGGTTGGATAGAAAGAGTGTGTGTATTAGCTTAAATAATTTCACATGATAGCAATTGTGTAACCTGTCACCTGAGGACTACATCGCTGCTGTGGAAAATAGCAGCTGAACACACAGAGCACTGCACAGGAGTTGGACAAGGCAGATCTTGATTTATAATGACATGGTTGAATGAAGGGAAAATCCTGTCCTAACATTCTTGCTCTCCCAGAATCCTCACTTGCCCATCCTTCCCTTCCCCCTGGTTATTTGCTTCTGTGTAATACCTTGCAGGAGGAAAGTTGGGGATGCTTACTTCTCTGTGCTTTTGAGCATGTGGATTGTGTGGCTTCTTTATGGTGTGTGTGCATGTTTGTATCTGTGGAGTCTGATCAGTAAATCTTTGTCCTTTTGACAGGACAGCGTCCCCATGGGCTCTCCTGCCTTCCTTCTCTCTCTCTTTGTAAGTATTGAATGGCTGTGCTAGGTAACTGTGGGTCGGAAAGTAGTGCTGGTAATGACCTCTGCTGTTTGACTGGGGGACTGTGGTGCTATTGTGGTGTCTGTGGCATTGTAACAATGTGTTAAGCTTGTGTCATCAGATAAGACTTCTCAATCCCGTTGCCCAGAGGGTGATGGGGGCAGGCAGGGCTTTTGCCTTTCCTTCTGGTCTGTAGGGTTCTGGGACCATCATCCACCTCCTCTTCCATGATTCAGAAGAGGTCACATAATCAGGGACACTGGGTTACATGAACACACTTCTTTAGAACAGCTCTGAGATGCTTATGTGAACAGACCTCTCTGAAATGTGCTGTCTTGGCCTTGCTGCTAGAAAAACACAAGTCCTGCCCATGGGCTTATCAGGCATTCCAAAACCTGGCAAACTTAAACTTCTGCTTGGCTTTTCAGGGCATTGATTTTTATCTGCCTTTGATCACAGGATTACTGCAGTCTTGCAGAATATGCAGTCTTGGCCTGCTAAGGCAGACTTGTTGCAGGAAAAAGAAGTCTTGTGGGAGGATGAGGACACATGAGGGAAGGAGTGACAAAAGGAACCAAAGTCTCACATTGGCAAATGGTGGGTAGGATTTAGCTGAGGGCAGTGGAAGTCTGGGTCCCTCTCTCTGGTCAGTGTATCTCTCAGACTGAAGATGACAGGCATGCCAGTGGATCCCAGGGTTCCAAGAGATAGTGGTGTTGGTGGCAGCCATGATGGTGAAGTGTCCATCCAGTCTCTCATCCAGCCAGCTTGATTCTCCCCACTATCCTTCTTTCTCTAAGGACCTCAAGAGGGAGTGATGAGGTGGAATCCTCTTGTTGCTTTGTACACCAGTTAGGCCTAATTTCCTAGGCATTGGCTTTAGTCCATTGATTTCTAGTCCAAAACTGTTTACCCAACATGATATAATACAAGAGGCCTTTTTGTTTAGACTAATTCAGTCCTTGTCTCAGTTTCATACCTTTTCCCATACCCATTTTTATGGGTTATTGGAATCTTTAATAAACTTTGTATACTACTCTACATGTGAACTCTAATGGGGTGGGGGGTGTTGAATCTCATCTATCACAACAGATCAAATGCAGCACTGCAGAGTCAATGCACTTATAAGAAGCCCCCCTCCTCCTATCCAGGCTAGTGTGCACTGTCAGCAGGCTGTGGGACTGGGAGAGTATCTGCTGTGATCTTTGTTTGCTTCATGGATCAGGAAGCAATCTCAGTCCCTTGTAAGCACTGCTGCTGTGGTCATCTGAGGGAGCCTGGAAAAGCACTTCCATATCCTCAAGCTGGAAAGAAAAGTTTTGTGAGTTTATTTTCTCATGGCTCTGTTAAAGAATAGAGAAGCACTTCAGCAGAGGCAGCATGTCAGCCAGAGAGAGGGCATCTGATGAAAAGAAGCTTTCCAGTTCCCCTGCACTCATGGAGAATAGCTGTGCAAAGAAGCTAGGGAGCTAGTGCCAGGGTCATTCAGCTGAAGGAACACTTCCTGTAGGGATGAGCAGCTGATCAGGTATGTTAGCTCACAGTTCCCTCTTAGTGCTTTGAGATAATCTGGAAAGTTACATAGTGCAGCTCTTTCCGAAGTGACTTAGCCCCCAAATAGCCACCTCCAGGTGAGCAGTTGCCAAACTTTTCTCTTCTTGCTCTTAGTAGACCATAGAGACAATGGGATTCTGCATCCCCAGGGGGACTTAATATGTTTAAACCCACACTGATGCTTTGTAGGAAGGTCTTTAGGAGAGGTATCCCCTGCCTCTCTTACAGGAGACTGTGGTGTACTTCCCTACCCTACTTCTGCAGTAAGCAGAGGGAGCTGTGTCTCCAGTCTGTGCAGTCCCCCAGTTCCTTGAGTAGGAAAGGATGTTTTTTCTTCATTGATCCCTTGCTAATCCTGCTGCTTTTTCTCTTTGTTTGCATTTTGATTAGGATGGGGGAACCAGAGGACGTCGCTGCGCCATTGAGGCTGATATGAAGATGAAGAAATGAGTCTGTAGACAGGAGGCAAGACCCAACACTTGGCATTCTGAGCCAAGGAGTGAGCACAAGGCCTTCCCAGTTAACAGAATGGGGGAGGAGCTGCAGGGCAGGCAGGATTCATGCTCGGGCCTCTTCCACTGTCCTGGCTCAACTGCCTGGGAAACAATGTGTTCTTTGAAAGTGTAACCTGAAGAAATTTCTCTGGAAGGAAGAGCAGCCCCACTGCCTGTTCTAGGGCAGCAATCTCAGACCATGTCTATGTCCTGGTGTTAGCTAGCAGCTGCTAGCTAGTACATAGTGTAATGTGAAGTGTACAGATTTTTATTAGTGAAGTGTAAATGTGTACAATAAAGTATGAATGAGAATCCAGGGTTTGTGTACAGTAGCTGTGTGATGTATGTGTATTGACTGATGTGCCTATCTGTCTCTGACCTCTGTCAAAGGAACTCCAACTGATTTAGAATCATTATGTGCATAGCACTTCTCATATTCATGGTTCCTGAAGTATTTTTGTTGTTTGCATACAGAACCAGCAGCTGAGATGTGGCCATTTCTGTCCCAGAGAATAGCATCTGATGACTGGAATGCTGCATCACAGTGGGGAGGGAAGGGGATGAAATTTGGCTAAGTGTATAAGCATATGTCCTTGCTCTGATGAAGAGGACCAGAGCCTCTAATGAGAGTCATGTGAGAAATTGTCAGGTGTTAAGCAGTTAAAGTCTCCTTTAAGATTTATACATGGTAAATGTATAATCCTCATCAGACCAAGAACCGTAACTTCTACAGGTTTTGTTTAGAGGATGGGGACACCAGGCTTGCCCTTTGTCTTGCTGTGCGGTTCTAGATAACCATACTTAAGTTTCTTGACTACTGGTGCAAACTCTGAGTCAGTTACATTCTTAATAAAGCATTTGTGTAAATACAGTTATTACCATGGTCATAAGTTGCAAGAACACCTAAAATTTTCCTATTTAAAATTTATTTAAGCTGTTATGTGGTGTACCATCTTCACTTGTTTGTGACACAGTCAGATTTCCTAACTATATGGCCTCAGGATCAAACCTTAATGCCTGTTTTGGCTAACTGAAAATTAAACTTGTTGCACCAGGCCTCACCCTAAATAACAGCCAGTTATCTTTACTTCCCTTCCTCTCTTGGTAGCTGCCTTCATACTACAAGGATGTCCATAAGATGTGTTCCCCTGTAGTTTTCTATTCAAGATACAAGCCACTCAGTGATTGACTCACTGAGTTATCTGATATTTGATGAGTGCTTCCTGGTTCTCTTTCCCATCTTGGTCACAAATTGACAATGTTCCTTCAGTTTCTGCTCTGTCAGTTGTTATTGATTTCCTTTCCTCCTGTCTGTACTCCAGTCCCCTTCCTTCTCTCCAAGTTTGTCAGAGTCCTGATACCAACCTGCAACCAAACCGAAAGCTGAAGTAGAAGATCTTGGCTCTGACCCATCTTGGAGAGTGGGGAAAAAGAAACTGTCCTGAACTGCACTGCTACTCCCTGCATCTGATGAAAAAGAGTCAACTAACAGAACAATTGCAATATGTCTCAAGTGATAGCACATCAGAACATGCTGCTGCAAGGATATCAGGGCACAGGAAACATTCTATGGAAGTCTGTCTAGTTTAACCAATCATAGGGAAAATGGAACTTCTCTGACACTAGCTGCACCTCCTAAGAGGAGTTGCACATTGTGTGACCTACATGCTAAGCAGATTTAGAGATAGGAACACTGCATTCAAATGTCAGGTGTCCAAAAGAAACAACAGGACTAGTAGCTAAATAAAAATACTAAAAGTGACCAACATTTTTTAAAACAGGGCTGAAAATATATCCATCCAGTAAGTCTCTCACCCTCCCAGGTAGCTTGCTTGGAATTCTGAGGTGGCCTCCCCGTTCCTAACACAAATCACACTGTTGTCTTGAAAAACTTGTGTCGTTGAGCGTTTGCTCATGCCCATTCTCAGTCAGGTGTGTATGCATCACATGTACTGGTGTTACGTTTGGATGCTTGAAAGTTACTTGCACACAAAGAGGCTATGTCTACACTGGCAAATTAGTCTAATTTAGGCCATGGCCACACTAGGATTCCCCTAGTTCAAAATAAGAAATGTCTTAGTTTGAACTAAGGAATGCTTAGTTTGATGTAATAAGTGCTGGCACTTAGTCCAGACTTAAGCGCTTAGTTTGAGCTAGGTGTGATGTGGACCAGGACTAAGGCTTAGTTTGAACTTAAGTTCAAACTAAGCTGGTTAGTTCAAACTAACCATGCATTCTAGTTCAAACTAAGTGTTAGTTCAAACTAGAACACACGGTTAGTTTGAATTTATAAGCGCAAGGTTAGTTCGAACTAACCTAGAACTTCTTAGTTCGAATGAACAAGTCTGAACTAATTTTGGCTGATATAGATGTAAGCCAGAGAAACCAACATGGACACAGGGAAATATAAATAGAGACTCTATTCTTCTACTCTTAAGACCAACTAGGCCTGGCTGAGCTATCTCATAATAGTCTAGCTCTGTCATCTTTGGCAAGCTAGGCAGGACACAAAATACACAATAACCAGTTCTGTGCTGCAACCAAGGGCACTGGGGTCCCTGCTGAAGCCAGAGGGAAAGGAGAACCAATCTGCCATCCTTCTGGCTACAGAAGGAGGCCACTGCCTAGGGACCCAGGTGGAATGGACAGGACTACAAGACCTGTGCAGTTTCCCTGCTCTAGTCAGGGGGACAGGAGTTCAGCAAGGAGACAGCCTTCTTGCTGAACTCATTCCATTTGGCTGCAGGGATGGGCAGCCTGCTGGTGGAGACTGGTGGCCCTTCAGGATTGTAAAAATGATATGTGTGGCCCTTAAGCCAGACAGTTTGGGAACCACTGGTGTAAAGGAATGAGTTGGAGTCTGGAGTTTGGGATTAGTTTGTAAACTAATGATTCTGCTTGTCCCCATGTCTGTCTGCAGATGGGTCATACATGGTTGTGTTTGGAGTCTGAGAGAGAATCTCCCAGTGAGTCTGCAAAGAGCAGTGACTGCCTGTCTCTCAGCAGCTCCTGGGACTCCAGCCTGGATCTGGAGGTGAGGAGCTGGAGGGTGGCTGAAGAGACTGCTTTAGAGCAACACGAGGAAGGTAATAAGGAGGAAGAGGATTGCAGGTTGGAGTCCAATGAACCTCTGGTATGGGAGGACAGCACTGCATTGCTCCAGGAAGAGGAAAGGCAGCAAGAACAAGACAGTCTTCTACAGTTCCTCTTGGAGGTAGGACTGCTGACACAGGCAGCAGGACTCAGCCCTGTGGAGCAATGTGTGGGAAAGTGATGCTCTGTAACTTGGTGTGGAGACACCTAGAGGCCTGTTAGCCAAATGATTGAATTCCAAATGGACAGTGCCTGTTTAAACAGAGCACAGTGGCTGGTCTGTGGGGATCATGAGGTAGAGCTGACCATTTGAAAGGTGGTGGGCTGTCACTCTTTTAATAACATGCTTGACTTAAGCACTGTGCTTTATCTGATGCCCTTGAAAGGGAAAAGGTAACTGTAACAAAGGAGCCCCATGAGGTTTGTGCTGCTGTCTCCTCATCACTCGTGTTCTCAACATGTAAAGTTGGTAATAAAGTATTCTGTGTTCCAGGTGACCCACCTCCTGGAACCTCTCTGCATTAGTGGCACTGACTCAGCACAGAGCCATTGGGCTCTTTGTAACTCTGCAGAGCAAGAAGAAAGGGAATTCCTGAGCTTCAGGGAAGAAATGGTGGAACCACTAGTCCCAAGCGGGGAGGAAAGGCAGTTGCAGGTCCTGATAGTGGAGGCTGAAGAACTGCGTGTCACAGGAAGAGAGGTGGGGGTGGATTGGATACCACAGGTCCTGGTTTGGGAGGCTAGAGAAGCTGAGGAACAGCAAATTGTAGAAAAGGAGACAAGTGAGCTCCATGTGCTGGAAGGATTTTCAGGAGAGCAGAGGCAACCACATTTTCCAGTGGAGAATGCAGGAGAAATGGATGAGGTAGAGAAGAAGAGGAAGATGGTTGCGGATGGGACTTCCGAATCCTCAGACATGAGTGTGTTGAAGGAGCAGCTCCCAGGCAGTGTGAAGGTAAGTGCATGAAAGTACATTGAACTCTGACCTTGTTAAGGCAGTCTAGAGATCTGAGTGTATTTCAAACTGTCTGCATGACCTTAGATAAGTCTCAGAACATGGGGGGGTCAGTTCACCACCTAAACCAGAGATTTTCTTGTTTATTTAAATGCTTTGTCTAATCTCCATGTAGTGGTCAGGCCAATGCAGCCTCAGTTGCAACCTCTAAGAGTTGTAATAAAAGTAACACTAAGGCTGGGTAGGCTAGCATTGCCATCTGGAGTCAAGCTCTTTGCTTTGCCATGTCACAGAGGCAGATATGAGAGACGAAAAATGCCTTTGAGCATCCTCCTGCTTCTCCTGTACAGCCAAGGCAAGGTTGTCCAGGGCATATCTCTAGGGCTTTGTCCAGTTTTCAAAGTCCCATATGATGAAGCATCCATCCATCTCCCTGGGGAGGCTCAAATATCACTCTCTGGAGCTTTCAAAGGTGCCCTATTCTGTCAATCCACTACTGCTAGTTATGCCCCTGTGTAGGACTCTGGGTAACACTCCTCTTGAAGTTGGTGGGCATTGGACTACATGGACCTTGGATTTGATCCAACATGAAGTTCTCAGGTTCTGAGATGTGTTTGTAGTTGGCCTTTGGTTAGTTTCTCTGTGAGCTTGCTCAGGAACAGAAAGTTTACCTGAATACTGATAATAGAAGTTGGATAGAAGTGATGTATCCAGGATGAGATTTCTCAGTGTTGTTTGGATTATTGTAGTTTTGAAGGCAGTTATGTTTTTTGCCCCTACAGCTCTCCTTGGAAGGTTATTCAGTCAGGAGTGGTTCATGACTCTTTTCCAACAGCCAGGAAAGCTTTGATTCAGATTCACTCATCCTGAATCAAGATTCTTTTACTGTGTCCAGAACTTCTTGAGGAGGGACAGTCCTGAACTTTGGGAATGCAAGGAACTCTGAGGAAGGAGAGGCCCTGTGCACTTTGAGAAGCCTGTCCACTATGCATGATCATTTCAGCAAAGTGGGATAATGACTGTTCTGAGTGTGTAGTGCAGGGGCCTGTTGCAGGCTGCAGGCCAGTATCCTCTGTATTCACTGTCCACTCAGGGTCTTAGCTCTGTTTTCTTGCCTCTTTTAGTAGCTACTTGATCACTGGTTACACCAACCTCTTCCACATCCTGCTGCCCTTCCTTGCCAAGATACCAGGACCTGTTTTCTTGTCAACCACTTGTCTTAGTTATCACATTCACCCATCTTCATTTTCCTCAGCTAGACCATCATCATCTCTCCCTGCCATTTATCTGCAGCCTCACTTTTCATACCATGATACCATCTCTTTGGGACTGAAGCTGATACCTAAGCTGCTAGCTTTACCCTCCAGAGCAGGAACCAGTTCTACCTTCCGATTCAGTCCTTTTGATTCATGTTCAGAAACAGCAAGCTCAGATATTACAGTAGTGGGATCTGTAGAAGAACCTGAATTGCTGGACCACACATTCTCCCTGTGGCAGCTTCCCCTCTACAGCTGTTTTCTATTCACTGCTGGTCAGGCCCCTTCCTTGCTAAACTCTGTTAGCAACCGGTTGTTTTTGGTATATCCTTGCCTGGAACTCTCTTTTACACCACCCCTAGTTTCTGAACTGATGCGATGAAGGTAACAGTCCCTTTAATCTGTTTTTGGGGGATGACCTCATTGATGAGTAGAATCTTACTTGAGCATCTGGCTGGCAACCCTTGCCTACACGCTCGGGGTTTAACTGACTGCCATCTTTGGGGCTGGGGAGGAATTGTCCCCCACAGCAGTTTGGCAAAGGCTCTGCATGGGGCAGGTTCGCCTTCCTCTGTAGCATGGGGCATGGCTCACTTGCTTGTGGATTCTCTGTACGTTAAAGTCTTTAAACCATGATTTGAGAACTTAAGTTACTCTGTCCTAGGTTAGAGGTTTATTACAGGAGTGGGTGGGGAAGGGTCTGTGGCTTTCAATATGCAGGAAATCAGACTAGATGATCATAATGTTCCCTTCTGATCTCAGAGCCTGTGACTCTCTCTGAGCTCTTGTAGTGCAAGGAAGATGTGCTGAGGGGATATTAGCCACCACTGATGAGCTGAAAGTGAGTGTCAGATACACAGAGGAAGACCCAAAGCTCAGCATAACACCTACTGTCTCATTCAGGGTGGAGGCTTCTTTTCTGTCCACCCGCTAGAGCTGCTTCCAGGAGACCATGAAGGCCCTGATTGGAAGCTTGCCTGTAATAAAGGAACATGCCACACGTCTGGCCCCTGGCTGGGAGATTCTAGTTGATCTGCTGCTGTGCCAGGCAGCCTGTCACTTGGATACCCAGCCCTTCAGGTGTTTCTCCTGCTTTTTGTCTGTTCTTAGGCTGAGGTTCTGGAGGAAGCTGAAGAGCACGCTCAGAGTGAGAGGCACCTACTAGAAGGGGATAATGATCTCTCAGCACATCACAACAGCAATAGCTGCAGTTCTAGAGCATCCCTGGTGAACGCCTTTCTCCTGAGTCCAGCCTCCTCACAGCTGTGAGTAGCGCAGCCCTGGGTCAGGGCCTGGGTCTAAGTCTGGTAGCTGCAGCTGATGTCTTCGGCCTATTTGTTCCACCCGTATGCCACAGAGTGAGCCTGTTTCCATGGACTAACATGGAAGGGGTCATCTCAGGGAGGGTGAGCATCCACCAAGGAACAGGAAGGTAGGAGATGGCCTTGGCTCTCTGGCTGGTAATTGGGCTTCCACCATTTGGATGATAGTCCTAATGGAGGTAACATGAAATGGGGGTTAGGAACCAAATATACAGGAAACACCAGTGTTTCTTTCAAAGTGACTTGGCTAAGCCTGAGCTCTGCCAGGCACCAAAGTCCATTCCCACTCCCAGGAAGAGATACTGCCTAGGCAGCCCAGCCAGTCCTGCCCTTGGGGAGTGGGGTGTGACAGACATGGCTCTTACATCGTGAGGCAGCTGGTCTGACTTTCTGAAGAGAAGGATACAGCAAAGCATAAAAGAGTATCCCTTCAAGACAGGAACCAGGACAAAAGCCACCACAATGAAGCCCTTTGCCGCAGAGCTGTTTGAGGCTGCCTGCCCAGCTCTGAACCCAGCCTCCTCTCCTCAGAGTTGCCCTGATTCAGCTCAGGTCACCTTCTGTGATTCCTTCGTATAGCCCTGCATCTTCCTGGGCCTCAGGTCCTGGATGATTGCCTGTGATTTGCCAACACTGCATAGGCAGGCACCCACATTTGGAGCCATCACCACCTCCTCCTGTGGGAACACTCACACAGATTAAAGCTGCTCACTCGGTGGAGAGAAACAAAACCAAACAAAAAACAGACTCCTTGTCTTGCTGGATTCATGTCACAGTCATTCCCACACTTGTAGCACAGAGACCCAAACACCCTTAACATGTCAGGCCACCGTCTCATGGGCTCTCACATGAGTTCTGTCCACTGGGGGCAAGAGCCAAAGTGAGATTTAAGGCCAAGGCTGGAACGTGGGAACTGGAGGGCTGCAGCAGAGACAAGGCCTTAGAGCCGCAAAGAGACTTAGACATTGCAAATGCCTAGACTGTCACTGACATCCACAAAGCCTGAATTAGGTGCCCAGGGTCCCTATACAGTGAGATGCCTACGAATGAGATCTACAGTACATCAGCAAACAACACACTGTGCCACCTAGGGAACAGCCCCAGATGGGCGGTTGAAGATGCTGAGGAGAGGCAAGTACCTAAAAGAAAGAAAATACCCTTTGCTTCAGAACCCTTTGTTTCCCATCCAAGAGCCACTGAGTCATAAGAAAGGCTGCTGCTCTCCCCCGCAACCTCCCCAGCCATTCTGTGCAGGGTCATCTTAGTCACGTCTATCAGGGGGACCCCACCAGCAGGCTGTGCGGTGCTGTACAGTGCCTGTTTCCATCAATTGAAGGAGCTCACTGAGGCTTAGACATGCAGTGGGGTTCAGACACCTGCCTGAGGCATCAGAGCATATGCCCAGAAGCGGAATCTTCAGTGTTAAAGAAACATTACAGCCTAGAGAGTTTAGGCCCCTAGAGGCTGAGGAAGCAGCTAAGCAGTTTTGTGGATCATAACAGCAGTGCCTAAATCCCATTCAAGCCCCTTTTGAGAATCTGAGCTAAGAGACCCTACGGTAGCAGAAAGTGAGAGAGAACCAGGCCAGCGAACTGCAGCAGGAGCCCAGTGACTTCTCCCCTGGCTTTGCTGCCTTTTGTAAACTCAGCATGCAGCATCATATGCTACAGTGCCGTCTCAGCCATCATTGAGCCATTTCCAAAGGCTCATGCCAGCCTCTAAGTTGTGGGTGAAATAGCAGCCCTTGCTACTGGGCTGAACCCCACAATGAGAGACCCCAGCAAAGAAAGTGGATTGGGAATTCCTGCCCCACAGATCCCTGATAGGGGAGTCACAGTATACATCCCAGCGGGAGCCTTGCTCTGTAGCTACCCAGAGGGTGATATTTTCAGACTACAAGCTAAAGAGCAGTGACCCCAGTATTCTGGAGGCCTGTGGTGAAAGTATCCTTCCCTGCTCCTTATCTGGCATGAGCTGATACCCTCTTCTCTGTCACTGTGCAGGATGCCACTGTGCCAGGACAACCCACTACCCCATTTGCTTTTCAAAAAGACACTACTGTCCATCTGGAAGATGATAGCCAGCCACAGGTGTGCATCTCAGGAAAAGTTGGTACCTGGAATTATTTCTGGCTTGTATTACACATGGTGCGTGGGGGGGGTCAGACTAGATGATCAGAGTGGTCCTTTCTGGCCTTGGGCTCTTTGAATCTGGGAGTTAAAGGGAATCATTGTCCAGGGAGGACTGAAATGTCAGGGAGCTGTAGGCTGGGGCTGAGCGGCAAAGGGAGAGCTGGGGCAAGAAGCAGAGATTTCCAGGGCTGGAATAGCAGAGGCACTGCTCTTGGGACTGAGCAACAGTGGCAGAACTGGGGGTGAAATTTGTCCACACTGTCCTAGTTCTAGCCCTAGTGCCCATCCATGAATGCAGGCACTAGCAGACTGGATCCTTTTCCCTGGGTCTGTTTAACTCTGTTTAACTTAGCAGCCACTGGTTTGAGCAGGAAACTGAATCTGGATTCCTGCCTTAGCCAACACCAAGAGCAGATTCAGAGATTCCTTTCCATCCACGCTGTATTCACTGGCACTCCATCGGTCTTCATAGGAGATAGAGAAGAGAAACTATGGGTCTCTTGCCTTTTCTTCAAGAGTAAGGTAAATAGTGGGATACAAACCTGATTTTTCCTCATTCTCTTTGGGCTTGTTCATCTAGATACAGTGGTCCATTTCTGAAGCCAGTGTCAGACAAGCAGGCTCCTGGATATAAAGATGTGGTGAGAAGGTAAGAAGGCTGTGCTAGAGCATTTTTATTTGTTTTCTCTACCTTCCTAGAGTTCCAGCACCCAGAGATGAAAAAATTATGGTGCAATTTTGTGTAATCTGTCCATTCTTGTCCCAACGGTATCTGCCTGTCATCAGGACCTGGGGCAGGAATGTTCCCTACAGTGTCTTCTCTAAGGTTTAGTTCCCTCCAGCTCCACCTCTCCCAAGGAGACTCTCCTGTCCCAAAAGAGACCTCTGGCTTTCCTTTTCTTACATACAGCCTCCATTTTCCTTTCATCTTCAATGCTCCTTTTTAAAATGTCACACTTTTCATCAGGGCTATCCTTTGGGGTAGGTGGGGCTCAGGGCCAGTTGGTCTGTGGGGGCCACCAGATTCCTCCTTGGTGCTGGGGGTGGGGCAGGGCTACCATGGGCCAGAGGCCCAGCAGCACACTCCCACCCTGCTACTGAGCCAGCTTGCTGCCAAAGACAGCAGAGTGGGGAGCAGCGCTGGGCCCACCAAAGCACAGGGCCCAAGGCTATTGCCCCACTCCCCCCTCCAGAGACAACCCTGCCTTTGGCCCATGTGAAATATGCCCACTTCCTCCTCAGGATTTACACCCTTCAGATACTTTGAAGCTGTTATCATGTCTTTTTGCCCCCCTCACCTACTGTGATACCTACAGGAATCAGCACAGCTGGGTGGATGTGAGCATGCTCATTTCATTTATTTTCATAAAAGTCTTTTGGGTGATTTGGAACCATCAATTTGTGCAGTGACACTGCAACTGAACAGTGTATTCTGGCCACCTCTCCTCCTCGTTTGTAATTAACATGAGTTCAGTGGTGAGCTGTTATGGGCAAGGGCAAGGACAATGTGTTTGTGCAGCACACAGTGCTACAGGCTGCAATCCTGATAGAGCTTTTCGAGCTACAACAACAGTTAGCCAAAAATAATGAAGTCCTTCCTTACAGATCTGGCTTCAGGTGCCTGACCACTGGGATGTCATCACCAGTGGGAGGGGGGCAAAGGGTTTGTCCTGGAGGAGCTTAGTGGAATCTGCCTAGCAAGCAGCTGGGATGGGACAAGACACAGAAAAGCGAGGGTGTGGGAGCAGCTTTTCAGCCAAGGCTTTAAGGACTGTAACACTTCACTCCTAGCACCCAATGGAATTCACAGCCCTGAGGTAGACACCTGGGTGAACCAGCCATTGGCTGGAGAGAGTCAGGCACCTTAGAAAGAGATTCACAGGAGCCTGCAGACTGAGTAGGGAACTGACAGAGCTAGCCAGGATGGGGAATGGCAGGTATGGCTTAAGGCTGAACATTCAGGGGAAAAGGGGGTATGGCTTAAGGCTGGAATCAAAAAAGTTAGGTAGGCAAGGCATCTCCTTTCAGTCAGGATCTAGAGTTGGGATCCATCTCCTGGAACAGGATTCATTCCTAAGGCAGGTCAGACCTGTCCTTTCTCAGTGAACACACACTCATTATAGCCAGTAGCCTCGTAGTCAGGCTGTGACCTGCAACAGAGGAAACTGAGATCCAGGTCTCTGCTCCAAATCAGACAGCATGGGAAGTCAAGCCTAGCTCCTCCAAGTCCCAGATGAGTGCCCTATTCACTGGGCTACTGAGTGGGGTGGGTCTCCTGTACTCTCATGCTGATGTTCCAATATGTATGGTTAATTTCTAGTCACAAGAGTTGGAACCTGCCTCTCCCACATATCAGGTGACGACCCAGATCTCTGTGCTGTTGGGAGAATCAACCCAGCCTACGTGCCCCAAAAGTTCTTACCCCAGCAGGCTGCTGTTTAGGGCAGGCATTTTCAAAGCACACGTACAACATCAAGTCCCACAGGCAAGATAGGCATGGAAAAGGCCTGAGTTGAGAACCAGTCTGAGTTTGGGGTGAGCTAGAGTCCAAGCCAGTTGGTAGTATCAGGACTTAGATGGGTTAGTGCACTCCAGTCAGCAAAAACTTAGGAGCGTACAGGGTTTGTCAACAGCAATACGGTGCTAGGACGTTTTCGTTTGACTTGCACCTGTGCTCTATACAGTCTGGGCCATACAGAAAGGGTACAGAGGCTGCACAGGAGAACCGTGCTATCAATTCATTCTCTACCACCTCGGCCTGAGACAGAGCTCTAGTATGCCCACTTTGTCTGTACTTCAGCGAGTTCTAGAGATGCTCTTTTAGCTATTGTCCGTTTCTCATTTCGTGCTGGTTGTTAATGTGTCATTCTTTGCACATCAGTGGGAGGACTGGCTTTTCTCCTTGCCTTTTTTTCCTCTCTTTCATCCCACTCTCCTACCACAGGAAACCTATTTGGTTTAGCTGGACATGCCTGGCTCACCAGGTTTAAAATGCCTCTCTTGTCAAGAGGCTGTTCTGGTCACCAGCAGCTATGCTAGCTGTATCTGTTGCTTTGCAGAGTCCTGCATCTCCCAAAAGTGTAACTTATGCCTAGCTCTCAAATCTACAGCGCAGAAGAATCAAGACCATCTGATGATGTTGGGCTTCCTCCAGCCCACTTCCAAGTCAGGTCAGAAGATACATAAGAAATGGTATATCTATCTCTGGACAGCTCCTAAACCCATTTGACCTCAGCGCATGTCTACTGTAAGGGGGAGAGATTTCAGAAGACTCAGGGAAAGCTCCAGAGAAGAGGACCTTAGTCTCCCACCGTGCGGAGCTGGTTCCCAAAAGGCCCCAGTCTCCTGCTATGTCTACAGTATCAGAGGCCTAAGCCTCTCAGGTCAGTATTGTAGAAGTGAAAGATTCCTTCTCCTGTACTGGTGAGTCCAGATCTGGATAACTATGGCTCCACCAGGTCCCTGTTGCTGCCTAAGAAGGATGGGAGACTCAGGACCTTCACATTTCTAGAACAGCACCATCTACATCAGCCGTAACATCAGTGCCTTTTCACTCAATATCTTCAGTACCAGGAAAATTGCAGCACCAGACACTTTAGGCCCTGGAGCTAATGTGTTCCAGATCAGTGGTACCAGCTAGCTAAATGTAGTGTCACTGACCTGAACCAAGCAGTACTGCAGGAATGTCACTATGTTAGGGACTTGTCAGCTTTAGACAAGGCAGTCTCCTTACTCCGTATGAGTACCACACAGCTCTTGGTACCAACACCCAGGCTGCAGATTACCATTGTTTCCCTGCCTTTTTCTGCTTCCCCTCCCACTCCCCCACTGGAGGACACTGAAGGGGATGAAGGAGACAGTCAGTCTTCTCTTTATCAGTGCAGGGTTCCCCTCCCCATCCATACCTCAACAAGGATTCTCATGCACAAAAGAGTTAGTATGATCAGCCCTGGGTGCTACACCCTCAGTAGCTGCAGATTGTGTGTGTCTGAAGCAGCTAGGGACCCCTGATAAGACAGAAGCTGTTTATGTGTATCTGCCTGCCAAAGACCTTGAAGGTCAGTTCTAACCGGTCCAAACTGCTCACCTGTGTTTTGCAAAACATATCTTGTCCTCGCCACTGTAAAAGGAGAAATTATAATCTGCGCCAATAAGAAGCTGCCAGATTTTGTTACTGCCCTCCTTAATATATGCAAAGGTAAACATGTTCCTAATGTAATAAAAGATTTTATAAGACGTCACGGCAGGACCATAACTGCGGTGGGGCGAAAGGGGCAAAGCCCCAGGTGCAAATTTGATAGGGTGCCAGCCAGGGGCGTTGCTGGCTGGGGGAGGGATCTAGGGCACGGGCCCAGGCCCCACCCCCTGGCCAGGGACAGGGACAGGTGCCCCCGCTCCGCCACGGGCGGCTAGGCACCACGTCCCCGGCCAGGGCCGGGGCCGGGGCTGGAAGTGGCCACGGGAGGCTGGGCCCTGCATCCCCGGCCAGCATCGGCGGCCAGGCCCCGGATCCCCAGCTGGGGACGGGGCCGCCGCGGCTGCCGGCAGCTGGGCCCCAGATCTCCAGCCCAATTGGGCTGGAGATCCAAGGCACCGGCACTGGGGTTCAGGGCACGAGCCCCGGCGTGCCCAGCGCCAGCAACGCCTCTGGTGCCAGCCCCTTCTTGGCCCCAAAGAGGAATGAGCCTTAGAGACACACTCCTCGGGGAGCTGGGGAAAGCATCCCCACTTGGCTCCCTAAGGCTGGTGAAGGAAACCCCTGCCCGGACCTCCAGCCAAGGTGGGAGAAGGGGCTCTCTGCCCAACTCCCAGCGGCAGGGGAAGGGAACCCTTGCTCAGACCTCCAGCCACAGCAGGGAAGTGGCTCCCTGCTCAGCTCCAGCTATGGCGGGGTAGGGGACAGCACCCCTACCAGCTCTGGCCGCCGGGGGGGGTGGTGGTGGTGGTGGCAGGTGTGTGTGGGGGTGCCTTTTGGGCTGCTTGCCCTAGGAGCCAAAATGTCATTACTGCCCTGTGTCATGGGGGCAGAGACCAGCTCCTGCTCTCCCCATGAGCACGCTCATGTAATAAAGAATTAGCCTTGCTGATGCACTCAAGTCTTTTGGGTTTTTTTAGAAGTTTTATTTAACACACTCCCAAATGGGTCCATTCCCCAGTGGCCATACTGGTGTCCATGGATGTCATATTATCAGCAGTTTGCTAGATCTCCAGCTTCAGTGCAACAAGAGACTAGGGGGTTACACAGTCTCTTTTACTAAATCCTCAATGTGAGGAGATCTTTGAAGAGCAGGAGACAAGGGTGAATAAAGAGGCTACCTTGAAACTCCTGTGTCATCCTCATCTCTAGGGAAGGCGTTCATGTCTCTACCAGCATCAATGACTATTTTTCCCATTTCCAGGAGTTTGTGAAGAGGGTGTTTGACACCTTTCCCTTTCATCCCCCAAGTTCTTCCCCAAACAATGTAGATATCAGTAACAATGTAAATAAACTTTAGCTGTTTGACTGGCATTGGCCTTTTAGCTAGGTAGGATGAAGCAATAATGGAAGTCAACTTGACTGTTTCCATCACAGAAAAAACAAATGGGCCAAAAACTTTACAAAGAGACTGGTGAGATGGCTCACTGCGTGGGTGGTCTTCTGCAATGACACAGTTCATGTACCCTGCCCTCTGCAAGATAACAGCACACTCCACCAGATCACAGGCTATTTCCACAGCTTTCTTGCAAATCATTCTGCCTCTGGGCCTCAGTGTATGCCTTGTTGAAACTCTGGGCCCTTGTCATCAGAGCTGATATGGCACATGGTTTAGCTGTCCTGTTGTCAGTCTTGGATGGAGTTCTGCAGCACCTTTTTGTGTGAAGATACACACAGAAGTCACCTGAAGTGGGACACCCATAGGTGGTTAGTCTGTGCAATAACAGTAGTTCTTCGGGCTCTTTCAATATGGGTGCTTCACTACCCACCCTCCTTCTTGGCTTCAGCCTGTTCAGCTAGCAAAGGGGCTGGTGGCAGTTCTCCCATACAGTCTGCTGTTCCTTCATGCTGCAGCATGCACCGTAAATGGAAAATCTGATCAAGGAATTCTAGACTCTCCTTTGCACCACAACAGTAGCAGGACACATTTCAAAGAACTACAGTTACTGTACAAGGTGAGTAACCCTATCTGTTGTGAAGCTCAATGATGCCAGTGTTGGACGTAGATATTCAAAGAGAGGAGTTCCTATGTTGCTCTGTGGATCTAGCCTTAGTCCATAACTTGTCTTCTGCACTTCCCACCCCCACCCCCCCACATCACTGCACTGTATGGGTACTCCTTTCTGTTCTTCCTCCAGTGTGTCTGTATTTCGCAAATACTGTGTGACTGGCACTGACTGGCAACCTGCGGTTCCGGAGCCACGTGTGGCCCTTTGTCTGCCCCCTTGCAGTTGTTGTGATCCCCACCCCACCATCGGGGGGCCCTGGAGGAGGCCTGCTTCTGGCTCTGGGCCCCCCACCACTGGGAGATCCTGCAAGGGGTCCACTTCTGGTTCCGGGCTTTCCCTCCCCATCCTCCAGGATACCCTGTGGCAGGCACGCCCAGCTCCCCCCACCTGGAGGCTAGACCCATTGTGGCTCTCAAACACTTGGTTATTGACGGAATTTTAAAGAATTACTCTTCTTATCTTTTGAGTTGCTGACCCATGTATGTAAGTTGATCTTATTTGCTGCCCCTTGCCTAAATGTCTCAGTCACTCCTGTTTTGCAAGGGTCCCCTTGCCAGTGAGGAGCTGCGTTTCTGATGCTTTTTCCCCAGCTGAATGAAGGACGTTTTTTTAAAGATGAATCTCACTGTTTGTGGCCTGTGTTTCTAATCACAATTGTCCTTTCCCACCTTTCCCTTCAGTTATTAATTCTGTAATTCTTTTTCAAAAGAAAGTCCTTATAACATGCCCCTCACCACCAGTGTTTTCTGCATTGGACCATTAAATTCTTGTTCTTTAGTGATAGTTTGCTTAACGTGTTCTTTTCCCCACCTCGGGAACTGGGGTTATTTTGCCAGATGCTAATTAACCAGCGCTCCCAGCTTTCCTTTCCTGCTCAGTGTCCCATTTATTTTTCAGAAATAATTGCTAGTGACTTGGCATGTTAATTAACCCTGTGATACATATCAGTCAAAGCCACCAACTTCTTTCCAGTTTTCATAATCTCTCGCAATTTTCCTATTGAGAATTGGGCATAAGAATTCAAGTGAGTTTGCGGCCATAAGCAGACAAACAATGAGGACTCATCTCAGAGAGAGGGGGCCCCAGCCAAGTGAAGTTAGGGTCATTCTTGGATATGTGCTGTTAAGTTTCATGCCTCCTTCCAGGCCCATGGATTTAACCAACATAAAGAGGCACCTGTCCAAAGGCCAGATCCAGACCACAACCCACTTCCAACGTGACCTCATGCTGATGTTCCTGAATGCAGTGATGTACAACAGCTCCGACCATCATGTGCACCGCATGGCTGTGGAGATGCAGCGTGATGTCCTGGAACAGCTTCAGCTGCTGGGCGAGGCCCTCTTGTGCTCAGAAGAGAGGCTGGGTTTTGGGAGGAAGTAAAGAGCCTGTGGTCAAGTGAGGGAGCCTGGTTTGTGGGTAGAGCCAGCCGCCAGCCCCCAGCTCTATTCCAGGCACCATTCCCTTTTCCTGCTCTAACAAGTAATTATCACAACCCATCTTTGGGGACAAGGTGCTGAAGTAAAAAGTTAAATGTGATTTCTAAATTCCTGCGGCCTCCTTTGCCAGGGAGGAGACATTCCCCCCTCCCCCCCCCCGGTCGGGCAGCAGGGGGGAGTTGGGCAGAACGCTCCCTGAACAAAAGCCCTCTTCTCTGATGGGTATTGAGGATAAACTGTCACAGAGACAGCAACCCCCCCCTTGTCTGGCTGGGTGGGGGCACGCAAGCCTGAAAAAAGAAACCCCCTTTCTTGGTTGAGGGGAGGGGTGAAGGCAGAGCTCACCCCCCCCCCCCCGAAATGCATGCCCCTTTCCCTGGCTGGGTGTGTGATTTTTTCCCCAGGGATTTTGGACCTTTCCCAGACTAGAAAAGAAAGATGCTGTCCCCCAAAAAAGGAGATCTATATCCCTTGGTCCCTTTATTTGTGCCCATGATGGGGTGGGGGGGGGGGGTTGGAGTGTCTGTATATCCAGCCCTAATTCATGGTTTGTTACAGTGTAGAGTGGGAAAGGGAGGCTGGATTGAGGAAAAAGGCAGTTTGCCTCGCTGAAAGGATAATCCAGAAGTTGGCTGAGAGATGCAGAATGTTCATGAAAGGCAGGCAATCTCTGATTTAGGTCATTTACACTTTTGAAGGTGGCTATATGTTAGGGCACTTTGTGTCCACAATGTAATCCCTGTAATGGGGTCATGAAGGGAAACCTCTGCATGGCCTTTAAAAGAATCTGCTTCATCTAATCCGAGGTCACACATGTTGCAGTGCCTTAATCCTAGTTCTGTGGCTATTGCATATCAATACAGCGCAGCATTTAGGTACATTTCCACCCTTAGCACATTTGCAGCAAGTGTAACCAAACTCTGAATTCAAGGGGTTTGTAATGATTGGTTTGGTGATACTTAATAGCAAGTAATGGTTTCCCTTCCATCATCTTTAAGGGCATGTTAGTGAGGTTTCTGCCTTGGAATCTTGGTCAGGTTTTGAACCTTTCTGTTTTCAACTTTGTTTTCTGTTTTAATAAAGCTTGTTTATGAAGTTGTGGGTAGTCACAGCTGTCCCCAGAAAGAACCCCCTTATCTGCTGCAGGATGAAGTGCTTCTGGAACCTGCACACCCATCAATCTCAGTCAAGGCCCTGTTTCAGCCAGCTGCTGCCATTAGGCTCTGGTATGCGAATACAAGGGACAAAGAGCCAAAGGAGTTGGCAGCAGAGGAAACTAGCAAGGATGTTGGGCAATTCTGGAGTGTGGAAACCTCCAAGGAAGGGAAATACAGTTTGCAGCTCTTCAGGCTTTGTGGGGCATGAACCTGTCTTATTCTACCCTACCCCCTCTAGGTGCAGAGGGGCTGGAGTTCAGACATGTGATGGTGAAAAATCTCATTGGTTTCTGCTCATTAGGGAATGCGTTCCTGGTCTGGATTCTTCTAGGCCAGCTCCCTGCCAGCCCCCAACCCCATTGCACCCGCCCTCAGTGCCTAGTGAGCAGCAATACAGAGTGAGTGGAGAAACTGAGTCACATGTTTTCTATAACACTTTAACAGAAAAATTCCCTTTCCCACTGGTCCTGACAGCTTTGGGAAATAGCCTCCCCAGGCTCCAAGTCCCACTTGGCTGAGTGCAGTGGTGTGCCATCCTTCCAGGGTACCCAGGTGTTGCACCCAGGGGTTTGGTCACTGAGGGCCCCACATTAGAACAGGCAGGTCTCTGGCTTGGTGACTGACATTGGGTCAATGCTGTGAACCAGACACATGCCTGAAGCGGTAGAGCAGGGCCAGGGCTCCTGTGGAGCCATCTCCTGCTGCTGGGGACCCCCCCCCCAACTCTGCTGCCAGGATGGAGCCACAGGGTTGGCAGGACCCAATGCAGGCCATGGTTGTAGGGAGGCATGGGCTCTCTGGTGCTTGCTTTTCCCTGTTACCATGTTGAGGGGAAGCTCTGCCTGTGCAGCTTCTCAATGCAGTGTAACCTCATAGCTGCTGCTCTGAGATTGGGCAGCAAGAGTGAGACCTTCTGCTGCCCTGCCTGCTGCTCAGAGCAGGTCTTTGCTGCCCCTCACCAGCACTGGCACCATCCCACCCTGCCCTGAAATCGCTGCTGCCCTGGCCGCTGCACACATGCCAAGCTCCTGTGCCTCCAATGCAGCACAGACTGCTCTGTCCTCCACAGCCCCTTCTTAGTGCATGTGCTGGCACCCCACCCTGTGCACCTGGTTCCCTACTGGCAAGGGCCTCTCCGAATGAGGGTGCTGCTCTTGCCTCTGTCCCATGGGGTCTGCAGCAGATGGACTTGGTTGAGCTGCTGGAAGGCCAGTCCAGGTGGTGCTGGGGCCATGTAGCACTAGGGTGAGTTCACCTGCCAGGTCAGAAGGGAAGCTTTGTTCCTCTCTGGACTCCTTCCTCAGAGTCTCAGGGCCTGGTGGATGGGCGTGGCTGACAGGATGGGTGACAGGTGGCTGGAGGACTTACCAAGGAAGGTATTTAATGCTGTGGGTAAATGGAGAAACAGCCGCTAATTCTGGAGCTTTAATCCTCTTGTGCATCCTGGCAAAGGGGCATGTCAGTCACACAGCCACAGGCTAGGCACTGGCACCAAGCCCAAAGGCGCTCCCAGTGCCCAGCACCCTGCACAGGGTGTATGATCTCCCGGACCATGGGCGAAGTGCAGAAGGTAAGTGAAGCCCAGCTCCCAGCCAAGCCCTGTGGGGCTATGGAGATGTGGCTGTCTCACAGGATGGGAGCCTGGCACTGCCCTCCCTGGAGATAACAGATGACAGCACTGGAACCCAGCCCCTTCCTCCCCAAGATGACAGATCCAGGCCCTGGCACCACCCCAGAGTGGGACCTATCAGTGTTGGGGGGGCATGGACTTTGGAAATCTTTAACAATGTAATAAATCCTTCCTCAGGGAAGCAGCAGATGGGAGCCTGGGGCAAGCAGGGTAGGGCATGGATAAAAGGGGCAGAGCCTGGCTCCCAGTCAGCAAGAAGGGGCAGGGATTAGGAAAGGGGTGAGAGGCCTGGAACTGGGATCACCCTAGGGGGCCAGGATGGAGTCAAAATGAGCCATGGGGCAAGAGGCTGAGAGCTGTGCTGGAGCCAGGTGTCTGAGACCTGAATCTGGCTGGGATTAGCCCAGGGGCTCCCTGTGGCCTGGCTAGAAATGCAGGGTGAAACCTGGTGGGCTGCAGGGGAGAGGGGGATAGCAACCCTTGGAGTCAGGACCATGAGGCTCTGGGACCAGCACCTGTTCTCTCCACAGTGCCCTTCACACCCTGTTATTGCCATGCTCCTGGGCCAGCTAGGGACTGGCTACAAAACCAACTTCTGAGCAAGACATGCCTGCTGTGGTCACCGCCAGAGCCCCCAGGTGCTGTCCCATCTGCCTGTAGCTTCAGACAGTTACGGTACACACTGCCTACTGGCAGAAGAGTTTAGCACTGCAGTGTATCTTCCCTCCTAAGTTCTGCATTGCTACCATTGACAGGATTTACACTATCATGCTTTCTCCCCATTTCTGTACAGATAACTGTGTTACATGTCTGTGTATTATACTGGTTTTATGATTACCTGACATGAACATATAACAACTTGGTCATCTACTTCTCCATTAGCTGCAACAGTTGGCTGGGGTCAGTTTGGAATTGGGGTCTTCTGCATTGTGTTCCGTATCTACCAGCTACAGTTTGTCCCACTGACGATTCTTTCCAAGGAACAAACTGTAGATGTCAATGGTTTTTGTGGATCTCTTCACAGTCAGTCTTGAATACATGTGACCAGGCAATGAATTCTTTTGTTGACAACACCTGAAGTTGTCAAGTTTTGTTTTCTCTGTCAAGTTTGATGAGAACATGATCACTAGGTTCTACGCCAGGCAGTTCTCTCTCTAAGTGATGGCTGTTGTAAAAGCATTCAAAAGCTCTGTAGCCTTTTTATCCACTTGGGCTATTCTCTTCACATCTGGCCATTTTGGGGATAGGCTCTTCTCCAAAGTTGAAACAGGTTGTATTCCCATCAGAAATGGTCCTGTACTATACCCTGGAGCAGCTGTTGGTGTGGAGGTGTAACTTAAAAGAGCAAGGAATGGTTCTTCTTGCTGCATGATTTTCTTGGTCCTCTGTTCAGCTCTCTCAGCCTCTTCATTTGCTTCTGATTGATGTGCCAGCTAGTAATAGGATCAGAATCACATTTTGTTGGGAATGACACATTCTGCCACAGTGAATTGTGGTTGTTCTGGAATACAGAAATGAGCAAAAGTGCACTTCAGTTGCTCAATAACACTGCAACATATTACATCCTTCAAGTGCATTATTTCTATATACCTGGCAAATAATCCATGATGACCAGATAATGATGTGCTCTGAATTTGCATAAATCTGTTCAGGAGACTGTCCCTGAAAACAAGTCCATTTGTGTTTTTTAGTAGTTGTGCCATCTTTCTTTGGAAATTTTCAGGCACGCTGGTAGTCCCAAAGTGAAATCTTCGAAAGTAAAATCTCCCAAAGTCTGTGATCAATACAAGTCACGTTAACCTTTCTTTGGATGAAGGAATTTGCCAGAATCTGCCTGAAGCATCTAGCTGGGACTCTGGGAGAATATGATTCACTTTGGGAGGTCACCCACTGCCAGGAGGACATATTTTTCTCTTACAATTGCTTCACTACATCTTTTAAGAGCCAAACAGATTAAATTAGAAACAGTGCCATTGAGCACAACAGGCTGGTGGCTCACATTATGCCAGTCAGTTTAAATCCGTTTAACTCAGTCTACAGTTTACGAACTGATTGGATTTGAACCATGCTATGTGCATGTACATTGTCTCAGCCAGCACTGTCTCATAAAATCCTAGAGGATAACAGCTGGAAGGGACAGCAGGAGGTCATCCAGTCATACCCCTGCTCAAAGCAGGACCAACCCCAGCTAAACTATCACAGCCAGGACTTTCTCAAGCTGGGCCTTAAAAACCTCTAAGGATGGAGATTCCATCACCTCCATAGGTAACCCCTTCCAGTGTTTCACCACCCTCCTAGGGAAAAAGCTTTTCCATATAGCCAACCTGGACCTCCTCCATGGCAACATGAGACCATTGCTCCTAGTTCTGTCATCTACCTCGACTGAGAGCAGCCTGGCTCCATCCTCCCTGGCACCTCCCCCCCTTCAGGTAGTTAAAGGCTGCTAGCAAATCCCCTGTCATTCTTCTCTTCCGCAGAATAAACAAGCCTAGTTTCCTCAGGCTCTTATAAATCATGTGCTCCCTCCAAGCCTCTTAATCATGACTAGCCTCAAAAGGCATGCCTGGGAAGCTCTGGGATGCAGTGCAGGCCACTCAGCATCCCCTTGTCTCTTCAGGGGCTGCTCTCTGTTATCCAGAAGCTTAAGGGCTCTGTGGAGCAGGAACTGCGGATCATCCTGTTGGGGCTGGACAACGCTGGGAAAACCACGCTGCTGACACGCCTGGCATCAGAGGACATCAGCACCATCACCCCCACACAGGTAGGTGCAGGACCTTGGCCCAGCAGCCAGTGTGTCCAGTTATCTCTCTCTGCTCTCTTGCTGGACTTACAGAGTGGTTTGCATCTCTGAGCAGGGGTTCAACATAAAAAGTGTCCACTCACATGGCTTCCAGCTGAACGTCTGGGACATTGGTGGGCAGCGCGCCATCCGCTCCTACTGGAAGAAGTACCTAGGCAATACAGACATGCTGGTGAGCATGGGGAACACCCCTACATGTGTGAGGACTGCCCAAAGCGTGAGTGAGCCCAGGACCCCATTCCTAAGGCAGTGTGGGAAACTGGACCAACTGGGATCAAGCAACTCCCACTCTAGAATGTGGGGGCTCAGAGGACTGCCTGCGTGCCACCCACAAAATAAGAACTAATGGGGTACATAGGGGCCTGGGGGGAGGGGCCAGTAGGATGACATGGGACGTAAGAAGGAAAACAAAACTGGTGATTTTTCCCTTTCGTTCCTGTGGCAGATTTACGTCATTGACAGTGCTGACAAGAAACGCTTTGAAGAGACTGGGCAGGTACGATGTGACTGTGCCCCCGACCCAATTGCCATGGGCCTCTCTGGGCTGTATTGCTCTTAACTTTGCACGTAGTGATGTTGGGTGGCCCTGGGACACCTGCTTCTGGGGTCTTTGACATCAAGACTGGGCTGTGCTGCTGGAGCAGCTGCACTGCCCATAATAATAGGGTGTACTGGCCCTTTAAATCTTTCCTTTGGTGGGCATATCTGAGGAGGCAGTACAGAGAGAACCAAGGTCCTTAATTACTCTGCTCTGAGAGCAGGTTGGGCTGGGTCCTGCTGAGGGACAGCTGAGAAGTGTCATTCCCTGGCAGCTTGTTGTAGGAGCATGAGCTTTCCCATTAACACTGGTGGGGTCTGAAGCACAGGAGAACACGCCTGAGGTCACACAGCCTAGGGTGGAGCAATGGCCTAGCGCAGGCCATAGTCAGATAATAGAGACCAGAGTCAAGGCTACCCACTGGTTACAGATGCTGGTCTTTCCTTGGAAGGGGATTGATGCCAGGAGGAGAGAGACAGTTCCAGACAGGCTTGAGGACAGTGACAACTCCCACCCTACCCTTTTGAGGTTTGGCTTGTGATATCCAGAATCCTACTGGCTTGGCAGAGAAAGTGCCAAACCAGTGACACTTGATGAGGGATTCAAGTTCCAAAGGGTGAGGGATGTCACTCCCAGCCCAACGTTCGGGTCTTACGTGCCTGCCCAGATGGATGCAAACTACTGGAATGAGGCCCCTTGCAGTGGAGCCTGGCACTGGCCCACACTCAGGGTGTGCTGCTCTCTGTCCCTTGGCAGGAGCTGGTGGAGCTGGTTGAGGAGGAGAGTCTCACTGGGGTTCCTCTGCTGGTGTTTGCCAACAAGCAGGATCTAGCAAATGCAGCACCAGCTGCAGAGATCGCAGAGGGACTGAACTTGCATACATACCGGGATCGACAATGGCAAATCCAGGCCTGCTCAGCCCTGTCTGGGGAAGGAGTCCAGGTATGGGGTGGGGACCAGAAGGGTCAAAGGAAGTCCCAGGTTTGGGGAGGTCAGCAAAGAAGCTGTGGAGCCCGAGATTAGAGACCCTGCAAGGAATCGAGACAAGAGATGTGAGCATGGTCAGTGCTCACAGCAGTCTCTTTTTTTCAATAGGATGGGATGAATTGGATCTGCAGCCAGATCACAAGCCGGAGAAAGTGATTGGAAACAGGTGTAGGAACAGAATCACACCGCGGTTGTCCCCACCGTGCTCAGCAGCTACCTGTGATTCTCAGCAGTCAACACAAGTTGCTGGGCTCGAGAAGCTTTCCCTGCCAACCTCTCACTGCTCATCGACTTCTGAATCCCTTACCGTCCAGTTCTCTGTGCTTAAATACTTCCTTCCTGTCTCACACTCTGGGGCAGGTGTCAGCAAAGGCTGCTATAGAGCCAGTGCACTGACAACCATCTACTCCTGAAGTCTGTCCAGGGTCTCTGTGCTGGGCTGTAGTCCTTTAAGGAAGCCATGCATTTAACACTGCATGCACATGCACAAGAGGCCATTCTGTAGCATCAGATAGCATCTGTGCATGTTTGAGCTGGGACAGAACCAAACTATGCGCACAGACAGTCAGGAAGTCATATTGGAGCTTTCCAGAGATGGCACATCACTGCAGCAGCTTAACCCACAGACTACATTACTTATCTGTACCTTGCAGCAAACCGGTGAGCCAATCCCAAGAGTCACAGCCACAGTCAGAGCCACACGTAAATGTGGCCTAGAAGTAGTTACTGGTCTTTTCAAACTGGCCTGCTCAGAGGCTGCAATCTAAGGAGCTGTGCTTTGGAAAATCCCAGCCCCGAATGCCAGCCTGAAAAGGAACAGTCACATTCCCCACCTCCTGCGCCTGCACATTGCCACCACGCCCACTGCCATGGACCACACACTGCTCACAGGCATGCTGACACTGCACGTGGGACACCCTCACAAGCATTCCAGACGGCTAGCCATGTTAGTCTAACAAACAAGGAGCCCTGTGGCACTTTTAAAAACTAACTAATTTATTTATCACATGAGCGTTCATGGGAGAAAATCCAGCTTTGTCAGATGCTTTGAAAATGGGGAACACAGCCAACCCTTTGGAACCTTTTAGTCTAGTTCAGCAAAACAAGGAGATCTGGGGCACTTTTAAAGACTCAGCTCATGCGATAAATAAATTTTAGAAGTGCCACAGGTCTGCTTGCTTGTTTTACTTAACAAGCGTGTTACATGTGTCCATTCCTAGCTAAAGGCTGTTAGTCCAGCGCACGGCCCAGAGATCTGGGCTTTCAGCCCTTGAGAGGTTGCTTCAATCCCTAAGCTGAGCCAAACCTACAGTATCAATAATGCCCACAAGCCTGCCCCTGCCATGGTGCTGGACAGCGCCAGTCCAGAGACAGCTGCTGTGAGAGACTCTATTCATCCCTGAGAATGAGGGGTTTGATGCCCCCAAATCGGTCCCCATCTGCCCAAGCCGAAGGTTACCAGATGTCAGGCAAAAGGAAGACGTCTTCCTTTTTATCTTCACATCCTCCGTCCGGCAGGCATTTTAAAATACATGATTTTGTCTGGCTTTTTGCTTATGGTGTTAAAGTATGCCAGAATGCCAGAGAATACCTTATTTTTAGGGAAAAGAGTTCCAGAGCCCCCTAAAAACAGCAAAATATGACATGAATACTCCATTTTCTCCATGTGACCTCCAACGTCCTCCTTTTCATATTTCCCTGTCCTCCTTTCCAGGCTTTGGTGTCTGGCAGCCCCACCCAAGCCCCAGAGCAGGGGTGGGGATTCGACTCCCCTTTGTACACCCCGTCTCCAAGCCCAGCCCCAGCCCGTATCTCCGCGGGCCAGGAGCGCGGGTGCTGCTGCAGCCCTGGCATCCAGCTGGTGAGGGCAGGGCCCAGGCCCCAATAAAACTGGCTGGACCCCACCTGCCGCTTGCCTGGGTTGCTGTGTGTGGCCGGGGCGGGAACCGGGGCACGTGGGGCTGGGACCTCAGGGGCGGGACTGGCCGGTGAGGGACGGATCACCTCATGCGTGGCGGGGGAGGGGGAGGGGCGCGGTCACGCGGGGCTCGGGATCCGCGTGGACGGAGCGATGCCAAAGCCTCCCTGAAGTAGCCAAGAGGAAGGAGACGCAGTGAAACTACAACTCCCGGCATGCTGCGAGAGGCGAGACCTGACCCAGGTGCATGCCGGGAGTCGTACTCTAAGCCCGCGCAGACGGGGAGTTTTTAACACATTCTATCCAAGTGCATGCTGGGAGCAGGCTGAGCGTCGTGGGCCGCGCCCCTCTTCTGCCATTGGCTACGGGGGATGACGTGTCGCTTTCGCACTAGTCGCGCCGTTTGGGGGCGGGGTCTCCTGCGGAAGCTTTGTCAGGGCGGTCGCTGATTGGAGGCTGGACGCGGCCCCCCGAGAAGAGTTTCCGGGGGCGCGTCCCTGGCGGAAGCTGGAGGAGCGGCGGGGAGGAAGATGGCGGCGGCGGCTCCGGGGGGCGGCGGCGGCTGCTGCAGGCGTCGCGGGCGGTGGGGCCGCCACTGGCCCGCGCTGCTGCTGCTGCTGCTGTCCGGGCTGCGGCACGGGGCCGCCGAGCTCACGGACGGGAACAACGAGCACCTGAAGCGGGAGCACTCGCTGATCAAGCCTTACCAGGGTGAGGGCGGGGCCGGGCCGGCGCTCGGAGCTGCCCCGGGAGCAGGACGCTCACTGCCTCTTGGTAGCGGAGGGTCAGGGCACGGCTGGTGCCCTGCGGCCGATCTCCGGCTGCCCCGCGCAGCCCGCAGCGGCTAGGGCGCTTCCCTGCGACTCAGCTGCAGCTCCCGCAGCCCCGGGGAGTGGCCGCTGCGGTCTCACCCGTCCCCTGTCTGTGTGCTCTAGGGGTTGGCTCCAGTTCGATGCCCCTCTGGGACTTCCAGGGGAGCACGATGCTCACCAGCCAGTACGTCCGCCTGACTCCCGACGAGCGCAGCAAAGAGGGCTCCATCTGGAACCGGGTGGTGAGTGCAGCCGGCTGGTGATTGAGGTCCGGCAGTTGGCTTGAAAGCAGGTGTCCCAGGCCTGGGCTCTGAAGCCCTGCATTAGGGGGATAGCTGTGGCTTCTTTGGGGACCATAGTAGTTTGAAAGAATGGGTGCAGCAGCTGAGAAAATGTTGGTTTTTTGGGTGGGGGACAGATATGGGACTTTGTCTAGGTGGGTACTGAGTACGACTTTTTTTCACAGCCCTGTTTCCTCAAAGATTGGGAGCTCCATGTCCACTTCAAGATCCACGGAGCAGGCAAGAAGAACCTGCACGGGGATGGTATTGCTCTGTGGTACACTCGGGAACGTCTTGTGCCAGGTATGTGGGGGGGGGGGGGGGGTTTGGGTGCATGCACTCACAGAGGAAGGGAAGTCCCTCACAGCAAAGAAAAGGGTGGGCAAGATTCCTGCAGCCCTGGCTTCTACACCTTATCCTTTTCAGTAACTGGAAAGAGTAGCTCAGGAAAAGAAATGTAACTGGTGTTCCTCAGTAATGCTGGGAGTTCCCCTTTTTGAGCCCGCTTCTGGGGAGCGGGAGTAGGGGCTGCCACTTCACTGCTGTCTCAATCCAAAGTCAGAGACGAGACAATATTTTATAGTGGACTACAAGACTCCTTGGTTGCTTTGCATTGGACCAGTTTCTCTTGGTGGGACAGATGAGCTTTTGAGCTGCACAGAGCTCTTCTTCAGGGCTGGGAAAGTAATTTGAAAGTGTCCATTGAAAGCCCCTCTATTTGCTGCTTGTACCAGGCTACTGTTCCAAGCCCTGAGCATGCCTCTCATCATGACTTAATGTGACAGAGGCTGGACTGGTTTGTCCTTTCCATAGAACACATGAAAGCTCATTGTTAGTCTTTAACAACTAACCAGGACTCTCTTGTTTGATTTGCTAAACTAGACTTAACACGGCTATCTCTTTAGACCATGGCACTCATATCTGTTCTTGGTATCAGATTCTTACTAGTCTCTAGCACCAAAAATCTTCATTGACGTTTTCCTGTATGGAAGCGTCATGTAATGTTGGATTAAAGACTACTTGTTCACACTGCTTGGGAGAAGATGGTACTTAGTTCTGCTGCAAGTGCAGGGGACTGGACTCCATGACCTCTCATGGTTCCTTTCAGTTTCTATGATTGTGTGATTTGTCTGTGGGATGAGGCATTCCACAGACCTCCTGCTGGCTGATTTGATAGCAGCTTTACAATCTTCATTAAAAGTCAAGCCAATTGTTTGACAGCGTTTGTTGTTTGTCCTTAGCAAAGTTCCAAAGAGGCAGCCATGTTAGTCTAGTTCAGCAAAACAGGCAGGAGTACTGTGGCACTTATGTGATAAATAAATTTGTTAGTCTTTGAGCTTTCGTAGGAGAAAAATCCCACTTTCTTGGATGCTTTGTTCTCCCGCAAAAGTTCATGCTATAAATAAATTTGCTAGTCTTTAAGCCCCACAAGACTCCTTGTTGTTCTTAGCAAAGGTAAGTAAATGTATCATCTAAAGAAAAAGCATTACAGTAAGCGAACGGGACCCTCCTTTTGAGAAGCCGTTCTTGCCTCACACACATTCATCTCTACACAGAAAGTGTACTTCAAGGCACACCCCAGATCCACTCCTGCATACAGAACGGTCGCTGACAAGTCCAAAAGCACTGTATAACACCCAAGACCCAACCCACCAGTTGCTAGAAGCTTCTTCACTTGTTGTTCTGTACCTTATTTCATTTTTGTTTTGGATCCTAGTATTCCACGTATAAATCCATGAAGGTGGCTCCCCAGCTCATACTGCAGCAAAATATGAATGGGTTTTGGCTTTTGACCGTTTTCCTATTCATTTATGCCAAATCCTCAGTTATCCTGTTCAAAGGCATTGTGGGATGTACCAGTGAACAAGAATGAACAGCACTGTGGGGAAAAACAATACAGTCCAGTTGACATAGGTGGCTAGCGCTCGTACAGTGTTCAGACCATGTACTTCATATACATAATAAAGTGTTATGAGTAATATGTGTAAAACTTGGCTAACAAAGGAATGTGATGTTCACCAAAGACTGACTGCTGCAATGCAGAGTAGAGGGTCCTTGGTGCCCTCTCTTCTCTGTCTTGTATTCCATTAAAAAAGTGAATCTTCCTTTAGGTATTGTGGGTGTGATTTGAAGTTCTACTTAACCAAAGGTGGGCAAACTACAGCTGGTGACAGCTTGGAGTGCAGCCAATCCCCACTCCCCCTTTCAACACAGTGCCCCACTCCTTTCCCATTAGTGGGTCTGGGATGGCCATGGATGTAGTGCAGTGTCTGCTTCCCCCTTTCTCCATCCCCTCCTCCTGTGGGCAGGCGCAGGCACAGCCACAACCTGGCCAGAGTGCAGTGGCTGCTCCCCTCAGGGCCCAGGGGCCTCTACCTCTCAGCTTCACCCGTTCCCCACCCCCCCCCACACTACCAAAAAAAAGGGTGGGGAGCAGTGCAAAAAAAATGAAAGTGGACACTGAGTAGGTTTTTCATTATCTATTTATATTTACTTACATGTGTTAGCTGTAATAGGGGAGGAGTCTGAAAGGGGGTGGGGCTTATGGGAGTGGCCACCTCTCCAGCTCCTCCCCTTCCCCCACACTTCTTTCACCCCATGTGGCAAACTATATAGTGAATGTAGCCTTCAGGCCAAAAAGTTTGCTCATCCCTGGCTTAGTGCTTTTGTCAGAGCACCACAGCTGCATCTCTTTCCTCTGTTAATTCTGTATTGCTTTGCTTTCTAGGCCCTGTCTTTGGCAGCAAGGATAACTTCCATGGTTTGGCCATTTTCCTGGACACGTACCCCAATGATGAAGCAACAGAGGTAGTTGGCAAAAGGAAGCCTGTCCAGTGCTGGGGGAACCTCAGGCTCCCAGCCGCACAGACAGGGTTCATTGTGACCAGCATCAGGGATATATCATTTCTTGCTGAGTGGCTGTAGCACATCACTTGTTTATATGGGGCAGGGGCCTGTGTCCCCTCTAATTTTTTCCTATAATGAGTGGAGCGATTAATGACCTGAGCAGCCAGCCCCTCTGGAGAGCACTGCCCCGAGGCCCAGGGTGAGGGGCTGCTGGGAACCCACCTCAACTAGCTTCCTACCCCTTCCTCACTCCAGGGAGCACTGGGACCAAACCCCACGGGTTCCATGGGCACCCACTCACACTGGGGTCATACACATGTTACCAGCAGGGGCGGGGGACTTGGGAGGCCGCCCTCATCCTGCTGCATGGGGGGGGCGTGGCCAGGGGTGCTTAGGCAGCCAGAAGCCACCAAGACAGCCTGGGGAAGGGGCGGCCCTGCTCTCCCTGCCTGGCCACACTGGGGGTGGTGACTCAGCCCAGCTCCTGCCAGGGAGGGGTGGCAGCGTGAGCCCCCCTGCTCCGGCTCCTTGGCCTGTGCATGCGCGGCAGGCCCAGCCTGGAGTTGTGAATGGTGCCTCTGTCTGACCAGAGTTTACAAGCTGGGAGGAAGTCACAATGGGAGGGAGGATTGGTGGGAAATGCACGGCAGTGCAAGCTCCAGCAGTTTGTAGAGGGCTTAAGGCAGTGGTGGCCAAGGCAGGGGATGATGAAAACATGACATAATTCAAGGATGATGCAAACTATTTCCATGTAATAAACCATCCTACTAGGCACTAGTTTTGTGGCAAAAAGTTCCCAATGATTTCTTGTTTCAAGAATCAGATATGTTACTGTGCAGGAACCCAACAAAGCTGTGCAGGGGGTTGAAAACAATCATGTGGCTGCACAGCTTAGAAGGAACAGCAGCTGGGGCTGCCCTGACTGTATTGGGGGCAAGGGAAGGGAGAGGAAGAGATGTATATGGGGGGAACAGGGAGAGGTTAGGACATGTTAAGTTACTAGCATAGGTCAGTTTTCCTAGATATAAATAGCCTATTCTCAGGGTCTCTGACTCCTTCTGAACTAGGGGAGAAATGCAAGGAGAAACCTGATCATTACACCATTGACTAAATATACAAAGGAAAAACTCCAAACTGCAGCTCAGAGGAAGGCCTCCTTGAGCTTCCTTGACTTCATCTAGGAGTTTCTCAGGGAGCTTCAAGACTGCACAGCGATGATTTTTATAGTAAATGTCCATTGCTAGATCATGGATTTATTCTAGATTAATCCTGCCCTTGGTCACAAACATACAAGATGGAAATGGAGAAGACTAGTACTAATTCCTAAGCATGCAGCTCAGCTTGGCAGAAATCTGCCTCCTTTCTCCCATGCATGTGCACATCTTGTTGTACCTTTTGGGTGCCATTATAACTTTCAGCTAACAAAATCCACTGGCTCTATCTTCTCTGTCTCACCAAACACAAGTTGCTTGTCTTCACTTTCAAGGTCTTTCATGCCCTCTCCCCACTATCTATTACCTCTCTCTCTCACTATTGATCTGTGGATGGTCTTTTCCAGTTGACCTGTAATGCCAACTTCCACTGCTCATCAGTTTAAATTTTCAAACAAGCATCTCAGTGCTTTCTCCCATGCAGCTCCTCACGCTTGTGAGGAACACTCCTTCAGTGTTCTCCTTAAGGCTCTCCTTGGCCTTGATGCCTCCAGAAAAGCTTGACAGTGCTTAAGCCACTGGTATACAGAAACCACTGCCTGTCATGCTGAATGATATTGTTTCATTTACTTATACTTCCACGTCTGTCTCTGGTTTTGCGCTTTGACTGTAAGCTCTTTGGAGCAGAAATGTCTGTACACATAGTAGAAGGTGAGGCCCTGTCTAATGATCCAAGGTTGAGGCCTGAGTCTCACATAGGGCACCTTTTTACCAGTGCTTTTCCCACTTGCAGCCTAAGAATGAGACAGAAGGATTTCTCAAAAAAACGCATCTTCAGGTCAGCTTAACCTAGAAAAGAAGCTGATTTGTTAGCTTCTCTTCTTCACTGGACCTCTTTGTGCAAAACCATAACTTCCATGCCACAGAGGATGGCAGGTATGTGCCCCAGTAAGGTGGCTACTCGTAGCAAGGGTGTACATTTACAGCTGGAGACTCAAGGTCAGATATGTCCAACAAGCCTCACACACAATACAGAGTTCTCCCAGTCTATAGGAGGCTCTGAGTAATGTGCTTTCTCTCCTCTTACAGCGTGTGTTCCCATACATCTCTGCTATGGTGAATAATGGTTCCCTGCCCTATGATCACAGTAAGGATGGGCGCTGGACCGAGCTAGCAGGCTGCACAGCTGACCTTCGAAATCGGAACCATGACACGTTCCTGGCAGTTCGTTACTCCAGGGGTCGACTGACGGTGAGATGGGTTTGGAGATGGTGCAGAACTCTGCCTTTTACAGGCTTTCTGAGTGGTGCAGTTGGATTTGTGCTGAACAGGATGGGAGTGGATGGCAGCTCTGCGCAGACCAAGGCGTGATGCTGAGACAAGCCTGTCCTCCCAGTATCTGGATCAGCCAGCCTACCTTGTCACAGTGGCTTTAGAGAGGGTGTAGGTCTGGAGGGTAGTAGTGAGCATGCAGCAGTCTGTGGCTTGAGATAATATTGCATTTTCTGTCAGGTGATGACTGATGTGGAGGACAAGAATGAATGGAAGAACTGCATTGACATTGCAGGGGTCCGACTGCCCACTGGCTACTTCTTTGGGGCATCTGCTGGCACAGGGGACCTGTCTGGTGAGAGCTGATTTGAACTGGAACATTGTCAGCCCATGTCAGCCCTGGGGGCTGAGGCAGAGCATGCTTTTCACTGGGCTGAGCACTCAGCTCTTACCCATGCAGGAGAGGAGATAGGCAGTGCAGGAGAGACTCTGTACAGGCGACTGGGGAAAGGTGCTCAAGCTGAAGCCAGATCTCGGAGGTGAGAAGGCTCGGCCCAAGAGAAGAGACAGGGGCATGGCAGTGCACAAAGTATGAGGGGAATCTCTTCATGTGCCTTGAAAAGGGCTGCGCAGTCCTCCAATAAAAATGATGCTTAAACAAAAGTCCTGAGGACCTTGAAGAGTAACGCTTTTGTGGGCTGTATTTTGTTAGATGCACATCTGACAAAGTGGGTTGTGGCCCATGAAAGCTTATGCCTGAAGAAATGCGTTAGTCTTTAAGGTGCCACAGGACTCTCATTTTTGACATATAAGACTAACACAGCTACCCCTCTGAAGATTGATGCTTGTTTTCTAGACAATCATGACATAATCTCAATGAAGCTGTTTCAGCTGATGGTAGAGCATCCGCCAGAGGAGGAGAACATTGACTGGACGAAGATTGAGCCCAGTGTCAGCCTCCTTAAGTCACCAAAAGGTGAATCTTCTGGTTTGGGGGAGCCATTATGGAGGGTCCCTGTTTTGAGGGTCCGCTGTCATCCCGTTGGGCCTGCTGAGCATGGCAGGTACCTTGATGGAGCATGCCAGGCCTCAGCCACAAGCATGTGAGACCAGTGCTGTGTAGTGTCACTGAAGGAAGGGCATTTCTCACCTGGAGCCTGGTCTGTACTGTGGATTTTGCTGTCCAAGCCAGTGTGCAGTAAACATTCCAGGCCTGGGCCTAACATAAGGATAAATGTGTGAGATTGACAGGGGGAGGGTGATTTGACAGGTCTGTATTAACTCATTCATTAACCGTTGGTGAGAGGGAAGACCTCAGGGAGCAGTAGGGGCCTGGGATAAATCTCTCTGATCTAAGCCGCCTTCTTGCTTGTCCACCCAGACAATGTGGATGACCCAACAGGGAACTTCCGAAGCGGCCCCCTGACTGGCTGGAAGGTGTTTCTGCTGCTGCTGTGTGCCCTGCTGGGTATCACCGTGTGCGCTGTGGTGGGGGCTGTGGTTTTCCAGCGACGGCAGGAGAGAAACAAGCGTTTTTACTAATGGAGACACTGCCTAAGCCCAGGACAAATGGGACTTTTTCTATGGGGACTGTACAAACTCTGCTGTCTAAAAAGCTGGTTTTGGAGAAATAAGGAGTATTTTGGTATCTTGTGTCTGCTGGTGCCCTGTGTCCGTCGTGCAGTGGGTGAACAAGCACTGCAGCTCTGGCGGGGTTGGGGCAGAGCCTTGTGCCCCACAAGTGCAAGGGGACGGGCGTGACCTGCCGACGTGGGCTCGGGGTGGGAGGGGCGGGGCTGGGCGGCCTGAGTTTTACCCGCGCGGGGGCTGCTGGGACTTGGAGTCCCGGCTGGGTGTCCGTCCCGTGGGGCTGCGCGCGGCGGCGGCGGCGGGCGGCAAGATGGCGGCGCGCGAGGGGCGGGCCCGGGCCCGGGCCCTGGCCCTGCTGCTCCTGGCCGCGGCGGCCTCCCGCAGCTCCGGCCTCTATTTCCACCTGGGCGAGACCGAGCGCCGCTGCTTCATCGAGGAGATCCCGGACGAGACCATGGTGATAGGTGCGGGGGCAGGAGGGAAGCTAAGAAGAGCAGGGAGTCCTGGGGCGCTTAAAGGCTAAGGCGTCTATTTAGCGCATGAGTTTTCGTGCCAGAAAAGTCCCACTTCGTCGGACGCTTTGAAGCGGGGGAACTTAGACGGGGATCCGGTCAGACTGCAGCAGCAACTCAGAGCATTTGTAAGGATTCAAACTCTGGGAAACTGCACATAGGGGAGGGTGAAATCAAATTACCGGTTATAATGGGAAGAGAATCCATAGTCAGGATTCAGCCCTGCTTTCACACTCTCTCTTTCGCATATTAGTTCGATTTCAGCTGTTTCTCTTTGAAGTCGTGATGGAGCGATTAGGAAGATGGAAGAAGGGGGGACGCTGCAGCTGTTGCGCTGTGTCTCATAGTGCTGCCTTTGCCTTGCAGGGAATTACCGCACCCAGCTGTATGATAAGCAGCGGGAAGATTACATGCCTGCCACCCCTGGACTTGGTATGTTCGTGGAGGTGAAGGATCCTGATGATAAGGTACCTGGGGGGGGGATTGATACTGGCATGTCTTTCAGGTGGAGGCCAGGCAGCTGCTCTGGCTCCACGGGCTGAATCTGCCCTCATACCTCTCCCATGGGACCCAAGAGCTGCAGCAGCAAGGTGATGCCGCTGAGCAGTCTAGACCCAGTGCCTATGGTGAGGGGACCTCTTTGCAGCTTCACTGAGTTTTCTTACCTGGGCCCTAGCTTTGGGTGCTCTGTTTGATGTCCGCTGTAGTGCCTCACAGAGCATTGAGGGTTTGTCCAGGTTTCCCAGGTATGAAAACGCGACAGGTGCTGTGATTCTGCTGTAGAAGAACGCTGACTTTCTGTTGCTGCCTGACTTGCACGGTTCTTGCCAATGAGATCTTGAATCTAGTTCTGTAAAATTGTAGTTTGAACTGAAACTTTTTTTCTTTTAGCTGCTTCATTCCAGAGTCAGCTTCTGCAGTCAGTGCAGTGACTGCTGATCCCTGTGGTATATAAAACAGACAAGGAGTCCTGTGGCACTTAAAGACTATCAAATTTATTAATATTACTTATAAATAAATGTGTTAATCTTTTCAGTGCCACAGGACTCCTTGTCTGTTTTATTGAACTGGACCAACACAGCTGCTCCTTTGGAACTGTTGTACATAGTATCCTACCACTTCTACCCTACTTAGATCATGGCATTTAAGAGTCTAGACTTTTTGATGATCTGGTTGTGAACACTAAGGGTTGGACCTGGATGGGGCTCTTTCTCTGGGAGTTCCCAGCCTCCTTTCCAGTGCATTCACTTGGAGCCACAGACTGTTCTGAAATTGCTAATGACCTGATCCTATGATTTACACACTTCCCTGCCTTTATTTTCTTCCCGTTCTGTAAATTCCCATCTTCAAGAGTCTACGTGGTATTTTTCTCCCACGAAAGCTCATGCAATAAATAAATATTTGTTAATCTGTAAAAGTGCCACAGGACCCCTCGTTTGTTTTGCTTATGAAGAGACTCCAAGGTTGAGCAGAATCGAATCTCAGGAGAGCAATTAACTGAAAAGCTGCTCTGGCCCTGGGGCCAATGTGATCCTTTAACTACCGCCTGGGTAGATAGCACAGAATTTTTGAGACCTTTCTGAGGGTGTCTTACCCCTGTAAATTTACCTGGATCTCACCATCAAAAAATTTGCTTTGGTCAGATGTACTTTCTCGATCTACGGCAACAAGTGCTCACCCAGGAAGTTTGTTACAGAGTTGGACTCTGGGATTAGATCCGTGAACATGCTCTATTCAAATCTAGCTGGATACTGGAGCCTGCTATTACCTCCTTGTCCTCCTCTTCCAGGTTGTCTTGTCAAGGCAGTATGGCTCTGAGGGCAGATTCACCTTCACGTCGCACACCCCTGGAGAGCATCAGATCTGCCTGCATTCTAACTCCACCAAATTCTCCCTCTTTGCAGGGGGTATGCTGGTAAGACACCTATTCAGGGATGGGGTGGCTTGCCAGTCCCTGTAGCATTGTGCTGTGGTGGAACCTCTGCCTGATGGAACTGCTGGGTGTGTTCTCTTTTCTTACTGCAGAGGGTACACCTGGATCTCCAGGTGGGGGAACATGCCAATGACTATGCTGAGATTGCTGCCAAGGACAAGCTGAGTGAGCTGCAACTACGGGTGCGGCAACTCATTGAGCAGGTGGAGCAAATCCAGAAGGAACAGAACTATCAGCGGGTAAGGAACCTGAAGCTGTCTGGCTCTTAACACGGGAGCAGCAGCAGGGGCTTTGGTCATGGCTCTGGATGGAGGTTCCCGGGATGGGAACTTGTCACATCAGAACAGTGACTATTAGAGTTTTCTGGTAGATGAGGGCCATGGGTGGCCATTGATCTCTAGGGGTTTGTAGCATCATTCTGTATTTCTTGTCTGATTCTGTGGTTCCTTGTTCTAGTGGCGAGAAGAGCGGTTCCGCCAGACCAGTGAGAGTACCAACCAACGGGTTCTCTGGTGGTCCATTGTCCAGACCCTCATTCTTGTTGCCATTGGCGTATGGCAGATGAGGCACCTCAAGAGTTTCTTTGAAGCCAAGAAACTGGTATAAAGAGGACACAACATGAGCCTATAGCCTTCTCTAATCACAGAAGCAGTGTCTGAACTCTAGGAGCCTGAGCTGATCACCCCTGGAGCCCCTCCTTCCTTCAGAGGGCTGGACTAAGTGTCACCTAGCTCCATTCCTTCCCTTCCTCCCAGTCTGGATGGAATTTCCTTATGCTGGATTGTTGTGACATTTTAACCACTTGCTGTCTCAGTCTGTGGTATTTACCTGGACCCCTATCATTTCAATCTGAGTGCCTCACAATCTTGAACATACTTATCACAGTCCTCCAGGAGGCAGGCACAGTTACTAGCCATATTACATATAGAAATTGAGACACCAGGACTAAGTAACTTGCTTCAGGTTCTACAGGAAGATGGTGGCAAAACGAGACATGGAATCCAAGCCTTGGGCTAGCACCTGAACCACTGGACTGTCTTCCCTTGAAATGGGGGGGGTTATCTTGCATGGGTCTCTGAGGTGCACAGTGTGTCCCCTGGAAGAGCTGGCCTCCATTCCTTTGCATGTCAGGTGAAGGGTCTCTGGCATGGTTGGTGGATTGAGTCTGTGCCTTTGGCTATCCATCTACCCCAGGGCTTGTTCAGTATAATGAGCTATGCTTCCCTTTACAAAGAGGCTGGAATCCTCACTCCTACCAGAACCACAAGTATTTTCTCCCTGCCATGAATCTGGGTATAAAGGGAAGAAGAAGTTTGAGCAAACAGCTCCTCTGGTACTGGCAAATGTCAGCCTGGCACTGAAATCTGCTGTGACTCTGTTGTGGGCTGCCTTTGGGTCACTCCACAAATGATAGATTATGAAGGTTGAGGGCTGTAGAACTACCATGCCTCCCTAAGGCTCCTGGGCTGTCCCAGGTTTGACTGTGTATTAATCTGTCAAATATAGAATGCAAAGAGATTGCAAAGTGATTGGAAGTACAGCATGGATCAGTTTACCTGTGAATTTGGTTAATGTGCACTAGCGTCATGTCCCCCAAAGCTACCATTTTAACACGCTGAACTTGTTAATGTGGTACCTAAAAGTGGAAGTTGGCCTAACCATGGAAACATGGAGTGAGCTTTAGTACTGCTGCCTTTTTCTTTTCATTGCTAGTTTGGAAAGATGTATCATGCTTAATTGTGTTGTCACGGATCATACAGTATATAGTTTTGATTAGCTGTAGTTAAGTGCAATAGATATTTTACTGTACAGTATTTTAGGGCATTTAACCATGGTCCTGTTTAGACGTGGTCTGTTTCAAGGGTGGTTGCGGTGGTTTGTCTCCCGCCATCCATGTGTTAACGGATCACTATAGCTGCTTTAGCACTGGGGCAGCAGGGTTGGGAATCTACCCTGAGACTATCGAAAGTGTTCATCACTGTGGTCTGTGAAGATGCTATTATGGGTAGAGTCCTCTGTGAATACAAATACGTGGATCTGAATCTGGAAGAAATGGTCTGCAGCTATCTGCATATTTGCAGTGCTCTAGCCCTGCCCAGATACAAATACAGGGACCTGTATCCAGCTGCATCCACAAAACCGGTCTATGGATATATGCATTGTAGTTGTGGATTTGCAGGGCTCTGACTGACTATGGGACTAGAACCCCTGAAGTTGCGGGGGGGCTCCCTATATTTTCCTGGTGCTTGTGCCTGCTAGTCAGGAGCGGGGTGGAAGGCAAAGCTGTGCCGTCGTCCCCCTGCCTGTGTGGGGGTAAGGTGCTGGCTTTGGCTGGTGTAGAAGTACCCGTGGGGACAGTTCTCTGTGGGGCAGGGGAGCGGAGGCTGAGGCAGCCCTGCCCTGGGAAGCGTGGCTCGGTTTGCGGGCAGGGCGGGGGGCCACTAGAGAGACCCGAGAGGCGGCGGCGAAGGGCAGCCGGGGACGGGGAGGCCGCGCGGCGCCTGGGCCGGAACCTGCGCGCGGCGGAACGGTGGGGCCGGGCTGTGTTTCCGGGGGGCCCCGCGCGGCGCCGGCCCGAGCCCCTCTCTGTCAGCCCGCCTGGCGGGGCCTGGGGCGGGCCGGGGAAGGAGCCCGCGGGCCCCGGCCGGAGCATGTTCCCGTCCCGCAGGAAGCCGGCGGCGTGTCCGCGGGAGGCGAGCGGGTGAGGACGGGAGAGAAGAGGGGCCGGGAGGCGGGTGGGGGGGAAAGGAGAGGAGGGGGGGTGTGGGGCGGTGGATGAGGGGGCGGGGTGGTGGTTGGAGAGGGGAAGGGGTGTGGGGTGGTGGATGGAGAGGAAAGGAGAGGGGCTGGGGCGTGGAGCCGTGTGGGGCAGTGGATGCTGGGGAGGGGTGTGGGGTGGTGGATGGAGAGGGGAGGGGAAGGGGAGGGGTGTGGGGGGGTGGTTGGAGGGGGAGGGGAGGGATGTGGGGGAGAGGGGAGGGGAGGGGTGTGGGGGGGTGGATGTGGGGGAGAGGGGCTGGGGCGTGGAGCCGTGTGGGGCGGTGGATGCTGGGGAGGGGTGCGGGGCGGTGCAGCACGCTCCGGGCCCAGATCCAACTCTCCCAGTTCTCACCCCAGGTCCCACCATCTGCTGGCCACCCTGCCACGGAAATGCTCCGTCTTTCGCCTGTTTCTCACTGCGTTGCTCCTGGGCCTTGTCTCGCTCCTGTGGCTGCAGCTCAGCTGCTCAGGCGACATGGTGCAAGGTGGCCGTGGGGCAGACGTGCCTGTGCTCTGCGCACCTGACTCGCCGACTTGGCCAGCTGACGACCCATCATGGGGCCCCCACCGCCTGGCACTGCTGGTCCCCTTCCGGGAGCGCTTCGAGGAGCTGCTGGTTTTCGTGCCCCACATGCATCGTTTCCTCAGCAGGAAAAGGATCCGCCACCGGATCTTTGTGCTCAACCAGGTGGACCATTACAGGTATGGACCATGCTCCCCCCCACAAGCTGCACTCTGCCCAGGCTGCTCCTGGCTGCAGGGGCACTCTGGACCCCAGGATGCCAGGTCTGGAGCTGGCGGCCCTCCCCAGAGCATTCCTTGTGCCAGAGAAGAACCAAGACTCCTGGGTTCTACACTCATCCCGTGGCTCCCAAACAAGTCATTTGTGGCTCTTGTCTCTGTTTTCTCAACTCTGAAATGGGGTCCCACTCATCTCAACTAGGATAAGGGAGTTTGATATTCAGGACTTAGTGAGAGCTCTCTCTCTCTCTTCTTTGCTGGCAGCAATGGGGAGAAGGGGGCCAAGGCGCCAGGCTGCAAGGAGGTGTAGGGGGAGCACCCCAGTGAAGCATAGACATGGGTTTGGCCCCCGGTTGCAGTGGGCACCAGGCACCCTCATTATGCTTCTGATTGCTGGGCTGAGCCCATGAGGATGAGGGAGAGCTAGGGTGTGAACAGCTGAAATTTCAGATGCTTTGAGCCTGGAGGTGACATGTTGTGTCCAGTTTCATAGACAGTGAAGAGCTGTGAGAGTCTCTGTGGAAGAAGGTGTAGAAGGGTAAAGGACTGTTTTCCTTTTTCATGCTCCTTGCTGCAGGGCATGTCCAGAGCAGATGAGGAAAATTTAACTGTAGGAACTAGACTTTTATGTCAACAGTAAATGCTGTAAGGCTGGAGCTCTGAGAGCCAGGGGAACCTTTAGAAATGTAAGCGTCACTGGCGTCCCCATATCTTCACCCGCACTAGCGGACCACTTTACCCTGGATGGTAGTGCCAGTGTTATTCAAACATGCCACGGTATGCTGCCTACACCATGTTGTCCTGGACTGTCCTGCAAGTCACCATCTCAACATACTGTTGCACAAGTGCTTTGTCTCTTACATGTGATCTGCGTACCAAACATCTGTGCAGCCTCCAGCCCACTTTTCCAAAGCACTGCCTCTAAAATAGGTACTGAAAATAGTCATCACTTTAACCCCTTACTAGTCACAGTGTCCAGACACTCTGTGCCTTGGCTAGCCTGGATATACTGTGTGTCCCCTGCTTGAGGGTGGCTTGAGTGCTGAGTTGCAGTACCTGGGGCTTGAGTCCCAGCTGTGAGGATAGGAGATGCTGCCACTCCACAGGGTAAGGTTATCAGTAATGTACCCATGACTAGGAATCCCTGGAGGACAAGTGAACCTCTTGCTGCTGTGGCGTCTAAGGCAGATGGACGCCTTTAGTCTGGAACAAGATTTTGCTGGTTTCTTGAGCAGGTTTAACAGAGCATCTCTGATCAATGTTGGCTTTCTGGAGAGCGGCAATGACACTGATTACATTGCAATGCATGATGTTGATCTCCTGCCACGCAATGAGGGGCTGGACTATGGCTTCCCGGAGGCAGGGCCTTTCCACGTAGCATCCCCCGAGCTGCACCCCCTGTACCACTACAAGACCTATGTGGGCGGCATCCTTCTGCTCACCAAGCAGCACTACGAGATGGTGAGTGCCTGTCCCAGCAGTGTGGCAAGGCCTGATTGCTTCGGAGGTGGGAGGAGGGTTCCTGCCCTGATGCTTTCTGTGACTCACTTTTCTCCATCCTGGAATTGTGAAAGAGGAGACATGAAGGAGAGGGAGAGATGGGGGTGACAGGCATGGGGTCTCCCTGTGCTCTGATCTGACCCTAAGCTCTGGCCATGGCACTCCCCCTGGGGGTTGCAGACATCCATTCAGCAGCCAGGCTGGGTGTGTGCATCAGGGGAGGAGGACATCACAACCTTCTGCCACTTGTTGCCTTCTCATTTCAGTGTAATGGGATGTCCAACCGCTTCTGGGGTTGGGGGCGAGAAGATGATGAGTTCTATCGCCGGATCAAAGGAGCTGGCCTCCAGGTAAGGATGTTCTTCATGCTCCTCTCCCACTTCTGGGCATGGCCACCAGTGCCTGGCTCTCTGCTGGTCCTGCTGTGCCCAGATGACTTGTGGGAAGGGGCATTGGGGGGCCCCTGGCTTGGTGCAGGGCCTCTGTGACTAATGCAGGCGCTGCTTTCCTCCCAGCTTTTCCGTCCCTCGGGAATAAAGACTGGATACAAGACCTTTCAGCACCTGCACGATCCAGCCTGGAGGAAGAGAGACCAAAAGCGCATTGCTTCACAGAAGCAGGTGTGAGCTGCTCCCTTGGGGTGGGGCAGGGCTCTGCTGCCTTCTGCACAGTAGGGGAAAGGGGGGGAAGTGGCTCCCAGGGAAATGGTGTATCTGAAACCTGCAAGCATCTGCATGGGGTTGGTCACTATAGCATGCACTTTGAGCCAGCCCAGTCTGTTGCTTTAATCCTGTCCTTGCTCCTCTCCTTCCCCTACTCTAATCCCTCTTGGCTCTGTGGTCTAAGTCCTTGCCACTTTGTGCGAACCAAATCCCATGCTCTTTTTCCCAGGAGCAGTTCAAGGTGGATCGGGACGGGGGCCTGAACAACGTGAAGTATCGGATTGAGTCCCGGATGACACTGAGTGTGGCTGGAGCTCCATGCACTGTGCTCAATATCCTGTTGGACTGCGATGCTAGCGAGACGCCCTGGTGCATGTTCAGCTGAGTAGCCTGTCTGGTGCCCCAGTCACACTTGCCTTGCTGAGACACCCAGGGACTGCAGCTGGGCTAGCAGGGGCTGGCAGGCTCACTGTGGTAGCTGAGCACAAGGGCTGTGGCATAGAGATGCTGATGGGTCACAGAAAGGCTGAAACAGGGCTGAGGGGCTAACTCAGGTCCTCAGCCGGTGCAGCCAGGAGGGCAGAATGCAAAGCGAGACTCTGGCCTCATCCCACAGACGTACAGAGCTGCCCTCATGCTCCAAGGGGCCAATAAACAGCCATCAGGACCATGCAATGGACCATGCCCTGATCTTCATGCCTGTGCCTGTCTGCCACCTTAGGGCTGGCACTACCCCCTTCCCCTCCTTCCTGACAGCATGGGCTCTGCTCCTCCTTCCCTGCTCTCTTACTGCTTGGTGATTCCCAGGTGAAGCTGGTATGGATGCAGCACTGTGCCAAAGTCCAGCTCCAGGGGACAGCAGTCAGGAGAGAAGGGACCAGTCACTCTCAAGAGGGTCACAAGAGAAGTTGAGGGTGACAGACTGTGGTCCTGGGGCCCAGCACTCCATTAACAGGGCTGGGATTTCAGCAGCTAAAGATCCACGGGGTAACTGTGTTAGTCTAGTTCAGCAAAACAAACAAGGAGTCCTGTGGCACTTTTGAAGACTTAACAGATTTATTTATCGCATGAGCTGTCTTCTGGCTACAATAATGCCCAGGACATTCCATTTCCTTTTATGCACCTTCCAGGCTCTGCTGCCCACTCCTGCTTTTTGTGGAGTAGTCATGTTTCTGTGGAGTCCCAAGCAGATGAGCATGTCACTGCTCATGTGCTGTGTTCCTCCCAAAAGCATCAGCTGGATCTGTAGTGCCACTTCTTGCAATACACACTTTTCCATTGGGTTTGAGTATCAGGGCTGTGGCTCCTGGTACGGAAGGGCTTCAGTCCTGCCCTCTCCCAGCTCTGGTTAGCCTATTCTCTACCATGTGTTCTCCCAGAATGTAACGGCTGTTAATTGACCGCAGTGGTAGCATTAAAGCCAGTGGAGCCACGGAGCCAGCCAGGATGGAGCCTGAGTAAGAACACAGGCTCCTAGCCACTGTAGTTGGGTAGAGACAGGGCTTGCTGTACCTCAGCATCTATGGGGAAGGGTCTGAGCCTGCCTACCCCCAGGACATGGCACAGCTGTGAATGATTCTTGTTAGAGTGGGGCAGAACTTCTCCATCCCACCATTCAGCTAAGTTGTTCAGCACTGGAAATAGGGTGTCCATCTTTACCAGGTAGGATCATTAGCCACCTGAACAATTTCCCAGTACCTGGGCTGGATTCTCTATCACTAGTAGTATTTAAATTAAGATTGGATGTTTTTCTAAAAGCTCTGCTCTGGAAATTCTCTGGGGCACTTTGCGGGAGGTCAAACTAGATGATCACCATGGTCCCTGCTTGCCTTGGGGTCTATTTACTGACTCCGCTTCTTGGAGTAAGAGGGGTTGCCAGTTTGCGGGCTGTGACACGCAGTCCCAGAACTGCCCAGCTGCAGTGCTGGAGTAGGACCAAGACTTGCAAAGCCATGAGCAGATGACAGTGAGCATCACAGGGCTCAATGCTGCACAGGTTGGCTGCTTCTTCTGGGTCTAAAACTTGCGCCTGTCCTATTTTTTTACATATTTGTGGGAAGGGGGAGGAAGGGAAGCCAACTCTTTCAGACTGTAGAAGGGTTTCACTGCCCTCCAGGTGAGGAACAAAGTGTGCTTGCTGAGCCTAGCAGGAGTCAGGTAATGCCACAACTTGAGCTGGAGCCTTGATCCAGCTGTGGGGCCTGCCCTCTTGCCCACCCTCCCAGGGCCTGAGGTAACTCATAGATCTGGGCCATGTTCTTTCAGAGTAGGAGCTGTACTACAAGGCTCAGCCTATGTGCCAGGCCCCCACACAAGCTGAATTGCCCCAAAAGCAGGGATCTGCTGTCCAGCAATCCCCTGCAGGAGCATGAGAGTGAGAATAGGATGTCCTTTTGGCTTCATGTTAAACTCAAAACGCTTTTTCTGGGCCTCTGAACTGTCACTGCAGGTAACTACCATGAGGGGTGATGGGATGGGTTGCCTCCCTGGGATGTGGTAAGTGGGCATCATTGCTTGGGAGAGGAGGAGAGAACAGGGCTGAAAGTCTTAGATCCACCCTGATGAATGAATTAATAATTCAGGGAGCTGGGGAGGGGACAGGGGTGATGAGGCAAGCCTGTCTGGGTTGGACAGGGATGGGGGATTTGATAGCATTCAACTACCTGAAGGGGGCATTTTCAGGGAGAATGGAGCCAAGCTGTTCTCGGTAGTAAGTGACAGAATGAGGAGCAATGGTCTCAAGTTGCAGTGGGGAGTGGGTCTGGGTTGGATATTAGGAAAAGCTTTTTCCGTCAAGGGTGGTGAAGCCCTGAAATGGGTGACCTAAGGAGGTGGTGGAATCTCCTTTCTTTGAGGTTTTTAAAGCACATCTTGACAAAGCCCTGGCTAGAATGGTTTTAGTTGGGGCTGCTTTGGCAGTGGTTGAATGAGGTGACCTCCTGAGGTCCCTCCCAACCCTCAGTGCCTGGGATTATAGGAAAGTTCTTTGTTCAGGAGCCAGTGAAGGCCTCAGAGGATGGCCTCTAGTTCTCACTGGGCAGAATGCTTCCTTGTCCTCTCTGGCACCTGCCTGTGCTCATCCCCTCTGTCTTGTGGGCCAGCGAATTGATTGGTGAGGGTGTTCCATGCATTATGGATACACCAGTCAGTCAAGCCAGCACTTGCTTCTCGGGAGTATCAATTTGTAAGGCTCCCAGGAGGGGAAGTGGAATGGAGGGGCCTCTTAGCCCCCACTTACAGCTCGACTCTCAAGCCAAAGTGTCTCAAGCAGCTATAGCAGCCTCAGAGCAACTGTAGCTGGCAACTCCGAACGCAGCCATGCCCAGGGCTCACAGCAGGAACCCTTACCAGCCTAGCATTGGAAGGGTGGGACAGGCTTAGCTTGGAGACATGCAGGGCTTGGAACCTCTACATAGAGCTACCACCCTCCCCTGTCACAGGCAGAGGGGGCAGCAACCTCACAAGTGTCTGTGTTCTTCTTAAGCAGTTCGACTTGCCTCTTGGGGTGCTGACTAAATGTGCTGTTGGGCTGCACCCACTGATAAGGCTGGCTTAGGGAGGAAGCTGGAAGTGGGGCTGCCGGGTCCATGGCTGCAGCAGAAGATAGTTCCTTGAAGAGGTAGGTCCTCAGGTGTGGCAGGGAAGGGAGCCATGGCAACGTGCTGCTGTAGAAGAGAGAACCTGGGGGTTCCAGCGTGTTTGCGCCTGGGAGGAGACTCCAGCTAAGCACTTTTGTGGCTTCACATGCAGAATCACTGCACTGGGGAGGGGAGGGGAAAGGAACTGCAGACTGAGATGTGACTACCACCATGCTGTGCTCATTTTCCTTTGTTATGATACTGTGCATGCCATCCAGGTGACAACACCCCAAACTTGAGGCGGCTTTGAGAAGAGCCAGCCCTTTGAGTTGCGGTGCTGGAGAGACCAAAGGCTAGGGACATTCAAAGGGTTGGACGAGTCTCTTGGCATAGCAGTGTGGGGAGGGACACAGGATAAATGGCATCCCAGAAAGCAGCGAACTGCTTGGAGGAAGAGAAATTTGTTAGGTGGGTGTCTGGAGCTGGGACAAGAAGACGCCTCCCAGCAATGCATGGAACCATTTCTCAGTGATGATGAGTGTAGGAGCCTGGTTTCTACATAGAGCTGCTCTGGCTGTGCTGGATACGTACAGTGTTCAGCATGTGGCTCTAGGCAGGACTATAATCCAGAGTGGAGTCCTAGGGCCTTTTCCCCTAGAACCTATGAGCTAGTCATCTGTGGGGCCAGTTCCAGGGCCGCCTGACCTTAACATCTGCCAGCTTCTTTGTCCAGACAAAGAGTGAGGGTAGGCACTTGGCCTAGAGGCTCCTGTCGGCCAGGCTGAAATTTAACCACTGAAGTCCAAGGGGCTGGGGTCAGGCCAGAGGGCTTACACCTGTAAAAAATGTGGCATGGTGAGCTGCATTTGGTTTTGAGGCTGTTCTCAGAGGGCAGGTGTCTACATAGCTAGCCCACCACCACTGAGCCCTTGTTTGCAGGCTGTCTCTCCGGATTGCTTTGGGGAACATTTGCTTTGGTAGAGGGAAGCGTCTAATGCTGGTTGTGCTACAGGTGTTGGGGAGCAAATGTATGCAGGGCTCACGCTGGTCCATCCTGGGTTTCTGCCAAGAAGCTGAGGGATGGAGGGTGGCTCTAGTGAGAAGGCCCAGCCTGGCAGTGCTAGAGTCCCATGCGGGTGGTTCCCAGGACTGCAATATTAGGGGCAGGGATGTTCCTTGAGCTCTCCCCATTTCCAGCTCAGGCAGGGCCATTTCATCCCTCATTCATGTAGGTCTCTTTCTCAGGGCACAATCAAATCCCCTTCTCGGGTTTACTGGGCTGCCAGTGAGAGCAAGTGACCATCAGCCACTGGGCCTAGACCCAACCCTGCTTGCCTTTGAAGCTCTGGCTAGTCCTGCCCTGTCCACTGGGGAGCTCCTCACCTCCAGCTGTATGTATGGTGCCCCTATAGCTGGCTCCGGCTGTCAGTGCTAACAGAGGGGGGGGTTCAGTGGTGACGCTGGAGGAGGAGGAGTCATCATTGCTCTGTCTAGAGGGAGCGAGTGTCCTCAGTCAGGTACCATGAGCATGGCAATCTGTAGCTGCTTCTCTGCCTGGTCCTCCAGAAAAAGCATTTGACAAAAGGCCCTTGGGCTATGCAAAACTGGCCACCAGCCACAGTCCTGGCAGGCTGAGCAGTAACCCCCACCCCTGCTCACCTCCTGGCTCCATAACCGCAGCACCACAAGTCTGGTGGGACTGTCCCACATCAAATCATGCTGAACTGCTGTTTCTCCAGGAGGCTCATGGGGCAGCCCCAGTCTGTTTTGAGCCCACTGGCCTCCCAGATTGAAAGGAGATACATGTGGAGGGCGTCAGGGAGTTCTGTCCTCCACAGCCACCTGCTGGACTCTGCAGGTCAAAATCTCAAACGATGTGTTCTAAGGTAAAATGCCCATTGCTCTTTTCCCCCACCCTGAGATGCTGACACGCAACACTGAAGTGAGCCCATCTGCAATCCTCAAAGTGAGCAAAGTGTTGCTAACAGCTACATTCAGACCCAGGACGAGGGGAGAGAAACACCTGGCTGGCCAGAGAGAGGCCAGTAAAAAAACAACAAGCAGTTGTGTGGCACTTTAAGACTAACAGATTTATTTTCTACATGAGCTTTCGTGGGAGAAGATCCCACTTCCTCAGATACTTCGAAGATGGGTGAACTTACAGAAAGGCATCTACCATGCACAGGGAACAGGAACAGGCCTCCTGATAAACCGTGTTTCATTTGCCCTTCATGCTGGAGCTTAGCGATTGTGGTCCTTGGACTCTGAATGCAGGCTCGCTGCCTGGAGAAAGGATCTGCATGAACTAGATGCTGAGCTGTAGCTGCCCTTGTACCTACTCAGGCATTCCACATCTGGATTGCAGCCTGAACCATCTGCGCAGGACAACAGCATGAACCAGGTTGGAGCCAGCTAGCAGGGCTGAGCCCACTGAGTAGGAGCTGGTTGGGGGTCTCAGTGCTGGGCTGTTATTCTGCTCATGGCTACACCATCACTGCCCTGCAGAAAAGCATGTCCTTCCCCATACACTAGGAGTAGGCAACCCCAGCATGTGTGCCAACAGTGGCACCCCATCCCATTCAGAGTGGCATACAGCCCCCTCTGCAGTACCATCAAAATTGCCATTCCTGCCACCAAAAGCCACTCCACGCAGCTTCGTTCAGGTGCTGCTGGGACACAGAGGGGTCCCCCCATGCCTATGCCTCCATGTGACATGGAAAAAAGCTGCCTGGAGTGGAGCCTCTCTGTAGTGTGATGCTCCCCAAAGTAGCCACTCGGCAGCATCTTTCTGCAGCACACCTGGGAGCCCTGAAAGGAGCCACTTCTTTTTGTGGCATGCCTGGGGACCCATGTCTCCAAACACACTGCCAACATGAGCCACTCTGGGTGACTTCTTTCTGTGGCATGCCTAAGAAGCACTCCTCTCCAGCCATAACTACTGCTGAATTTTCAGGCAGGCACCACATTTTTTCAGCAGAGGTGGCTGCAGGCACCAGCTGAGGGTTGGGGAGGAAGGACCAGCACAGGAGTTGGCAAAGTTTGCTGACCCCTGTCATATACACTCACTGACCCTAAGACACCAGCTCCCCAATCACATGCTGGGGACTTGTTTCACTAGTTGCCAGACGATTTTGGTACCCTTTTAAGTCCTCTACCTAGAGGGCTGTTTAATTCTGGGTCGGTATCCAACAGATCCTCCAGTTTACAAACTAGGACAAGGAATAGCCATGCTGTATGACAGCAGCTCTGCCCCCAGGCAGCTGCTCTCTTCAGCACCTCTTTCCTCCACTATGACCCACCCTTCTATGTTGTATGGGAAGGGCTACAGTGGGTAAGACCAGAAGTCTACCTAGCCCAGTGTCTGCCAAATCTTTCACTTGCATTGATGTCCCAGAACCTATCAGGTCTCTAGCTCCTCTTTCTTCAGCCTTCTCCCTCCCTACTGGTCCTTCATCAAGTCACAGGTCTTCCAGGTGTCTTTTACCAGCTATTCCAGAAAGGCTGAGGATTCAACTCACCAGGCGCATTTATGAGGGAGTTTCTCCTTTCTCTCTGGATCAGTTCTTAGCCCCTGCCAGAGAAGGGGTTCCAAACCTAGAATAGCACTTGCCCCGTTCCTCTGTATGCTGGCATGGAAACAGCTGAGGAAGAGTTGACTCAGGGTAGCCTGCAGTGCTGGTAGTGTGTGCCAGATCTCTGCTGCTTCCTGGGTCATAGACCAACCACACTAGGGCAAGCAGCACATACTTCATGATACCTCCACTCTCTGGCTGCAGGTCTCAGCCCCGTTGGCTGAGGAGCCTGCGACACTCACTCATTCCTCCTCTTCCCTTTGTCGTGGAAGAGCTGTGCCAGGGGAAGGCAGAGGCAGCCCAGGAACTGGTCAGTGTGATGGGGAGAGTGGTGCATTGGTGTGAGGCTCAGACTATGCTCCTCTATGTCATGGAGGCTAGTGGGCAGCTGGAGTGTGTACCCCCCCCCATTGGGATTCAGGTGCTGGAGTACCACTGACCTCATGTATTTCTGCTTTTGCAGCTGGATGACCATGAAAGGGCTGCTGGAGCTGGTCCCCAAGGCCCCCCTGAGCCATGTGCAGGACAGTCACAGGGAGGTGAGTTGGATGCCACTCCTCCACCTCAGCCACCCTGCAGGACACAGGCCTGTAGTTCTCGGTGGCTCCTCACTAACCAAGGGCTGAGAACCACAGGAGGGATGGTGATGGGGGCCCGTGCTCCACCAGGGCCCAACCAGCACCTACAGCTCCTGCAGCCTAACTGGAGACCAGTGTAGGGAGGTGGGGGGAGACTGGCCATGAAATGGGGCTAGTCATGGAGTTGCTGCAGGGTGGCCTGGAGGAGTGGCGACCTTGGAGTAGGGAGTGGGACAGGGAGCTAGTTACTGAGGGGGGGATGGGGGGCAGTCACTGGGGGTGCAGCTAGTCATGGGGGTGGGATGGCTCTTTACCCAGGGTGGGGGCTCTGGGCCCCACAGTCCCCACTCAGCTGTGCCTCCATGGGGTGAGGGGGTACCTTACAGGCCCACACAGCTCATGTGACACCACACGCTCCTTTGCTTGCATCCCATAGTTGCAGTGGACAGAGCCAACACTGGGCTGGGCCCGGGGCCAAATCAGGCCCTGCAGGAGCCTTCTAGTGTCAGCTTCCAAGCTCCATGGCTGGTGGGGCCGCAGCAAGGCAGGCAGGGCTGGCTCGACTGATAAGCAAATGAGGCCCTGGCTTGGGGTGTCATTTACTTGAGGGTGACCACCACATCAGGGCTGGGCAGGCTGGCCTAAAAGCCGGACCCCTGCTCCTGCCCCTTCCCAAACCAGTCACTCTACCCCAGGGGCAGAGCAAGCCGGCCCACGGGGCAGTCTCCACTTTCTTGCCCCATCTGTGGGCCGGCCAGCCCCAGCCCTAGGGAGGAACAGCTGGTGCAGGGGAGGGGTGAAAGAGCAGAGCCCAGCCTCTGAGCTGGCCTGCTCCACCCATGGGCCTTCTGTTCCCCACCACCTATCCCTCATGCTGTGGGGAAGGCGGGGTGCAAAACTGAAAGCTGGCTTGGGGCACCAAAGCCCCTTGAGCCACCCTCAGCAAGGGAGTTGGCAGAGCCCCCAGGGCCCAGCCTGGCACAGCAGGGGTGCTTGGACTCAAGCAGCCAGCAGCGGGCACCAGGAGCTTCCACAGGCGGTGCCAGGAGGGACTGGCAGTGGCAGGGAAAGGGATAAGGGAACGAGGCAAGGACAAAAAGAGCCCCTGAGGCACTGCCCTCCCCTTCCTGGGGGTCCTTCCTGGCCCCACCCAGCACCTGAGAAGCAGCAGCCAGCAGGCCTGCCAGCTCCATGCCAGTCTTCAGCGACTGCCCTCCCTGATGCTTCGGAGGAAAGAGGCTTTAAAGAATCCCTCCCAGAAGAAGTGGGGAAGGGGCAAGACGATCCCTTCCTGACCCTGCTGGTGGTGGCGAGTTGAGTTACTGAAGCATCTTTGAAAGTGCCACCAGACTCCCTGGAGTTTTTTTAGGAACCTGAAACTGTCACATGAGAGCTGGCCAGGGGTTTAGCATGCGTGGGTGCCAAAAGGGAGAATGAGGCAACCTGGAGTCATCTGGAACTAATTAACTCACTGAATAACTGGGGACTGTTAATTTGGCAGAGAAGAACCCAGGGATAAAAAGAACCATTGGTGAGGAATCTTGTCAAATGCTGAGAGTCCACGCACCCTGTATCCACTGGCTACTGCCCCACATTGTTGCTGACACCCCTCCTTAAAGAATTTTAATAGCGTGGTGAGGCATGATTTTCCTTCTCTAAAACTGAGTTGAGGCTGGTCGTTCCTACCATACCATGTTTGTCTGTTCCAAAGGGGGCAGCCGTGTAAGTCTAGTTCAGTAAAACAAATGAGGAGTCCTGGGGCACTTTTAAAGACTAACTGATTTATTTATCCCACGAGCTTTCATGAGAGAAAATCCCATTTCACCAGATGCTTTGAAGATGGGTGAACTTACAGAATGGGAGGAACTAAATACAGGGAATTGTAAGTTGTGGGATCAGGGAACACTGTAACAAAAAATCAAAGGTGTTAAGATTCTAACACTGGGGAACAGGGGCAAGAGGCTTGGCGTTGGAGATGGTCCTTGCTGCTTTTCACAAGCAGCACTGCTCCTGCCCCTTGTAAAAAGTGGCATGGACTGTCTCCAGCTCCAAGCCTCTTGCAGGAAGTTCAAAGCAGGTTGGGCCTCTGCTGCTGCCAGCAAGCGGCAGTGACTGGATCGGGCCCCAGAGCAGGATCAGGGCCACATTGGGGGTATCTGGGTCCCCATCCCCCTCCAGTAAAACCCCTGCCACCATATGGGTTCCATTTTGGTTTAGGTAGAAGCCATCTGTTTTGGACTGGTTCCTCCTTTCCCGCAAGGTTCCAGAGTTCTCAATACACCTAACCCCTCCTCCCAACACAAGTGTTTCACACATGCGTTGAGACAACCCCGCTCTTCTGCCTGTCTTTTTGTTCTCCATGTCAAACTGAAGGCGTTTGAGAGAGTGCGACCATGGAGGAGCTAGATGTTAATCTCTTACCTGGCAGCCTACATTTGGTCTCCAAGACCTCACTGCTACCTGTCCCTGTATCACTGATACCAACATATACAGTGATTGTTTGCACCTCCCCAGCACTGCATGTACATCTGTGTCTTGTGAGGTCTGCAGACCTTGAACCTGACTGGCAGCAATTCACTGTGTGGCTCTCCTGGTCATCCCAAATCCAACTTCACGTATCTCAGGACTTCCCAGAATCATCCTTTCCTTCCTCCAAGGAAATGGCTCTCACCTGAAGCTTCCCTGCCAAACAACAGTGTTGATAAATCCCCTTTCCAAGGGACCCAGAGGGAGCTGTTCCTCATCCTCATCCACCCCCAAGGCATCAGTAGTCTGTGCACTCTTCAGAGTAGCCCTAGTTTGCTATGTTCCTTGCCAGTTAACACCCTTTAAGTCAGGGGTCTTAAACACAAATCATCACAAGGCGTGCATGTGGACTAGTATGTTAGCCCAAGGGCCACACTGTGCATGAGGACTGATATGATAGCCCCAGGGCCGCACCACTGAAACCTTTTCATACAATGATATTGCAAATATTGATAGTGAAAATGTCATTGCAGGATGCAAGAAATAACTTTGGGGGCTGTATGCAGCCTTGAGGCTGTGAGTTTGAGACCCCTGCTTTAAGTGTTAGTCTCTCCTGCAGTAGGAAAAAACTGGCCTTACCCTCATCAGAGAAAACAGATGAATTTCCCTGGCCCCACACTGCCTTAGGAGCTCCAGAAAAGAATGGCAGAGGGTGAAGCCTCTCCTGGTCTGCTAGTCACCACCTGTCCCACAACTGTGGAGCTCCTTCTGGACTGTAATCTGATTATCAAATCCAACACAGCTGAATTCTTGCTACAGTCTGGTGTCCACTGAACTTCTCTCACCTGAAGGGCAAACTGGGCTTGGATGACCACTGACCTCTAGCACTGACACAGCTCAGCACACTGCGTGACAAATTGGGCTGGGGGGGTTGGTAGCTTTTATTGGATCAACTTATGGCAGCAAGAGACACAACAGCTTTTCACAAGTTCCAAGGGGGTGGCTGTGTTAGTCTAGTTCAGAAAAACAAACAAGGAGTCTGGTGGCACTTTTAAAGACTAACAAATTTATTTATCTCCTGAGCTTTCATGGGAGAAAATCCCATTTGAAGTGTCTGATGAAGCAGGATTTTAAAAGTGCCACCAGACTCCTTGTTTGTTGAACAACTTTTGCGTTTACACAGAGTTTTATTTTCAGGTCTGGCAAAGGTACTCCTAGTCATAGTTAACTGCAAAGTGGAACAGATTGTTTCACATGAATAGTTAACAACTGTTTCAAGGGACCATTCCCAGTGGTGTGGCCTTACCCTGCAGTCATAGAGAGGAAAGGAAGGGGTGGGGGCTTGTTAAAGGGTTCATTTTAGGGTTACAAGGGTTAGGGTTAGGGTAACAAGCCATAAAGGCTGTGTAGCATCAAGCACTTTTGCATCCAGCAAAGTGATGAATTTAAGCTCCTAGGCGCGACCTTTGAAAGTGTGCCGCAGGTGCCCTTTGAGGCCAAGGACTGTGGTCAGATATGGAGTGTTGGTCCTGTGAGCCGAGTTCTCCACAGGTGATGGGGTCTTAGGTTTTTTTTATCCTTTTCCTGTGCGTGTTCAATTGAGAGTGTAGTGATCCTGTGAGTGTACCCACATAGTTATGTGGGGCGTTCACTGCACTGGAGGAGGTACACCCTGTTTTGTGACTAACGTGTAGAGCCCATGGACCCTGAGAGGTGCGTTGTGGGGTGTGTCAATCATTGTAGCAGCAGAGATCTGTCTGCAGGTTTTGCATCTGTTGTTCCAGTCAGGTCTGGTGCTACTTTAAGCTGGTGGGACCTGGTCTGTGGGCAGCTTGGTTCTGATAATGAGGTTGGGGGGTGTTGGAAACCTAGGAGAGAGGGTTCAGGAAAGATTTCTTTCTGGATGGGGTCCCTGGCAAGTGTGGCTTGTAGTGGTTTGATGATATCCCATATGAGTTCCACTCTGGGGTGGCAGGTGACAAGCAGGGTGTGTGACTGGGGCCGGTTTTATTTCTGTATTGAAGCAGGTTCTCTCAGGGTATTTGGGACATAGACTCCTTCACTGATTGCACTAGGGACTTTCTGATTCATCCAGTCCCGGGCAGGAGAAGGAAGGGAGAGTCTGAGCCAGACCCAGAGAGATAGACCCATACAGCTCCGGATAGGCTCAGGTAAATGCCTGTTGGACCACAGGAGGGTAGGGCATGGGAAGTTGGGGCATCTCTTAGCAGATCAGTGTGGTAACTCAGTTTTCTCCCAGGAGGAGCTTAAGAATCAAGGAAATCAGGGCCCAGCCAGGTGATAGGCTGATCAGGAGTTCTGTATCCTTCCTTGGCTTAGCCCTTGCCATTGTCCAGGCTGAGTCCCTGGGAACAGGGTACCCTGTGGTCATGCAGGCAAGTTGTGCTCACCTTGCTGCCTAAGAATGGGAACCTGTGAGCTAAGGGACTGGCAAAAGCCATTTCACTGAGGCTGATGTTTGTGTTGGTGAAGTGACCCACCCAAGCTTACCTATGCTGTTTGGAGCCAGGCATCTTCAATAGCCTCTACAGGACAAGAGAGACCTAAGATTGCTGTGTGACTGGCAGAGGAAGGCAGTGTTGCTGATGGCATTACACTTGCTCTGGTGTGTACCAACCACCCTGTCTCAGCAAGCTGAGGGATATGAAGGGGATGTGTGACTAAGGCCTGTTCTTTATGCACATGTAGGTCTCTGACAGTGCTATCAGGGAAATGTAACTTGCTGTGTGATTTTATGACTGATCCTACAACAACCCCACTGGTGCTGCACTTCACATCATCAGGCAGATCCTTGTCCCAAGGGATTACAGTTGAATAGAAAACCCGCTGATGAATGGAGCAGAGGGAGGGTAAGAGATGGCTTCTGGAAATGGAAAACGCACTGGACGGACTGTCCTACTTTCCCAACAAATAGCTGCACTACTCAGGTGTCTGTGCAAGATGGGTGTGTATCTATGCAGTGCAGCTTTAATTTGCACATGGGCCCTTGCGAAAACTAAGTCAACACTTTGTGGCATCAGCCCCAGGAAACCAAAGTTGCAAAGAGAGCCAAGACAGATGGGAGAGGGGAGGAAGATACATTTTACTGAGGAGATTTTGAAAGAGTTGGAGACTTGCTGAGGGAAATCGTGTGCATGCCATGTGGGCACACGTGAGCGTACATTCAGAGGCATACAGGCCATTGCAGGCTTGCAGAGTTACCAGTCTGTAAGAACACTTCGTCCAGCCCAAGGTTTTCCTGCATGGGGTTGGGGGATGCTGCTATCCTTAGTGGGACTGGGGTGTTCCTCAGGAAAGCTCAGGCCTGTGGTTTGCCCCTTGCTGCAAGGCAGGGTGGATTGGCCCTGTAGTGCCCAATTTAGCCATGCCCGGTACCTAATTGCGTATTAGTAACCCAACCACTTGAAAATCAAGTCTGTCCCAATAAATCAGGATTTTGGCTTCATGTTGTAAGTGCAGAAATCCTCACCCTGACAGAAGGAGCATGTGCTGAGCAACACGTTTGATGACTGAGTTGGAAGATGCTGGTGCTTTGCACAGCTCCCTGTGCAGAATGGGGTGAGCTGGTGCTTGTGTCCCTGTCTCTGGGGCAACCATCCCACCTAGGTGGGAAGTGTCTAGACAACAGGCCCTAAGATCCCTGTGCCAGTGACAGCTGGGAGGGGAGGAAAAGTGACAAAACCAGACCCTGATTGGGAGTGAGCAGGTCTGATTCAGAGGCATGAATTGTGTCACATTGCATGACTTAAATAGGCAGGCGTGGCAAGGAGAGAGCTCATCTGCCCATGGGAGCACTACAGGCTCGCTGCCTGGGGTTTCCATCACAAATCCCACAGCAACCCTCCCTGGGAGCTGAGGAACCAGCGAGGGGAGCCAAGCCTGGCTGTGCACTGATGAATGCTGAGCAAACACACCAAGGCCCTCATGCTGCCCCACCCCCAGCCCTCTGGCCCAGCACGAGCCCAATGGGGCCCTGCGCCATGCGCAGCCTCTCTCAGGAAGTTGAGCTGTTAAAACGACTGCTGTTGATTAAAGGGTTGTCACTGATCTCGCCCACTTATTCTCTGCAATCAAGACTTCTGTGGAGAAGTGGGAGAGGTGCCACTTAGTTTTTTTTTTGTTGATGACATGGTCTTTATAAGCCAAGCAAAAGGCTGCAGGAAGCCCCGTGCAGTTTCCTTGTCACTGAGACCTTTTAATTGCTGCAAAATTGCAGCTCATTAATGTGCAAACTGGGATTCTAGGCAAGCTGATGGGCTCTGACCTGGGCATGGCTGGAAATGCTGGATGTTTCACCCTTGCCCGTTCTGTTTTCTGTCATCAACTTCAGTGGGTTTGACATGGTGAATCCCAGCGACACATCTCCAGCTGCTGAGCGCTGAGCCCCAGGGCTGTGCACCAAACAAGTCCTGGCACTACTGAACTCCCTGAAGGGAGTGGCTCAGCTGTTTGTAATGGGCAGTTATGGGTGACCTGTTCCAAGATGCCTTAGCTATGTCCAGCAGGAGGAGCCCAACTGTAAGTGCCACAGGACTCGTTTGTTTGTTTTACTGAACTAGACTAACACGGCTACCCCTTTGGATTTTCACAGTGAGGCTGTCGAGTCCTGGTGCTGTATGTGAAACGGGTACCATCCTAAACAGCTGTAAAGGGTAATAAAAACACACCCTGTTGGCAGGGGTGCTGCTGACACCAGGCTTATGGGGCTTGAGCCCTGAGTCCTGGGTCTTTTCCTGGGCCAGGGGCACTCCTGCCTGTCGGCCAGCTGGAATCAACACCACTCACCATCTGATTTTAGAGCCCCCAACTGCATGAGGGAGCCCCTTTTTGAGTGCTGCACTGGCAGAGGGCCACAGAGCCTGAACAATTGTTTTGCTCCTTCAGGTTCACAGCAAGGAACCAGCACCCAAGCATAATTTTTCAGAGCCACTGTGGAGACATAACACAGGCCCCCTCCTACACACATAGCAATGGGGGTAGCAGCCTGGATCAGGTGCTGCCCCCCGCCCCAGGGCTCCCAGTACAATGTAGCCTTCCTCTCCCCATGTGGAGCAGGGCTGGATGCAGACAGACTCCTGTAAGGTGTCTTCACCCGGGGACACACCCATGCTCTGTGGCAACAGCAGCAAGTGGGAGCGTGGCAGAGGAGCCTGGCTCTGGGCTGGTGCCTTCCAACCCCCCGAATGTGCTGCAGGAGCGGGCTCTGTGACACACACCTGGGCCCTGCCCTGCATCTCCCCCAGCTGCCTGACCCGGTGAATGAGGAGGTTGGGCAGATGGGGTGTGGGGGCCTGCAAGTGGAGTGGGCACTGGCCCCTGGGCAGGGATATTTTAGCACCCCTCCAAAGCCAATAGGGGCCGCTGGTCCCTCTAAGCTGTGCACAGGTCACGAAGCCCCGGCACATAACGAACTCAAGCATGCACAAAAGGTTCAAGGGTGCTAACATGAAGGCGCACACAGCCGAGCAGAAATTAGAGGGAGCGTTGGCCGGGGCCCTTGAGCGGCTCCCCAGCGCCGCCCACGGGCCGCGATCCGGGCCGGGTTTCCGTAGCGGCCGCGATGCGGCGGCGGCGGGCGGGAGGCGAGGCCAGGCCGGGTTTTGCCTCCGCCTGCCCCGAGCCGCGCGGCGCCGCGTGAGGACGCGGAGCCGAGCCGAGCCGAGCCGAGCCGCCAGCATGGTGAGTGCGTCCCGCTCCCCGCTGCCGCGGGCCGATCTGCGACTTAGATCCTCCTGTTTTTAAACCACTCCCGCCTCGCTGGCCGCGGGCGGCCCCTGTCAGAGACCCGAGTTTCCCTCCCCTCTTGCAGCCGTAGGAGCGGCACCGCCCTTGCTGCCTGTCAGGGTCGATGGCTTCGGCCGAGTCCCCTGGTTCCTCCTCAGCCCCTGCATGGGACCGGGCACCCAGGCGGCTGGGGCGAGCGTGTCTGAACAGGGGGGCTAGCTCCCCTGTGCCCTTGGCTTATCTAGCGCGTGGTGGCTTTTACCAGGATTTTACCCTTGCAGATTCCTCCCCGCCCCATCCCCTCAGGTGTGTCCCTCATGCTGAGCTAAAACTATGCTCTTCTGCTGTCTCCTCTTACACTGACAAAGGGGTAGTCGTATTAGCCTAGTTCAGCAAAGCAAACAAGGAGTCCTGTGACACTTTTAAAGACTTAACAGGTTTATTTACCACGTGAGTTTTCGGGGAGAAAATCCCGCTTCATCCGACGGATTCTTTTCTCATTACAAGGAGTGATTTGACTTCACCTTCCTCTACATGCTCTTCCCCAGTGTTTGACTCTAAATGACTGCACTGATTTACTATAAGGGTCTAACCTGATCCTATGACTTACACTTCCCTGCATTTATTTCCCCCCATTCTGTAAGTTCACCCATCTTCAAAGCTTCTGAAGAAGTGGGATTTTCTCCCACAAAAGCTCATGCAATAAATAAATTGGTTACCTTAGTCTTTAGAAGTCCCCCAGGACTCCTTGTTTAATTCACACTGGTGGTTTGTGGATCAGGGATGCCAGACCCCACTAGGTGTGTGGTGTGAGTGAAGCCCACCAAGATTTCTGGCATGGATAGTGGTTTGAGGCTCTTGTATGTGGCCTCTGCCATTCAGGTCTTGGTAAAGTGAAGGGGAAGAAAGGTAATGATGACAGGAGTCTTTGGCATGGGTGCTATGGGTAGGGTGGCCAAATGTTGCCCCTGGAACTGGAGAAATTCTGGGGATGTATTGTCCTTGGGGGCTCAGTGGAGTAGGCAGTTGGGGTGTTTATTCCTTGCAGTGTCCAGCTGAGGAGCTCAGGTAGTACTACCAGGCTGTGATCTACCTGCCTTGGGGATTTCATAGCCCTCTTCCTGGGATCTAGCAGAAGGATACAGGAAACTCCTGCCACTTCCTTGTTCTTGACCTACTGCCTCCCCTTGCCCCAGGCAGCTTGACTGCCCATGGAAGTCACTCACCTCACCCTAGGGCTGATTTTTCTTGTTCCTGGAGGAACGGGTGGACGGCCCCTTGGTGAGTGTCCTGCCACTGCTCAGCACCCAGGGGATGGCCTGGGAAATAGCATGTAGCCTCACCAAGGCTTGTCTCATGTTTCCTGCAAGTGCTGAGATTCCTACCAACTTCTGGAGGACAGCCCCTCCAGCCTCCGAGTCTGGGACAGAGTCCCTGGGGTTAGTGAAATCTTGCGCAGAGGAGGCCTCCTTTCACTGTGGCTCAAGGGAGTGGGGAGGGTCCTGGCAAAGCCAATCTCCAGGAGCCAACAAAGACTAGCCCCATGGGCAGGGCCGGCTCAACCACATAGGTGAACTAGGTGGTCACCTAGGGTGCTAGGGTGATGGAAATGAATTTATTTTCTTTATTTAAAAATACAGTACTATGTTCTCTCTTATAAATGAAAGTATTGCCCTCTGACAGGGACAACAAAGTCATAGTTTGCATAGGGCACCAAAATCCTTGGGCCAGCCTGGCCCATGTGGGGCACGTGACTCAGGCTGGGGGCTGAGGCCATTCACTTCCAGTTTGCTGGCTTGAATGCCCTGAGCTGTGTGAAGAATCATAGAATTGGAGGGTTGGAAGGGACCTCCTGAGGTCATCTACTCCAACCCCTTGCTAAAAGCAGGGCCACTCCCACTAAATCATCCCAGCCAGGTTTTTGTCTAACCGAACTTTAAATATCTCCAAAGATGGAGATTCCACCACCTCCCTAGGCCACCCATTCCAATGCTTCACCACCCTCCAGGTGAGAAAGGTTTTCCTAATATCTAACCTTGACTTCCCCAGCTGTAACTTGAAACCATTGCTCCTCGTTCTGTCCTCTGTTATTACTGCGAACAGCCTGGCTCCCTCCTCCTTGGAGCATCCCTTCAAGTAGATGAAGGTTGCTATCAAATTCCCCCTCAGTCTTCTCTTCTGTGGGCTAAATACGCCTAGTTCCTTCAGTCTCTCCTCATAAGTCATGTGTCCCAGCCATTTAATCATTTTCCTTGCCCTCCGCTGGACTCTCCAATTTGTCAACATCCTTTCTGTAGTGGGGAGCCCAAAAGTGGACACAGTATTCCAGACGTGGCCTCACCAGTCCTGAACAAAGGGGAATAGTCACGTCCCTTGATCTGCTGGCAATGCTTCTACTGATGCAGTCCAATGTGCCATTAGCCTTTTTGGCAACAAGAGCACATTGTTGGCTCACATCACCCTTCCTGTCCACCATAACCCCCAGGTCCTTTTCTCCAGTGCTGCTACCAAGCCAATCGGCCCCCAGTCTGTAGCAGTGCATGGGGTTTTTCTGTCCTAAGTGCAGGACTTCACACTTGTCCTTGTTGAACCTCATGAGATTTCTTTTGGCCCACTGCTCCAATTTGTCTAAGTCTCCCTGGATCATGTCCCTGTCCTCCAGCATGTCCACCATTCCTCCCAGCTTGGTGTCATCAGCGAACTCACTGAGCGTGCAGGCTATGCCATCATCAAGATCATTAATGAAAATGTTGAACAGAACTGGCCCCAGGACCCACTTGTTACTGGCTGCCAGCTAGACATTGAGCCATTGATTCCTACCCGCTGAAACAGTCTATCCAGCCTCTCCAGAGGATGTCAGGCCAGTGCCCTAGGGGCTGAAAGGTGAGTGCGTTGCAGAGCCTGCACTCCTAGTCAGCACAGCTGTTCTCTTGGCTTGCTCCAAATCTCAGTGAAAATCTCAGGACCTCGCATCCTCTGGTCCAGCGTGAATTGTCCCCAGGCAGATGCCAGCAGCTGAAGTGATCAAGCTGTATGGCCTCTGTATGCCACTGATTTCTCATCCTGCCTCAAGGCCCAGCCCTGTTCTTATGTGTGGGCCAGAGACAGTGCCTGGAATCTGCCTCTCTTCTGAGGTTCCAGGCTAGGCTGGGTCCCATGGAGGGCAGCCTAGTGTGCTGTGCAGCCCTGGGCATACTCAGAGCCTTGTGGGGGCATGCCTCACAGAAGAGGAGTCCTAGATTTTTCACCCTGTGGAACTCCCCTTGACTTTTCTGTGTCCAGCCCGAACTGCTGATTGAGCTGCAGCAGGGCTTCTAGCAAGAGATGCTCCGTCTGTAGAGATGCCAAGGGACGGAGAGTAAACCTGCTGCTTGGCAAGTTGTACCAATGGTTAATTACTCTCCCAGTAAAAAAGGGTTTCCCTCTTTTTAGTCTGACGTGCTTTGTTTCTAGTGGGAGAGCATGTGGGGTTACCTGAAAGTCCATGGGGTAGAGAGGCTGCATCCTGTCTTAGAGTTGCTGCCCAGTCTACCGCACCTTGTAAATCCACTTCGGGTCCCATCCCCTCCTAGGTGTATGTGTGCAGGGGTGGCCCCATCGACAGGCTCACTGGAGAGGCTGCTGCAGAAAGAAGCAAGGGGATGGGGACCAACAAGCCTTGAGCTGCACGGTGCTCAGCCCTGCCATGAGCCCAGCAGGCTGCCAAGAAGGGGAGGCTGCAGTGGGTTGGCAACAGGGTGGCACTTGCCTTGGTCTCCCAGATAAGAGCTGTTCACTCGCAGGGCAACACCCATTGAAGGCAGGTGACAATGGCCCCCCGGGGGGCAGGGAGGAGGCTTGGGCCCAGGAGCTCTTCAAACTGACTTGGCCTGTGGCTCACCCCTGGCTGACAGAGGGGAGCTAAAATGAGCGAGGGTGGCCAATGCCAGCAGTTTTCTTGGGCCTGGTTGTTTAGTGTCATGTGGTGGGTGCCATCACCCCAGTACAGGCCTCCCAGCCCCCATGAGCCCCAGCAGCTCCCTGGGTAGCCCAGCTTCCTGAGGAGTTAGGATTCCTCTCCCCCGTGTGTAGGTGGCTCCTGGCTGGTCCCCAGGAGGAAGATGACCTTGCAGGGCAGGCACTGCCAGACAGGTTTGTGCATGGCAGCAATTAAAGTTGTTTGTTTACACGATGCTTGCTGCAGAGAGCTGGGCCTTACGCCTGGGCTGGGAGCTCTGTGGCCTCTGTCCCTTGGGACAAGCTGCAACCTGTCCTCTGAGCTGCAGGGTCTCCTGTCCTGGGGCTGGCACTTGTACCAGGCCTTGGACAGCTGTGCCCTGCATCAATGTCCTGTTCTCACTGGAGCTGCAAGGACAAGGCTGTGTCCCCCCCCATGTTTGGGTTTCAGGGATGAATGTTGCAAGGACAACGTGAGAGGGCACAGGCTGTACTGTGGTATGGGCAGCCTGGCAGCCAAGCTGTTCCTGTGGGATCCGTCACCCCGGTCTGGCTTGTGAATTTGTGGCTCTGCCCTGCTGTTAGGCTGGGGCTGGGGGTGGGAGACTTTGCTGGGCATGTCAGGTAACCATTTTGTCTCACTCATCCCATGCTCCCCAGGGCTGCAGTGCAAAGAGCGTCAGTCCTGGTGCTGAGGCTTTGGCTGGTTGGAACTGCGAGAGAGAGGCTGTAGGAGTTGGGGCACAGACCTTGGAGAACATCTGCTGGAGGCTGCCTTTGCACATGGAAATGCTGCACTGAGCAAATGTTCTCCATGGCGTCATTGCTACAGATTTGGGCGCCCAGGTGAAGCATGAGCCTGCCTCACTGGCTCTGCAGTGAGTGGGCAGTGGGCCTTTGGGGCCATCAGGTTGAGCCTCCATAGCCAAGGCAGGCTGGAACCACCACCCAGCATGAGGAGTCCCACAGGCAGGTCTGGCCGAAGGATGGAGCGGCTGGGTCTCCTGTTATCCCTGTTGCAGCAGCAGGTCCTCACGCACCTGCTGTGGTGCAGGGCAAAGAGTAGGGCATTGAGAGGGGGCCAGGCAGCTGTTCCTCGGGGGTGGAGCCAGCCAGGGGAATGAGCATTGTGGGGGCCTGTAGTCTTCCATAGTGAGTAAGGGGCTGGCCACTGTCCTTGCTGGGTAGCGCCAGAGAGGGAGGGTCTGTCCCTGCCCCTGTCCACTCCGGAAGGGTGAGGCAATTGTCAGTTGCTAAGAAGTACCGTGTGCTGTGTGTGCAGCCTGGGAGCTACTCACCTCCTGCCTCACATCCTTCCTGTTCCCTCCTTCCATCCAGAGCGCTAGCCCACAGTCCTCTGCAACCAGCTGTGTCCACCAGCTGAGATGCTGCCTCTTCCGGGCTTTCAGCCTCTGCTGCATCCGGAGGGGCTGAAGGCCTCCCTGCAGCGTCAGGCCTGAGGAGCCAGGAGGGGATGAAGGACAGGAGGCACTTGTCCCATTGTGAGATCTGCTGTTCTAGGGCAGAGAGCACTGCCCATAGGGCCTTGGGTGCATGCTGACCTAGGCTGCCATTGGCCTTACTCCTCTCTGGGCAGGGCTAGAAACCATGCCAGAGCTCAGAGGAGTTGGCAGGACTTTGGCCATTGAGTCCCTTGGGGGCAGGATCAATAGTTTCTGGCTCAGGTGGGAAGCCACTGCTGTGGCTTGGAATCCAGCCAGACTTTTCATGCCCTGGTGGCCTGAGGGAGACAGCTGGGGGCAGCTGGTATCCACGGCCAGTAGCCTTGGGCACTGAGTGCCAGAATTAGAGCAGCACTTGGCATCATTCTTCTTCTCAGCCATGGCCCAGCATCCAGCAAAGGGCTGTCTCCCCCCACGGGACTTGACCTGTGCAGGCCTGGAAGCTGCTGGGCAGCTCTGCCCCCCCTCCCAGCTCCTGAGTGGCTCTGGGCCTTTCTCTGAAGTTCAAGGAGCTGCAGTAAGGGATGATGCTTGCCTGACAGCCCTGGGGGAGTCAGGCACAACCACAGCTCAGGCAGGACCACTGTGCAGGTGTTTCAGCTTCTGTCCAAGCCAGCCCTTGGCTTTTCTCCTCAGTCTGCTGGGAGGTAAGCTGGAGACTGGATTTTGTACTTAGGAGAGCCCCATTTGCTGTCTGCCAGCTGCAGAGCAGCCATTGTGCAGTAACCACTGTCTGTCCGGGCTGGGCTGGACCCCTGTATCCCTCCTGGTTGATCTCCTGCCCTGTAGGTGCCCCACTCCCCCCAAGCTGAATACTGTAAGCTGGCTCTGGGAAGCTGCTGAAAGCGCCCATCTGCTGGTGGGGTACAGCACACAAAAGATGCATGATGCCCTGCTGCTGAGGTGGGAGCCATAGCTGTGCCTGGACCAGTGGTCCAGAAACCAGCCTGGGGAAAGAGTGAGATGCTTGTGCCAGGCCCTGGCAGGCGATACTGGTTCTGGAGCTTGTCTGCCTCGCTGAGTGGCATGTGTTTGTTTTGTCCTCCCCCCCCCGCAGGAGGAGGAGCTGGGTGTGGGAACCATGTCAGACTGGAGGGAGCAGTTTAACTTTGGCTGGGTGGCAGGGTAGATCAGCTTCCGCTGGAGCCTTTCCTCCCTTCCAGTACTGTGCTCTCTGGGCCTTGGCTCTGGCTGCCTCGGGAGCAAGGTCCCTGGCAGAGGACCTGGCTCCAGCTCTGGGGAACCTGCCAGTGTCCATCTGGCTCCTGTGGAGGTTCCTGGCTCCAGAGATTGAAAGAAGGCGCCAGATTCCTTCTCAGCCTAATGGGCCTCGAGGGAGCAGCTGCCTTGTGCCAGACTCATTCCCACCAGAGGCTCCTTGCTGGTGGGAGGCTGGTAGGTTTTGTGTCCCACGGGGACTAATTCCTCTCCATGCAAGGGGACCCTGGATTATTCCGTGGTGCTCTACAGTAACTGTTGGGGGTGACAAGGGACTTGTCAGAGGGGAGCAGGTGTCATCGATTCAGCCAGGGTTGGTCCTGCTTTGAGCAGGGATGCTGGATGATGACCGTCTGAACTCCTTTCCCACCCTAATCTTCTAGGGCTCTCTGAGCAGTGGGAGCTGGATCAGACAGTGCGATGGGGCCTCTCCGTCCCTGCCCTCTGGCTAACTGGCTGGGTGGGCATCCATGGGGATGGCAGGAGGGAGCCCTGCCCCTTCCACAGGATCGGCGGGCATGGGGCGACCCCAGCCACTCCCCTTTGCTGACTTTGTTCCCTCCTTTGGCAGCGTTGGTGCCACAGGTCCCTCTAATTCTCCATGGCAACAGCACAGGCCCCTCATGTGACCCGTGACCCTGGCAACTGCCTCCTTGAGTCTCACCTAGCCTCGGCGCCTGGGAGCTACAGCTGCAGCATGGGCAGCGTGGGTAGCCTGGTGGAGAAGCAGGACTTGTCACCAGTGGAGCTGAAAGCGGTACTTGGGGGCTCGCGGGGCTTCCGGCAACCTGACGGCCTGCTCCAGAAGGGGCCTAGCCAGCGGGAGCTCTTCGGCTACCTGCACAGTACCAGGAAGGAGACACGGGCTGAGAGGAAGCACCAGGCACCGGGTGCGTCCTGGAAACGAGACTACGAGAGCGACCGGGAGAACCGGTCCCCAGACTTTTACTCCCGCGAGCACTATCGGGGAGCAGACTTCTCCAAGAGCTCGCTTCCTGAGCGGGGCCGCTTTGACAAGGTGAGGCCTGGGTGCCTCGCTTCCCAGGGAGGCTGTGGTCTGGGTGAGGGCAGGGGTTGGGTTGGCCTGGGGGGATTCCCGTGGCTCAGTGTAGGAACATTGGTTACCCTGTGCCTGTCATGCCAGCCACTCACCTCTAGAGGGGTGAGCAGCTGCCTTTGGGGAATGGATTAGTGCAGGGGAGGAGAGGGCTTTTGAGCCCACATAGAGGCACCTGGGGTCTCGAGTGTCCTGGCAGCTCAGAGTGGCTACCGTAACTGCTGGGGTTGGTGGCAGCTGGGCTCAGCTGTAAGGTCATCGAATGTAAATTTGGTGTCTGTGTCCAGAACAAAGGGCTAGGGCATCCTGTAGATGGGTTCGGGATCCTCTGGTCTCCACAGCTCATCTGCCTGCTGTGTGGTGCTGAGGCCAGATTGACCCTGGCTGCCTTGTCTTTCAGTGTCGTATCCGGCCATCGGCCTTCAGGGCTGTGGCTGGGAAAGGCCTGGCCTCCATGCAGGGCCTGGCCTCCTCCAAGGGGCAGAAGCTGTCGAAGAGCAATGGGAGCCTGCACACCCTACTGTCGCAGAGCAGCACTGGCACCACTGCCTCCTCCCAGCATGGCCCCCTCCGCACCCATCTGCTGCACACCATCAGCTTGGATGAGGCCTCCAACTCCAGCCACAACTGCATCCAGAGTTTCCCATCCTACCCTCCCCGCTTCAAGTCCACCCAAGGCCAGTTCAGTGCCTCCATGGGCCACATCAACCACATTGGAGGCTCCCTGGACAGGGGCTCCCAGGGCCCCAGAGACCCTCTGGCAGTAGAGAAAGCACCTCTGTCCTGCAAGAGCCTGGCCACACTGAGCCGGCTGCAGAGCTCTGGGGAGTCCCTGCCATCCTATGAACTCACCTACTCCTTGGAGGATGTGGTGAAGCAGCTGGAGGACCGGCTGCAGGAGAAGAGTGGGGAGCTGTGGCAGCTGAAGAGGAGCCTCAGTGAGAGTGAAGACCCCTTCACACAGGTGAGTGTATGTGGGGCTGGCCTGAGGGTGCAGGTCCCCAGGGCTGCTTCCCACCTGCATGTCAGGGCCTAGTGCCTCCTGCCCTACCTGGCATGCTGGTATCTGTGCAGTGGTGGTGCTGGCATCATGGGATCTGGTGCAAGCAGGACAGGGCTGGGGAAAGAGCACGTTCACCTCCAGAATCCAGCAATGTGTTGAGTTAGCTATGGGGACCATCAGCTCTACTTCTCCCAGTGTCACAGCATCTGGCTTGCCCCAGTGAGATTGGACCGGGAAGTCTCCATGCACCACAAGGCACCTTTTCCCACTTGCCCCAAGCAGGGCGGAGGTTGGCGGAGGCCTGGGTGGCCCAGGCTGTCTGCTCTCTGAGAACATGATGCGCTTTAGTCACAGGGCTAATGTTCCAGACCTCTTAGCATCCTGACAATGGTCCAGTGCAGAGGTATGAACCCTGCTGTCCTGAACGACTCCTCTTGACTGTGGGGCCAGGTATTTCAGGTGGGTGGCTCTTGGAACTATTGCTTCCCTTCCCAGTGCCATAGGGCCAGACTGCTGCCTTGGAGTCCCCAGGGCTTACAAGGAGCAGTGCGATCCTGTAGGCCTGTCACAGAGAAGATGGAGTCCTTGAGCTCTGGATGGGCTGGGGCTGCCTGGAGCTGGGACCTGGACCCCCCACATTCCTCCTTGATCCAGCAGGTTTTTGAGGACAAGCAGCGCCTGTGGCTAGAGGAGCTGGAGGAACTGAAGCAGATGCACGTTGCCAAGCTGCAGCAGGTGATGCAGCAAGCCCAGCGCAGCCAGCGGGCACTGCAGCTGCAGCTCTACAAAGCGGAGCAGGAAAAGAAGCGGCTGCAGGAGGAGCTGAGCCTGCACCAGGGCCAATGTGTGGAGCCGAAGCGACGGCAGCAGCAGTGTGAACGTATCAGCCCCAACCTGGAGGAGAGCAAATGGGAGGTGAGTAAAGGGGAGCCCTGCAGCTCTCCTCTACCTCTCTGCCCCCAACAGCTGAGCCAGTGCCCCTCAGTCCCAAGCCACATCCCCCTCCTGCTGTCCCCATCCTGGCCCCAGGCTGCCAGTTCCACCAAATTCTGGTGCTCTTGTGGAGACACTTTGGCTCAGGACAAGATGGGGAATACTTAAATCACCACAAGCTGTGTGCCTTAATTCAGCTCGGGAACTGAGACTGTAGAGCCAGAGCCTGCTAAATCCCCACTGACCCATCCCTTCTGATCCTTTGCATCCTGCAAAGCCTGTGCGAATCCCCAGAGCGCTGCCTTCTGGATTCCCTGGGATGGCTGCCACAGGGCAGGTTGGAGACACCATGACCTTCAGAGCCCTGTGCCCCCATCTGGCTGAGTCAGGATTGAATGGGAGCATCACACCCAAGGACTCTAACCACCCCTCTTTTCCTATGCATCCACTTCTCACTGTCCCTACCCACCCCTTGTGTGTGTCTCTTAAGGTTTGTCAGAAGGCAGCTGAGATCTCACTGCTCAAGCAGCAGCTTCGAGACTCCCAGGAGGAGGTGGCCCAGAAACTCAGTGAGATCTTCAGCTTGAAGACCCAGCTGCGGGAGGCCCAGGCAGAGGTGCAAGCCAGGGACTCTCAGCTGGCTCAGCTAGGGGACTCGCTCCAGCCCCAACCAGAGCCCAGTTCCTTCCTCCCTCTGGGGGATGCTCCCATGCCAGTCTGCCAGGACTTCTCTGGCTGTGAAATGGATGATTCCAAGTGTTGGGGCCTTCACAGCGAAAGTGGGGAGCCCCCAGAGAGGCAGGTGGAGCGGTTGTGGGCAGAGCTGCTACGGCAGCGACGGCAGGGCCAGTTGCAGGCTGTGAACTTTGAGCTGGAGCGGAAAACCTGGCAGCAGGAAAAGGAGAAAGTTTTACGCTATCAACGGGAGATCCAGGCAAGCTACATGGAGATGTACCACCGCAGCCAGGCTCTGGAAAGAGAGCTGCGGCAGCTGCGGGCTGACCCCAAGGATGCTGACACAGACTCACCCTGGATTGAGAGAGTCGAGTCTTCAAAAATCTGAGAGGGAAGCCAGCAGCCTGGGCGGGGAACCTTGCAGTGGTGCTAGGGGTGCATTGTGGGGTGACTGGCTGAACTAAGGGGGCTTCTCCATCTCAGACTGCTGATGCTGTGAGCACCACAGGCCCCTCCCTGGGGCAAATGGAGGAGCCTGTGCTCCAACAGCTGCCTTCAGTGGGGTGAGTTCGAACCATGATTCTTCCCGTCTGGCAAACAGAAGATTTCCTGTTCTTCCTCCCAGATCCCCAGCTGCTTCCTGTGCCAGCAATGGCTCTGGCCTTGCTGGGGAGGTGTCCAGCTTCCTCTCTTGATGCTGTCCCACCTCTGTGCTCTCCGTGCTGAAGTTCTGCCATTCATTGGCCCGGTGGAACGCTGCAAGGAGAATAAAGCTGCCCTGCTGCCTCTGTGCTGGGGGACAAGGCCTGGGACACATGAAACACTGATGCTGCAGAGTAGCTTCCTGCTGAGGCTGGGGTTGCCCCTGGCTCTGCTGGAGACTGTGCAGCAAGAGGAGTTGCTAGGGGCCTCTGCATGGCACCTGAGGGCTCTGGCCTCTGCGCCAGGGCTTCTAAGGTTGCTTCTCAGATGGAGAGGTGCCAAGTAGTAAACAAGGGAGGTGGAAAGCAGCCTGCCCACCTGCCAGAGAGCCTGCAACATGTCAGTCCTACCCCACACCCATTCTGGCCCAACGAGGTCTTGGTGTGAAGTGTTACTGGAAGGTAGTGGCACATGCCTAGTGAGAAGAGATGAAGAAACCTTTTCCCCTGCCAGCCCAGAACAGGGTTCTGCCCAGAACAGGGCAAGAGCCCTGGGGGGAACAGCAGGTAGGGTCATAGACACAAGCACAGTGAGAGCTTTTCCCCCACTCAGCTGCAGCACTCTGGGCAGCAGAGCCTTTCTTCCCCATCAGGGGGCTGTGGGTGGGTGCTGAGCGAGGGGGTGGAGGGTGTCTGGGTGCCTGTAATTGGATGAGCTCTGGATATGAAGGTCCAGGCCTGAAATTGCTCCACTCAGCCCCTGGAATAAATAAATCTCAATTGGTTCTTCTGGTTCCTGTGGTTGCTGCTTCCTCGTCCTCCATGGGGGTGGCTGTGTTCCTGAGTGCTGAGTGGGTGTGTTCCAGGCCTCCCGGCTGGCAGTGTACAGCAGCAGCGATGCTGGTATTTGTTTTGCAGCCCGCTCGCCGCAGCCAAAGCTCCATTCACAGCTGTTCAGTGAGCAAAAGCCAGGGTGGCAGTGCTCCCGGCATGGGGACCATGGGCTGTCTTCCTCACCCCTTCCACAGCTGCCGTGGAAGTGTCATTCTGGAGCCCTCCAGCACCCAGGACCCCCTCACTGCAACTAAGGCACCATCTTCCCGCCAGCCCCGTTTCAGACAGTGACGCAGGCAGGGCTGAGCGTCACCTGCAGGAACTGTTGCTGGCCCCCAGTAGCCGCACTCCTCTGGGGTGCTGCTCTCATGTTGGAGACAAGCAGTCCGGGTGCTGCTCCACTCGCCCTCCCACCTGCCCGTGATGTGAGGGGTGGCTGTTAATGCAGGGGTCTCAGACTCAAATCACCAGGAGGGCCGCACGGGGACTAGTACGTTAGCCCGAGGGCCGCACCGCTGGAACCTTTTTGTACAACACAACTGCAAATACTGGTCTTTGAGTGCCACAAGACTCCTTGCTTTTTTTTGGTAGCGATAGTGTCCTCGAGGGCCACAGGAGGCAGCTTTAGGGGCCGCGTGTTTGACAGCCCTGTATTAATGCAATGGGCTTCCTCAATCTGATCTGCTCCTCCTGCTGGGCTGGCAGGGGCCTGCCTGCTCGGTCCTGAAATCCCCGCCGCTTGCCCCGGCTCCTCGGGGCTCAGCGGGCCGAGGGGCAAGGCCTGGCGCCGGGACGGGCCGGCACCGCGTCCGTCTCCCGCAGCCCGATGGGGCCGGGCGCCGCTCCTTGCAGCCGGTCACGCCCGGCCATTGGAGCCGTGCGGCGTCAGGCGGCACCAAAACTTGGCAGCGGGGCCAGAAACCAGGCTCCCGCCGCAGGCGCCGCGGGGCAGAGTGGAGGGCGGCGGCTGGAGGGACCGGCTCGGCGGCTGAACCAGTTTCCCGGATTCCTGCCCCTTGATTCAGCCTCCGACCGGCCGGCCGCGGCCCCCCGCAGGGCAGGACATGGTACGTTCCAGCGGCCCCTCTGCCCTGGGGAGGATGGTTTGTCCCCGCCGCGGACGGGCTGTACCAAGCTCGGGAGGCCGCCGGGACGAGACTCGCGTCCCTTCCTCTCCCGGACAATGGGCTAGTCCAGTCCTCTCCCATCTCGGCTGCCGTAGGAACCTACCACTACGCCTCTCCCCAGGGGGGATCCCGGCTCTCAGTGGCACAGCCCGGCCCTGGGGACTCGGCGGTTGCCGAAACCGCCCGGAGCTGGGTGAGTTGGGCCTGGCCGGCGGCTTGCGCGTGTGAGGAGCGGCAGGGCCCGGGGGGGG
>ML682007.1:512452-552713 GCA_007922195.1 Podocnemis expansa
GGGGGGGCATTGGGGAGCCCGCAGGGGCGGGGGCCATTGGGGGAGCGGGGGGGCATTGGGGAGCCCGCAGGGGCGGGGGCCATTGGGGGAGCGGGGGGGCATTGGGGAGCCCAGGGCGCCATTGGGGAGCCTGTGGGGGCGGGGGACCTTTGGGGGGGCAGAGGGCACACTCCCTGGCCATCCACACCAATCCCCAGGCTCTGGCGCTGGAGGAGGCTCCGTGCAGTGGTAGTGGTGCTCCGGGGCCCTGGCTGTCCCCCTCTATGTTCAGCTGGCCCCGTTCTGCTCTCTTGACCACACCCCTGCTTGCCCTCAGCTGCAGCGGTCCTGAATAGCCACTGTGACCCAGCTCAGTGATCAGGGCTGCGAAATACCAGTGTGACACTCTGCACCAGGCTTGCTCCCAACAGTTCTTTGCCCCCTCCCCAGGTGAGACAGAGGTGGAGGCAGTTTGCACTCTGGGGGCATCAAAGGGGAAGAGTCGGTTCAAGTTTCGGGCATAGCGAGCCTGTCTGGTGCCCTCCCCGCAGGTCCCGTCTGGCTGATGGAGCAGTGTGCCTGTGTGGAGCGAGAGCTGGACAAAGTGCTGCAGAAGTTCCTTAACTATGGGCGGCATTGTGGGCAGAGCCTGGAGGAGCTGCTCTGTTACGTGAGCCAGCTGCGCCAGGAGCTCAGTAGTGCAGGTACCTCCCAACACACCAGCTTCCCGCTCTTCCATGGGCCAGTCCTACTCCCAAACCCGAGTCCAGGGTAGTCAGGGCAGGTCGCTGCTGATGGATCTATGGATGGAGACTGAGCTCCGTTTCCATCTGCTGAGCCTACAGAGTTATGACTCGGATCCCTTCTCACTGGAGAGATTGCGTAGGCTGTTGTGGGTATCCCCTCTTTGCTCTTGGAGGGTGAAATCCTGGCAAAGATTTCTGTTAGGACATATGCTGCTGTGAGGCACAGTGTGAGTATGTGAGCCACAGAATATTTCTGTGCCCATCTCTGAGGCCAGCCCTCTGAGTCTAGATCAGGACTGGTCAAAGTCCTCAGTTGCACCAGCCATTTCCAGTTGTTCCCATTCAGTTCTTCAGTGTCTGGTCCCCTGGAAGCTGAGGCTGCTCCTGATGCCAGTGGGGAGCAGCTGCCCAAGCTCCATGGTGGATTAGCTATGGTGCAGTTAAAGAGAAGTTGCACTGAAGCCTAGCTCAGAAGCTTCTTGTCCTGGCAGAGGCAGGGGGGAGCTGTGGTACGTGGCCCAATGGTCAGGTAGCTCAGAGCTTTGAAAGTTGCACACCTGCACTTCCTATAACATGCTCCTGGCTAGTCCCTATGTCTGAAGATCCTTTTTTACTGCAGCTCTGCAGGGGGCACCACTCTCTGCCACACTCTCTCTGGTGATGGCCCAGTGCTGTCGGAAGATCAAGGACACGGTGCAGAAACTGGCCTCGGACCATAAAGATATTCACAGCAGTGTCTCCAGAGTGGGCAAAGCTATTGATAGGGTGAGCAACCCCTTCTTTAGGAATCCAGAGTTGGGGTCTGGGGGCCACAGAGTGGTATTCCTGACTGGATGGCTTCCTTTGGGCATCTGCAGGCTGGGGCATGGGAAGATGTCCCCCAAGGTGTTGCTCACTTGCTGCTGTGCAGTGGCGTCATTGTGAGAGCCAGTTCTCATGGTCTGGGACTTTCTGTGCTCATGCGTGGCACCTGCTTCTGTCTGTTCATTCCTGTTATGCATCCTCCAGCAGTGCCTGGAAGCTGCAGTCGGGATCGGGGTGCTCCTGTGCTGGTGGATCCTTTCCCCTAGGGAGGTTGCACTGTACTTTTGGTTCCCCACACCCAACCAGAAATGAGCTGTTTTGCCTTAGGGCTGTGATTCCCAGCCAGCTCAGTGCAGGGCTGCAGCTGTTTGGGCAGGAAGATGGCTGTGTGCAGGACTGGGTTTGCAGGTGGCTGTGATCAGGCCAGGAGCTGACTCCTCTCCATCTCCCAGAACTTCGATGCTGAGCTATGCAGTGTGGTTTCCGATTCAGCTTGGGAGTCCCAGGAGCAGCAGCACCAAGAGACTCTGCAGCTGGCCATAGTGGAGCACTTGTACCAGCAGGGCATGCTGAGCGTGGCTGAGGAGCTGTCCCAGGTACTGGGTCCAATGGCTGTGTCCTCTCTGGGGAAAGTGGTGCAGGGACATTAGGAGGCCGGGGGGTGTGGGCCTTGCTCAGCAGTAGCCAGTGGGGAAGTTTGCTTCAGACCAGCACCTCCTTTTGGTCAACCCACGCCTGTTGGTATCGGGGGAAATAGTGCTGGCCAGGTCTGCAGGAACTGCAATATAAGCACGTACTCTGTCACTCCCTTGCGTGTGTCCTGGTGCCTCCCTCCACCACACAACCCCATCCATCTGGCTAGCAGAGGCTCTCCTGTCACTGCCCTGCAGCCCTTGGGCTGCTTGCAGTATGGCCCTACGCCCCCCTTTTGAGAGGATGTGACCCCCCCCCAGCTCTTCTTCTCCACAGGAGTCCACCCTGAATTTGGACTTGAACTTCAAGCAGCCCTTCTTGGAGCTGAACCGGATCCTGGAAGCACTGCACAAGCAGGACCTCTGGCCAGCTCTGGAGTAAGAGCCCGTCCTATGGGAGCAAAGAGCTCTGTTGGGCTGGACGTCTGAAAGCTCACCCCACTGCCTCTCCTTGACCACAGCCTCCCTATCCTTGCTGAAAGCATTCCTCCCCTTCTGTTTGACTCATCTGCTCAGGCTAGCTTGAGGTGTTTGGTGCTTTGGCTCATCAAGGGGGAGCCTGGCAGACTCCAGCTGCCATGCTAGAATCCTAGAAGATGGCAGGACCCTGGAGCACCAGGAGGTATCTAGTCAAAGCCCCTGTTCAAAGCAGAACCAATCTCAGCTAAATAATCCCAGCCAGGGCTTTGCCAAGTTGGACCTCAAAAAAACAATTTATGATGAAGATTCCACCACTTCCCTAGATCACCCATTCCCGTCCTTCACCCTTCCAGGGAAAAAGTTCAACCTAGACCTCTCCCACTACTGCTTGAGATGATTGCACCTAGTTCTGTCGCCTGCTACCACTGAGAACAACCTAGCTTCAATCTCCCTGCATCCCTCTGTCAGGTAGTTAAAGGCTGCTATTAAATCCTCCCTCACTCTTCTCTGCTTCAGGCTAAACAAGCCTGGTTCCCTCAGCCTCTCCTTGTAAGTCATGTGATCCAGCCCCCTAATCTTTTTCATAGCCCTCCAGTTTGTCAACATCATTCCTGTAGTGGGGGCCCCAAAACTAGACAGAATGCTCCAGATGTGATCTCACCACTGCTGAACAGTGGAGAATAATCGCTGCTGGCCGTGCTCCTAGTAAAGCAGTGCATTAGCCTTTGTGGTAATAAGGGCTCACTGCTGACTCATATCCAGCTTGTTCTTTTCTGCAGAATCAAACTCATGCTCTGCTAGAGCATGTTCCTAGCGCCTTGCATCTCAGTCGAACTGAGGCCTACAAGCACTGTGCTCCTTCACGTTCCCCTGATTACTCCAGCTGGGGCAGTGCTCTCTGCAAGCCTGGCATGTGCCCTCTTGCCCATGAGCTACTTAAGTTCCTTTCTTTCACCCTGACTGACTCTGGCACTACCTGAGCAGCTCTTGCATTCCAAGATGCTGAGTGAAAGGAGCCCTGGAGGCCAGACAGCCCGGGGACATTTCTGACAAGAGTCTCCAGAAATGGGAGTAATCCCTCCTTGTGTCTTGTTCCTATCTGTCCTGGCCTCCCCTCCCCAGGATGGCAGGACTTATTGTCTTCTGTTCTGTCCTTCCCAGCTGGGCTGTATCAAACAGGCAGCGTTTGCTGGAGCTGAAGAGCTCCCTGGAGTTCAAGCTGCATCGGCTTCATTTCATCCAGCTCCTGGCAGGTGGCTGTGACAAACAACTGGAGGCCTTGAGCTACGCGCGCCACTTTCAGCCCTTTGCCTGCCTGCACCAGCAAGGTGAGGCTGTGCCAAGGAGGGTGGGATGGCCTGGGGCAGGTGGAATCTGGGTGTCATTCTGTGAGCTGGTGGGAAGTCCCGTTCCCATGCTACAGTGACCCCCCCATCACTTGTTCAAGCCAGGAGTTGGCAAGGGTGTGGGAGGGTCGGGCTCTGCTGTTTCCTGGGCCAAACGGTGCTGTGGTGTTCAGAGATCCAGGTTGTGATGGGCAGCCTGGTGTACCTGCCCCTGGGCATTGAGAACTCCCCATACTGCCACTTGCTGGATGCACAGCACTGGACAGAGCTCTGCGAGACCTTCACCCGTGATGCTTGTGCCCTGCTGGGGCTCTCAGTGGAATCTCCGCTCAGCGTCAGGTAAATCCAAAGCCGGGGGCTGGGGGGCCCACCATTAGCAGAAACCTGTAATGCTAAGATCCCTCCTTCTTGTGCAGCTTCGCAGCTGGCTGCGTGGCCCTGCCAGTGCTGATGAACATCAAGGCAGTGATAGAGCAGAGACAGTGCACGGGTGTCTGGAGTCAGAAAGATGAGCTGCCTGTAAGTGCCCATCCAGGGGGGGCAGGACAGGGCAGGGCTCGGGGGGCTGGCTGATTCCCTGCGCTCTGTTGGCAGATTGAAATTGAGCTGGGCAAGAAGTGCTGGTACCACTCTGTGTTTGCCTGCCCCATCCTTCGCCAGCAGACAACTGACTCCAACCCACCCATCAAACTCATCTGTGGGCATGTCATCTCCCAGGATGCACTCAACAAACTCATCAATGGGGGAAAGTAAGTTTTGCTTCTTGCCTTGGTTGATCTGCCCCACAGGCTGGGCCTCACCTGCCACCATGCAGTGGGGTCTTTGTGCTAGTGCAGTCAGGTGTCATGGGAGCATGTGCTGTGCCCTGCACTGCCAGGTTTCTTCACCAGGCCTCCTAGTCTGGGTCAGATGGCTTTCCTGAGGCCACTCTGTGATGCATGCGGCTTGTGAGCCTGATCCCTGGGTCTTCATCCTAAGCCACCTTGGAGCTGTGGCTTTGGATAAGCAGGGATCTGTTACTGCCAACCAATGCCCCTGAGATGTGCCATGCCTTCCATAGACTGTCCTTGAGCCACTGCTTCCAGGCCCTTTGGGGACTGGACTGATCCTGCCTGGGCAGTTCTCAGCTGCCTTGCGCCAGTTGTGGGTTGTGCTCCCTGCTGTGCCCCAGGGTGCTGCCACTTTCTCTGTGTTCCAGACCTTCCCTCCTGATGCCTTTCTCTCTGGGACTCTCTTCAGGTTGAAGTGTCCCTACTGTCCTATGGAACAGAACCCAGCTGATGGGAAGCACATCATCTTCTAACACTGGTGTGGCTGGAAAGGCCATGGCAATTCCTTCAGGTAGCCTGTCCTAGCTCACAGTGCAGGGAGCTGGTGTTGCTCCCCATGGCAGGCCTTGGGCTGCCTGCTAGGATGTGTATCTGAGAGCAGCTCTGTCCACTGTGGCCCTCTTGGGGTCTCTTTCTTCTGCTGATCTGGGCTGCAATTCAGAGCAGTGGCCCATGAACCTGATGACCTGTCCAAGAAAGAAGCTGGTGGGCTGGGCAGGGGGAAGAGCAAGCATATGGTGTGAGCTGCTTGGGCAATCTCTCTTGCTGCTGTGCTGCCTCTGCTGTGCCAGTGGTCTGGCTTACCCTGCCCTGGCTGGGGGGGCTATCATTCTGCTGTTAATTGACAGAGCCCCTCTTGGCCTAGCATAATGGCTAGTTGGCTTTCTAGCCCTCTGGCAGGCAGTGGCCGTAATGTATAGGCCTCTGGGTATTTACCAATAGTTTCTGCATTGTAAATATTAAAGCTGAATCCATTTTATAAATACCAGATGGTGACATTGGGGAGCTTTCTCCCTTGCTGTCTGAGGTCCCTGAGCAGCAGGCAAGGCCTGGGGAACAACTGTCTCCTTAGCTCTTGGGGAGGGAGGTGTATCAGGTTTGCCCTGGAGAAGGGAGAGCAGATCCTTACCAGCTTGGGGCCAAGGTGACACAACCCCCTGAGCAGAGGGGGGCAGGTTTCCATGTGAGGGTTGCAGCTGTAGAGCTGCATAGGGATACTGAGACTGTTCTCCCGCCTGCCCTGCATTCGTCTGTGAAATAGGGCACAGAAGGTGAAGCAGTGAGGGGACGAAGATGCTGTTAGATGGAAAAAAGGAGTGAGGTGGGCCCATGTAAATGGGGCTAAGGAGACAGAATGTGAAGGAGCACCTGAGTGCTACAGGACACTAAGCGGAGGCGGTGTAGTTGCTTTTAAGACAAGTAGACCAGTGTCAAGGTAAACCCTTTATTCTAAGCAACCAGATACAATAATGACCTTTCTCTTAATGTTGGTGGCTGCAGCCTGGGACAGGACTGTCCTGTCCTAGCTCCTTTGGGTCTGCTCCAGCCAGAGGTATTACAGGGAAAAACAAAGGACAGGATGAAGCATACAGGCATGTGGCACTGCTACATTTCCTGAAGAACTTATTCTATGACATGTGTTCCTTGTGTCAGATCCCGGCCTTCACAGAACTAAAATACCCTTAAACCTAACCAAGGGTTGCCAACCCCAAAAAAAGTTGTCATTTTAAAATTCCTTCAACAACAAAGTTCCAAAGGGGTAGCCATGTTAGCCAGCAAAACAAGCAAGGAGTCCTGTGGCACTTAAAAGACTAAAATTTATTTATTGCATGAGCTTTCGTGGGAGAAAATCCCGCTTTGAAGATGTCTGATGAAATGAGATTTTCTCTGATGAAAGCTCATGTGATAAATAAATTTGTTAGTCTTTAAGTGCCACAGGTCTCCTTGCTTGTTTCAGTAACCATGTGTTTTGAAAGCTGCAATGGGTGTAGCCTCTTGGCAGGGGAAACTGGGCCAGGGTGTCTGCTGCAGGGTCCCTCCTGATGGTGGGGAGCCTGGAACCAGAAGCAGGCCTGCAGGGTCCCCCCAAGTGGCAGGGGGCCCAGGGCCAGGAGCAGACTTCCTGCAGGTTCCCCTGGTGGTGGTGGTAGGGCAGCCCAGAGCACAAAGGGGCAGCTAAAGAACCACATGCAGCTCCAGGGCCACAGGTTGCAGACCTCTGAACTAAACCAACAATGTGTAGCAAAGACAAGAACTCATTTAACACAACTTAATGGCTCCATCAGTCCCTGAGGACACTTCAGCATCTTCCCCATCTGCAAGTCCTGGTCTGTAAGACTGTTGAGTCTGGTGCTCATTTTGTGAATTGTCTTTTCCTCATTCAGACAGCTTACTTAGCCTTTACTTTTGCCCCATATCTCATACTTGAGTGGTTTCACAGAATTTGATGTGGAAGGGACCTTAAGAAGTCAAAGTTCCACTCCCTGCACTGAGACAAACTTTGACCATCCCTGGCAGTTTTGTCCATCTTAATAAAAACTTCCAAGGATGAGGATTCCAAATCTCCCTTGGAAGCCTGGTCCAGAATTTAACACTTGTAATTAGCAAGCATTTCCTATTATTTAAACTAAATCTGCCTTCCTGGAGATGAAGGTTCTTATTTGTGGGCCTACTTTCAGTGGATGTGGAGAACAGTTGATCACCATCCAGTTTATCACAGCCCTTAACACGTTTGAAAACCGTTACTAGGTCCTGCTTAGTCTTTGGGATCCTTGGTGAGGCTTTTCCAAGCCTCTTTGTGTACTGCAAGCACTGGTTTGTGCAGTTTCTACTTTGAAGCTGTAACAATAGAGAACTTAGTGACATCTTGCACATCTGTATGCCAGACCTAGTGCCTCTTTTTCCATTTGGGTGCACAGCATCTCTGTGGCTGTGAGCTTGTGATGCATGTGAGATTGGTAACCAGTCAGTTCCCTGAAACTGTATTAGTACAGCTCCTCCCAACCCTCATTTGGGAGCATCCCTGGAGAGATTTGTCTTTTAATGGATCAAAAACCTGACTCACTAAAGCCGAAGTCAGAATAACTGCCTAAATGCTGGGCATTTCTTATGCACAGGCTGGTTAGTAAATTGCTGACATTTTCTTCCCATTTTTCTGTGTCTGATTTCAATGTCTCTAAATTTTTGCCTTGGGTGTTGCGTGTGTTCTGCTGCTTGGAACATATCTATTATCCTTCCTGGTGTCAGCACTATCACACATAGTGATCAGTCGCCGACTTTTTTGGTTACAAGCTGGAACTGTCTGGTCTTTAAGCATCTTTTAATAGATCCTAGCCCAACACCTAATGTAAAATTAAAGGCCTGTGTTGAAGGTCTCCATTGGTTTCCCTGGTCTGTATTCTTACCCAGAATGTCCACCTTTCAAAAGTAACATGGTTTTTAGAGCCCCACTTCCATTGTTTATGCAAACCTTTCCTCTCTCCGGCGCTAGCTGCCTGATATACACTAGGTACAGCGAGGGTTTCTGTGCAGTGCTCTCTGTTTAGAAGCTTTCCTTGCTTTCAATGCCCATTTCTATAGAGTCAGCCCTGTTTCTCCCCCCACTTTCCCTTATCTAGCCTTCCACCCACTCCTTGAGCTTGCTGGCTGCTCACACTGTAGCCTAGAAGGCAGGGGAGCACACACCTTAGCCAAGCTGCTTTACTGAATTAAAGCCACAGCAAATAGCTTTTGAAAAAGCTATACACACTACATTTATTTCATCTGTTTCTAACATCCAAAATTGAGCAGGTCAGCCATGCTGCTTATGCTGTGGGCTCTTCCCCAACAGAAATATGAGCCTGTCCAGGAAGGCTGGTCATCATCTCCCTTCAATGGGGGATTAGTCACCAGCTAGCCCCAGCACTCAGCAGGTGCTACTCAATTATTTCAAACCATATTTTTTAGCTGAATGTAGAAACAGCTGAGGGTTCCTCCAGGCCTCTCTCACCACATGGAACACATGCCACCCAGCAAGCAGCTGCAGGACCAGCTCCCAAGTTATTTGTAAAGTCCTGACTCCAGGAAGTTGTTTGAATGCTGTGGGACGCAGAGTGAGCCCTCCACATGTCCTTCACAGGAGGGCAGGAAGGGCCACAACTTCTTCCCAACACTCTTCATATGCTTCCTGGTACTCCTCATGTGGTTTGATCATTACCACACAAGTTGGACGCTTTGAGCCTCCAGCTGCTCCTAGGTCCTGGAGAGGAGAAAGAGGGTATTTGGGGGTGGGGGGAATGCTGTGGAAAGCTGCTAATGAGCCAGCCCTCACTCCCCCATGGGGTGGGTCAGTGGGAACCCTACGACTCTTCCAGCAAATAACTCTCCCCTGCAGGGAAGAGTACTGCTCCCCTGGCCCTACAGTGACCCCCACCCTACCCATCACTGAACCAAACTAAGGAGCCCCTGAAATCCAAGCACCCCACCTCCTCCCTGCCAGTTAGACTGCATGTTCCCAAACTTTTCACAGCACAGTCCCATTTTAATTTCTTCCTTCCTGGCACCCTAGACATCATTTTGAAGAGCAAAATAGCATCATCCATGTAGCGTGACCTTGCACATACTCCAGATGCAAAGTCATGCTGCATAGTGCAAAATGGGAGCCTTTGCCTTGTGGGGATCACATGACCCCATCCGGGAATGGTAATGGCAGAGGAATTAATCTCCAGCCTATCCTTTCTGATATAGGAACACCCAGCTGCCTGGCCTTATGGGGCCAGCTGTACCGTGCAAGGAGGATGGCAAGATTTCACAGCAGCAACAGCATCTTGCTAGGAAAGAGGCAAGTAAAGTCTTATGGATGCCAGGAGGGAACAACCCATTAGAAGATTCTGTGGGAGTCTCCTTGGGTTTTTGTGGCTTTGTTCTTAGGACACTTTAAAGCAGCTGCCAGGTGAGGCCAGTACGTTGGTTCCTCTTAGTCAGTCTCTTAGCCTGGCTTCAGCAACAATGGTGTCAGCCTCCAGGTGCACATGGCACAGCATTAGCACTGGATAGCTTAAAGCATTCGCCCTAGCGGTGCCATCTACGGCAAATCGCTTAAGAGGCAGGCAGCATTCCTGCCTCAGCCCCACCTTTGAAGCTGGATAACAAACAGCCCTTTGACTGAGAGTTTCCTTGGGCTGGCTGTAGTGAGCTGTTAGTGAGGGGGGCACAAAGGCCTTAGATTTTTTCCCCTGGGCAAGAAGTTCTTATCACTAAAAAAAAAAAAAAAAAAGTGAAGGAAGAAGCTACGCTCTGGCTTGTTACCCTGCTGAAATGTTTCATGCACTCTTGGTGCCTACAGAACAAGATTCTTTCCACCCCCAACCTTACCAGCTTGGAAGGGATGTAAGCATAGGGCAGGGACCTGTCCTCACACATGATGGGGATGTGGCAATAAACTTCAACGGGCAGCGTGTCTCCGGCAAGGACTACAATCCTGAAACAGCAGAGAGAGATAGAGGGCTCACAGCAGCTGTAATGAGGCTGGTGACCAGGCAGAGGCAATGTTCCCTCTAAGCGGTGCAGCTGCGCGGCCCCCAGCACTGTCTGGCACAGAGAACGTGGCCAGCCATGCCCAGCCAGCAACTGCAGTCCCTGCCTGGAGAGCTCCTCTGAGCTGGGAGTTTTTAAAACACCCCCTCAGAGTAAGCTCTCACTGAGCATGCACAGACTCTCTGCACATGCTCAGTGATCATTTCTCCAGCCAGAGAAGGAGCTCAGGGCCTGGCCCCATTGCTCTGGCGGCCAGATAAGGGGGCCTGTAACCGCCCCCTTCCAACTCCCAAGGGGTGGGGGATGGGGATGGAGCATTGGGGCTGGAGGCTGCTCTGCCCGCCTGCCCTCGCCACAGCAGGGCAGAGCAGCCAGCCCAGCCTATTCCCCAGCCACCCGTCCCTCCCCAGGGGGTCAGCGCTGACCGCCAGCCTGCAGGGTCAGGACCCTAGAGTGGGCCACTCCCAAAGAGTTTTGGCTGCTTTGTCCCCGCTCCCCCCAGCCTGAATGGGCCTGGTCCATGGCCTAGGGGTGCCAGGAGCAAAACAGCCCAAACTCTTTGGGAGTGGGCTACGCCAGGGCCCTGACCCTGCACGCCAGAGCTAAGCACCAGCACCCGCTGCCCCCTGGGGAGGCATGGCCAGCTGGGGGTAGGCTGCGCTGGCTGCTCCAGCCCTGCTGCCAGGAGGCCAAGCAGGCAGCACTCCCCATAGTGCGGAGAGTGGGACACCCTATGTTGCTCAGCTGCGTTCAGGCCTTAGCGGGAACATTAGCACACGGCAGCCATGGGACAGGCTGCCTCCAGCGCACCGGAAGTACCAAGGCCGGTGCTGGCGGAACTGAGGGCCCGTGGTTCTCTCGGCACCAGCCCCGCTCTCGGCTGCTTTGCACAGCAGCACCATGGCCAGCCGGCGGGGCCGCGGGGCTCTTACCCTTTCTCGCCCTTGTTGATGAACTTCTGGACCTCCTTCACGCCGCGCCGGATCTGCCTGTGCTTGGCCGCTGGAAGAGAAACAGGAGCCGTCACCGTGGGGTGCCCGCAGCCCGGCCCGTCGGGACAAAGGGCTCCGGCCCCCCCGGCCCGCACCTTTCTTGATGCACTTGTAGAGCTTGCGGGTGAGCCTGCGGGAGGCCAAGGGCCGCGCGATCGGGTTCAGGCTGCCCAGCAGCTCCTGGTACGATCGCTCCGGCGTCGCTTCGGCCTCGGGCTCCGGCGACTTGTCCCGCGCCATGACGGACCGAGTCCCCACGTGCTTCCGGGCCTCCCTGACCCGCGACCCGCCGCGCTTCCGGGGCGCGCAAAGCACTGTGGGACGGGCCAGCTCCGGCCGAGAAACGGCCGCTCCTCCACGGCCCGCCCCCCGTGCGGCTCCGCCCCGCGGCCCGGCGCCAGTCTGTCGCTCGGACGCCGCTGGATGCCCTCGCCCCGACCCGGAGCGAGCTGGGAGAGGGGTGACGGGGCCGGGCCAGGCCAGGGGGGCCCAGGAGCAGGGGGGGGGGGGGGGCTGTGTCAGGCCAGCCTGGGGAGGGGTCGGGTGATGGGGGGCCAGGCCAGGCCAGGGAGGCCCAGGAGCAGTGGGGGGGGGGGCTGTGTCAGGCCAGCCTGGGGAGGGGTCGGGTGATGGGGGGCCAGGCCAGGCCAGGCTGGGGAGGCTCAGGAGCAGTGGGGGGGGCTGTGTCAGGCCAGCCTGGGGAGGGGTCGGGTGATGGGGGGCCAGGCCAGGCCAGGGAGGCCCAGGAGCAGTGGGGGGGGCTGTGTCAGGCCAGCCTGGGGAGGGGTCAGGGTGATGGGGGGCCAGGCCAGGCCAGGCTGGGGAGGCTCAGGAGTGATGGGGGACCATACCAGCTTTGAGGAGTTCTGGGGGGGACGGTGCCAAGTCTGCCAGAGATCAGCATGGGTTTCTTCTGAGCTTGCAGGGAATGAAAGAAGTCCACAGGAGGGACCGACTGAGGAAAGGAGGTGACTGTGACAGTGGCTGAATCAGGTGGGCCATTCCTATTTCATGTTGATATTTCAAAATTATTTTGTTAGTTTTTAAGTGCCACCGGACTCCTTTCTTCTTCAAAATTACAATAGCCCATGTGAGATAAAAAAACAAGGAGTCCCGTGGTACTTAAAGACTAACAAATTTATTTATTGCAGGAGCTTTTGGGGGAGAAAATCCCAGTTTGTCACACACTTTGAAGATATGAGATAGAAAGGTTATAACTTGCATGGAATGATTCTGTGATTTATGTGTATGTGTCATATCTGTGTTAGAAGGTATGAATGTTTGATATATCTAATGGGAGGCATTCTAGACAGGATGGCTGCTGCAATTGTCTGTTTAATGGCTGATTAAGGAAACTCTCAGATATGGTGAGCCCTGAAAGAGGGACCTAATAACTCACCAGGACTTGCTCTTGTGACTCTGACTTATTTCTGTAAAATCCTGCAAACAGCATGGAAAAGGACAGAGGACATAAATAGGCAGCTGCACCACCTCCATCTTGTCTTTCCATCTGTGCAGCTTTCACCCTGGTAGTAGCCATGCACCAGAGGAACTACACAAGCCTACAAACTACATATTCCACCAGGGACTTGCTGTATGTGGATTTTTATATCATTGTATGTATGTGATTCGCCTTAATCCTTTGACAGTTCTCATAGCTTTTCTTTCCTTGTGTAATAGACCTTTAGTTAGTTATTGGAGGGTTGACTGGCAGTGCAGTATTTTTGGTAAGATCCAAACTTGTTTTGGTCTGGTAATGTGGCTGAACCTTTTGGAGTCGGGAGAACCTTTTTGGTAAAGAGCTCGGAGTTTTAATCAGCTACTCTTTACTACATTAAGTGGCTGAAATGCAGTAAAGGGGACCATTTATGTTTTGTTATGGCTTCTGGATAACCATAGTGGGGTATCAGAAGCATTGTTTGTGAATGATTGGGAAGTCTGACTTCAGTGTCACCCATCAGTACTGGGTGAATCTACTCTCTTTTGCAGCCTGCCCTGATCTTGACATTTTCAGATGGCTATCCGAGGCTGGCAGGGTTGCAGTAGGAAAGGCCAGAAACATGCTCTAAGGAGACAGACCAGACTGGGCTCTGCCAAAGGGCCACCCTGCCCCATCTGCACTGTGGGCAGACTCTACCCTGTCCACATGGAGCCTGCCCAACCCCAGCAGTTACTTCCCTCAATAATGAAACAGGCTGGTCTGTTCCCTTTAGGGGTAGTGGGGATAGGCAGGCCATCCCCTGGTCCATGACATGTCCCCTTTAAGGAGCCAAATGCTCAAGACAAGCTGGATAATTGTACCGTGTTAATTGTCAGCTCCCTGTTCCGGGACTCCTTGGCAGTGGGAGGGGGCAGTTAGCCAGTGAGCAGGATTATAGGGGATGCACTGAGCCGCAAGAGAAGCTTCCAAGGGTGCAAACCAGAAGGGAAGCTGGTGGACCCAGGAAGCCTGCTTGAAGTAGTTTCCCCACATGTTACTTTTGTATATCAGTGTGTGATCATTGGATGGCCCTTCTTCAGCCACACGTAGGTGGGCCTACCCAGGACTGCAGACTTGGCCCAACCAGTTGTAATAAATTAGGGAAGGGGAAGGTTGGAGGAGTGGTCACCTAGCCAGGAAGGCAGGAGGGGTGAGGGCAGCAGTCTGGGGGTGGCTGGGGGAATAAGGCCACTCTGTCCCTCCTATGAGGGGTGATGCAGAAGGAGCCCAAAGGATGAGGCTCCCCAGGTGGTTGCTTCTGGAACTTCTAATCAGTCTGTTAACAAAACATTTCTGTGCCGTGTTCTTGAGACTTAATAAACCAGGCTGACTTCAACCCCAAGTGGTGATTGCTCTAACTGCAGAGGTGGGGTACATGGCCTGTCAGGGGCATAGGGAAATTCTCCTGAACCTTGCAAAAGCACAAGTGCTGATCTCTTGAGGAGCAGATGGAGAGGACCTCACGGGGGGGGGGAGAGCCTGAGAGGAGAAAAAAATGCATGGAAATTGAGGGCAAGTGCCTGCAGGGCCACACCTTGCCACAAGGGGGTGTGCTTGCGATACCCCTGCCAGCAGGACCTTAGGTCAAAATTTGTCCCACTTGTTTCCAGCCACCGGATCTCACTGTGCCAGTGCCTGCTGGACTGACCTCCCCTGCTCCCCACATAAATACCCAAAACCTGGCTCATGTCACCCTAATCTCCTCTGTGTTCTGCTAAATAGATCCAGGGCCATCAGGCTCCTGCCCTCAGGCAGCTTTCCCAGACCCAGGTCATCCTTTCAGCTCCTGTCTGAGCCTTCCTAGTCTGTCAGCCCCATTTGCAAAGTACAGGCACCAGCCTCTGATCAGGCTGCAGGCCAGGAATGCCACAGACCATTAAGAAACATGGCCCAAGTGTCCGACTGCTGGATGGTCACCTGCTGGGAGCTTGCCCAGCCTGCCAAGGGGTGTTGAAGGCTCAGGCTGTGCCTGCTGTGACCAGCATGCAGCCCTTGCTCATCGCCTACCTGGGGAGCCCTGGCTCCAGCGCTAGCAAATGGGATTCTGGAGGACACAACTTTACCTTGCCCAGGGTCAGCACCAGCCCTGTCCCACTGTGGCATTCGCATGCCAGCAGGTGCTTAGGTGAAATTCACTGTTAATAAGGAAAAAAAAAAAAAAAAAGCACATGGGAAAACCTAATTCCAACTATGCATATCAAATGATGTAGTCTAAATTAGCTTTCATCACTCAAGAAAGATTTTGGCGTCAGGATGGATAGTTCTCTGAAAACTTCCATGCAATGTGCAGCAGTAGTCGGGAAAACCAACTGAGTGTTGCACATCTCTAGGACAGAGAATGATGACAAGATATATCTACAGAAATCCATGGTATGCCCACATTTGAACACTGCGGTGAAGATCTGGTCGCTCCATCTCAACAAAGATTGAAACTGGAAAAGGTACAGAAAAGGACAACTAAAATTATAAGGGATGTGGAAGAGTGCCATATAAGGAGAGATTTATAGGACTGAGACTTTTCCACTTGGAAATCTCTAAGGGGGCAGGTATGAGAGAGGTTTATAAAATCATGGTTGTTGTGGAGAAAGTAAAAAAAGGAGTGTTATTACTCCTTGTAAAATAAGAACTAGGAGCAACTAGGAGATATTAATAGGCTGCAGGTTTAAAATGAACAAAAGGAAATCTTTCTTCATGCAATGCACAGTCAACCTGTGGGACTGCTTGACAGAGGATGTTGTGAAGGCAAAGACTACAGTAGGGTGCAGAAAACAGCTAGATAAGTTCATAGAAGTTAGGTCCATCAATGGCTGTTATCCAGGATGAGCAGGGATTCAAACCCATGCTCTGAAGTGTCCCTAGCCAGTTTGCCAGAGGCTGGGAATGGGCAACAGGCTGGATCAGATGATGATGTCCTGTTCTGTTCTGACCATGAAGCACCTGGCCCTGGCTACTGTCGGAGGACCTGATAGCCAGCTATGTGAACCATTGAAAAAAACAACAAGGAGTTGTGTGGCACTTTAAGACTAACACATTTATTTTTTGCATGAGCTTTCATGGGAGAAGATCCCACTTCCTCAGATGCTTCAAAGATGGGTGAACTTACAGAAAGGAATGAAACTAAATGCAAGGGGGTGTAAAACAGCAAATCAGAGCAGTTTACAGGCTCAAACCATGGGAAGCCTGAAGTCAAATTACCCTTTGTAATGGGAAGAGGACCCATAGTCTCGATTGAGTCCTGCTTTCACAGAATTTAGCTTGCATATTAATTCGAGTTCAGCTGTTTCTCTTTGAAGTCTTGATGTCCCAGGTACATCTCTAATGACAGTCGTTAACAAATCTGTCATCGAGTGATTAGGAAGATGGAAATGCTCAGCAACTGGTTTCTTTGTTCTTTGATTTCTGATATCAGCTCTGTGCTCATTCAGTCTCTTACGGAGCGATCATCCTGTTTGTCCAATATATAAGGTGTTGGGGCATTTCTTGCACATGATGGCATAGACCACATTAGTAGATGAACAGGTAAATGAGCCTTCTGAGGAAGTGGGATCTCCCACGAAAGCTCACGCAAAAAATAAATCTGTTAGTCTTAAAGTGCCACACAACTCCTTGTTTTTTTACTGGACTAGACTAACACGGCTATCCCTTTGGAAATTGACAAGATGTGAACCATTGGCCATTCTTACATGTGACAGGAGTTGGAGGGCTGCATGTGGGGCTAGGCTGTCCCAGGCCCTGCCCAAAGCGAGGCAGCTTGCGGTATCCAAGCCAGCCACCCTAGGGCTGAACTGGGCACTGGCAGGCGGGTGGCACTGGCCATGAGTCTGGACTTCAGCTCCCTTCCCCCTGGGCAGAGGGGATAACAGTCTGGCATTCACCCTGACTGCCCAGGCAATGGATGGAGGCCACGATATTTGTATGCATCAAGCCCGAGATGCTTCAGGGTCTGTTGACCACCTGCCCAGACTCTCTCTTCTCATCCAGGCCAGCAGGTGCCAATTGTACACAGGTATCAGGGCAAGCTGAGTGCCAGGCTGAAAACAAGCTCCTGGCTGGTGGCACAGCATGGGGGATATGCACAGCTGGCACAGTGGTTGGCAGCGTGTTTCTTTCTGGGAGTGGGGTATGCCCAAGTTACAGCTCCTGCTATTCAGATGACAGAAGTATCAACTGGGCCTTACCCCCACCCTGACTTGGGCTGTGGGCCTTGCCCAGCTGGGACTTAGCCATAGAGCAGCATGTGGTTCCTGGGGGGACAAGGCAGCTGGAGGGGTCCAGGCCCGGACCTGGACTTCCAGCTCACCGAGGTCTCAAACTGGAAGACAGCTGGGGTGGTTTCGCTGGGAGGAGGCTGCTGAGCTCTTCAGGGTAGCCATGCTTGGCACAGTCCTCCAGGCTGGATGTGACTCCCCTCCTGGCGGAGGAGCCCCTACTCTTCCTGTGTGGAGAGTAGTTCTCATGGGCCCATGCTGCCCACAGGAGTGTGGTGGTGATGAAGGAGAAGAGCAGCTGGCATGGCCCCAGTACAGGAAGCATGCTGACGCAGGTGGCTCAGGCAGCATGCTTTTGCTGCACCAGGCCCTTCGGCTGCTCTCCAGGTCCCGCCTCTTGATCTGTTCATCTATGAGTGGGGGAGACAGGGTTTGCTGTAATGCCAAGGCCTGGCTTAGTTCCTGAGGTAGAGCTTCCCCAGGAGACAGGCTGCCAGGCCTTGGGGCAGCAGCAGTCCCTTCACCCAGGGACTGTGGGAGGTCCAAGTGGAAGAGGATCCAGGGCTGCACAGATCCCCCGAGTCAGTTGTGTGACACTGGGAGATCAGGAGCCAGCTCATGTCACAGGTCCCTCTGCCTACTGAGTAAAACACAGTCAGGCTCACCAGGGCCTAACACATCTGCTGGATAAGGGTGACACCTGGGAGCCACAGTCTGCATTCATCTCACTCATGCCAGTGGTGTGCGTCAGTGAGGCATGGCCAGGTGTCAGTGAGTGAGCCTCTGGGACTTCATGGGGCCAGGATCATGCACCCTGTTCTATCACCAACATAGGGGAAACTGAGGTACACCCGCAGTCAAAGTAGCTCCACTTCATCACACGTGAGTTAGTCCTAAAGGACACAGCTGGCTCAGTCTAGAAGGTTCTAGCACCTTTTAAAACACAAGATTGTAATTTTGTGCATGTGGGTGGTGGGACCAATTGGAGGCTGCAGGGAGGGTCTGTGGCTCCCTGTGAAGGTGGTGACAGTGTCCAAGAAGGAGTTTATATTTTTACATGGTTGATGAAATCAAAGTATAGAACTCACTGGGCAGTTTGTGCAGCCTGCCTCAGCACTGGTCCTCGCTGGGTCACTTGTAACAGGTGGGTGTCTGAGGAGCTCTCTACTGGGAGTCACTAGCAGACTGGTCAGCACAACCATGGCAAAAATTAGGACAGGACAATAGTGAAGGAGTTAAGAACAAGGACTGGAAATTACATTCTTGTAAAGGGTCCATGCTGTCCCTTTGGTGCTCCAGCTTCTTCCCCTGCAGACCAGGGATTTCCCTAACACCCCCACTACACCCCCCTCCCCCAGTTGTCAGCTAGCTAGTAACATAGTGATATACCAATTTAGTCATTGGTTGGAAATGACTGGACTGAACTGAAGTCACTAAGAAGTAAGGAAAGCCAACAAGGAGTCTGGTGGCACTTAAAAGACAAACAACTTTAAGCTATGTCAGATTGCCTCTTGGCTATGGGGAAATAGGATGTTGCTGTTGCTGTGGGCTCTCCCTTACAAGCAGTATCTGATTAGCAATTGGCTCTATCTTTTAACAAATTTTGGGCTTGGTTCTTAGTCAGGCTCAGTACAGAGATTTGTTATTTTAAGTGATCATTACACCTGAAATCACAGATAATCAGGGGGTCTAAATACTAATGCTTAGACCTGGAGAATGGGAAAGTAACCATATTTTGTGGAGACTAGAGACTTCCAGCCTGCATCAGCATAAGTTCCCCCACTGAGACATAAAATCACAGAAGTCAAGCCACACAAAGTGTGGAGGAGACTATATCCACAACAAAGGTGACTGACTGAAGCAATGAAGAACAATCAACCAACAGTTGGAGGAACCAGCAAGGTGCTCTTTGACCTCCTGTTCCCTGGAAGGAGAACTTGTGAAAGTACCTCTGAACTGTGGGTCTCCCTCCAGTACGGATGAGGAGCACAAGGTGAGTGAGGTATGGAGAAGAGATACAAGCACATTAAAGAAATATTTGTTTGTTGAATAAACAAGGGGTCTAGTAGCACTTTCAAAGACTAACAAATTTATTATCTTACTGTGTTTTAGTGACTTTGCTCCAGAATGCTAGATTTGTGATTGGGGAATTTATATAAATATTTCCTAGAAGGCCAAGATTTTTAAAAAGCTTTATTTGACAAGGTCATTAACTCACATCATCACTACCTTGAGAACTAATTATCTTGGATATTTTCTGTACTAATTTTTTTCTTTTGTGTTTTAATTAATTTTTACGTAAGAGTATTAGAATGGCCATACTGGATCTAACCAATGGTCATCTAGCCCAGTAACTTGTTTTCTGATAGTGGCCAATGCCAGGTGCTTCAGAGGGATATACTGAACAGGCAGTCATGGAGCTATCCATCTCCACGAAAGCTCATGCAATAAATAAATCTGTTAGTCTTTAAGTGCCACAGGATTCTTTTTTTTTTTTTTTTTTTTTTTTAACTTCTGGCAAAAGGAGACTAGGAACATTTCAGAGCATGGTGTTGCCCCCATCCCTATGTTATGGGAAGAAATACTTCCTTTGGTTTGTTCTAAACCTACTGCCTATTAATTTCATTGGGGGACACCAAATTATTGTGATACGAGGAATATTAAATAGCATTTTCTTATTCACTTTCTCCATACCAGTCACAATTTTATAGACCTCTATATCCACCCTTAGTCATTGCTTTTCCAAACTGAAAAGTCCCAGTTTGATTAAGCTCTTCTTAGAGGGAAGCTGTCCAATACCCCTAATAATTTTAATTTCGTTTCTCTATACCTTTTCCAATTCAAATACATATATACCCAAGGACTTTAATAATTCAGTCAGAAGTTAGAGATTTTTTCCAGGAGAGAGTGGGTGAGGTTTTTGTGTCCTGCGTTGTACAGGAGGCCAGGCCATCATAATGGTCCTTTGTGACCTTGCAGTCTATGAGTCTGTCTCTTTCTTGAGTGGTGACAGCTAAGTTAGACCCCATTATTTTATATGTATCATTGTTTTTCTGTTTTCAAATATGCATTACTTTATCAACACTGAATTTCAGCTGCCATTTTGTTGTTCAGTTATCCAGTTTTATAAGATCCCTTTGTAAAACTCTTCAGTCTGCTTTGGATTTAATAATCCAAATTTAATAATAATCCAATTTACTCTTGAGTAATTTTGTACCATCTGAAAAACTTGCCACCTCATTGTTCATCCTTTTTACCTGATCATTTATGAATATGTTGAATGGTATTGGTCCCAGACCAATAGGCAACTTTGTGTGATAATCTAAGAAATGGTCATTCATTAATAGTTACCAGGTACCAAAGCATGGAAAGGAGGACAGGGAAGTACAAAATGGATGACGTTGGAGGAAATGGAGAAAATGTAGTATTAATGTAACTGTCTTTACCATATTATGTGATGGAAAGTGGGTAATGATCAATGACTGCAGTGTTAAAACTACCCAATATCATGTGTTTTTTAAATTATTTTAAAATATCAAAGATGTTTTCTTTTACTGAAAAACAATTTTTTCAGTAAATGAAAGCTTTTCGTGACCCTTTCATTAATGTTCATGAGACTTTAAAAAGTTAAACTAAATTTCCAAATATAAACTTGAAAAGCACCTAAAAAGGTTTAAAAAAAAAAAAAAAAGCAGTTCTCACCTCTCATTTTTCATTTTCCACAGCAGCTCATTTTACAATTTAAAAAAATTTGTCCTAAATTGTTTCTATTCCATTCAAATGTGCCCCTTTATTTGTTTGACTTAATTGGTCCCTGTTAGTAATTTTATTTACAGTGTACTTTATTTTCCTTCATTTTATTAGTGTTGCTATATTTTTTTCCTGATTTAGCCCTTTCATAGGCCAAAAATTAAAACATCCAACACAGGACTCAAAGACACCTCCTTGATCTTAACAGTTACAGGCTCTACCAGCTGAGCTAGTTGGCCTCCTGTTAAAAGGGCTTGCTGCTAGAGGAAGGTCCCTCTGCTGGGCTTAGGAAATTGGCTGTCATAGGTTTGGGGTTTTTTTAATATGCTACCCATCATAAGTAAAAAGCCAGACAAAATCACCTATTTTTAAAATGCCTACCAGATGGGGGATGTGAAGGTAAAAAGGAGGACATGTCCTCCTTTTGCCAGATGTCTGGTAACCCTATCCATGCCATATAGCCCCTCTTCACCACCACAGTCTCACACCTCATCAGCCCTTATACACCCCCAATTTCAATTCCTGTGGAGAACCCTCCCACAGACAACATGTAAATACAGCTCGGTGCTCCCCCAGTGCCCATTTTTTAACAAAACAAGCAAGGAGTCGTGTGGCACTTAAAGACTAACAAATAGTTTATTGCATGAGCTTTTGTGGGTAAAATCGTCAGTGTCTGATGAAATGGGATTTTCTCCCATGAAAGCTCATGTGATAAATAAATGTGTTAGTCTTTAAGTGCCACAGGACTCCTTGCTTGTTTTGCTGAACAGGACTAACAGCTGCCCCTTCAGAACTTTTTTTTACAGTCTTTCTTCCCCTACCCAATACAGTCTCTGGCCTGTGGGAGCCACCAAATCAAGCAGCTCATCTCCCTCTGAGGTTTCTCCCTTCCCAGCTGACTGTTCACCCCTTGTAGCTACTGCTTCTACTTCCATCCTTCAGTGAGCCTCAGGTTTGCCCCTGACAGCCCTCCTGGGAGCTTTTATAGGGCCTGTCCAGTGCCCCGCCCAGCTTCTCCTCCTTAGCCAAGCCCTGCGGGCTCTGTCACGTGACTTCATTCCCCATTTGATTAGGACTCCAGGCAGGGGCTGGCTTACCTCCCAGCACCTGTCTGGGTTCTTAAGCTCTGTGTAGTAAAGTGGGTCACCAGGTGACAAACACCTTTCATTCAGCTAGGCCAGGCGTGGTCAAACTGTGGCTCGGGAGCTGCATGTGGCTCTTGAATGAAAAAGTGTGGCTTGTGAAGAAAGCCAGCAAATCAGTTTAGTAAGGAAAAGTATATGGCTATATGCCTCAGTGTGGGTCTTGAAGGTTTAATAATCAGCTTGTGTGGCTCTTGAGTTCTGTAAGTTTGGCCACCCCTGAGCTAGGCAGGAGATGGTCTCAGTGGACACCTTAGAGGCATAGCAGCAGTGAGGGGCCAGTCCCTGGGCTCTGGGCTGTGGGGCGGGGTGCTGGGCCGAGGCAGGGGGGAGCTGCAAGGCATGGGGTGACGTGGGTTGCCCAGGGGAGCACAAATGTCAGCTTGATCCCTGGGCGCTGGCAAGTGCCAGCCATCCTCGCTACACCACTGACTGAAGCAGCAGCTAATTCAGATTAAGATGGACAAGAGAGAGATCACCAAGGGCACTGGACGGAACAGGCAAGAGGCAGGCCAGCTTACTACCAAAGGTCTGTTTAGATCTCTGGGGTGGCATGGGAACATCCTGTGTTCTTGCACATAGGAAGGAAGTTGACAGTGGTTTGCTTCCTGAATAGAAGATCACAGCCAAGCCTGCTGTCGGACAGTGGAAGAGTTTGCGGAAGCTTTGGCTGTTATGGTATAACAACAGCCTGCTGGTTAAGTGCAGGTTCCAGTGAGCATGTCCTGATTTTACTGAGGTGTAACCCTTTGTTTTCCGTAGTTCTGTCTTGCTGCCATAGGAATCTCTGACCTTTTGTAAATCCATGGCTCTGAGCTTGCTTGGTTAGCAAACCGAAGTGGTGTGTATGAAGGGGAGGCGTGTTCTGCGGTGTGATGGTTAGCTTGGCTGCACTCCTCCTTTGGGAAGTTCCAAAGGGGCAGCCGTGTTGGTCTAGTTCAGCAAAAGAAGCAAGGAGTCCTGTGGCACTTTAAAGACTAGCAGATTTATTTATTGCATGAGCTTTCGTTGTCTGATGAGGTGGGATTTTCTCCCTCAGAAGCTCATGAGATAAATAAATGTTAGTGTTTACGTGCCACAGGACTCCTTGGTTCCTTTGGCAAGGGAACAGAGGATCAGGAATTCTGTGAGGATCCAGTGGATCAGGGGCTGGCCATGCCAGGAAGACACTCGGAGCACATGGGGGCTGAGCATGCCTGTTGCTACCTCCTGGACTGTGAGTAGAGTCTGTGATGGCAGAGGCTGGAGGTGCTGGGAGCTGACCCCCTAGGCCAGCTGCACAGACTGGCCCCCTCACAGCTGGGCAGTGAATCACCTCCCATTCCAGGCTTGGGTAAGCTGGCCAGCATCCCAGTCCCATCCCACCAGGCAGTGCTGAGCAGTGTGTAGAGTGGATCCCTTTGGTAGTGGCTAGCCCATCTGCTTTACATGCAGAAGGTCCTGGGTTCAAACCCCAGGCAGTTGGACTAGATGCTCTCGTGAAGTCCCGTCCAACCCTTTGATTTTATTCTATCTCCACAGCTGCCCTGCCCAGTGCTCTGCTTCCCTGGGTCTGAGATGTGTGGGGAGGAGCTCTTGGCAGGGCTGGGTGACTGAGGTGACCTTTCTGTTGTGGCTTCCTGCTGTCTGTCCCTGGGCGGGGAAGGAAGGAGGCCTGGGTCTCACCCTCAGAGCCGGGGAGGAGCTCCATGCTGGCAGCCATCAGGATCACAGTCAGGCAAAGCGCGTTTCTGTTGCCTGCTGCTGTACGAAGGTCCAATGCCCAAAGCAGAAACCAGGCCCTGACCAGCTGGGGGGAGAGCATTCAGCAGGGTTCCTGCCCTGCAGGGTGGCTCTCACCCATGCTCCATGTGAGCAGGGCTGGGTCATAGAAAAAACAAGAAGTTGTGTGGCACTTTAAGACTAACAGATTTATTTTTTGCATGAGCTTTTGTGGGAGAGGATCTCCAGAAAGGAGGCTGCCTGGTGCAGGTCATCAGGCGACCAGTGTGTTAAGTCTGGGAGGGTTCAGACACTGGTGGTGATGGGGGCCCTGGCACACAGCATCTGAGAGGAATCTGGTCACTGCCCATGCTCATGCCTGTGTACGTCAGCTGGTTGTTCCCACGAGCCCCAGGGCTTTCTCCTGAGCTCCTGGCATCGCAGGAGCCTAGGCCAGGTCCACCTGTGGGCACGCACGCCTACTCTCTTGGGGGAGAGCGGTGGTCCCAGCTTCCACAGCAACTGCAGGGCATCCTGGCCCAATGTGTGGGGGACTGGCCTCACCGTGGGGGGCAAGGGGAACTGAGCTGCAGGGAGGGAGGCTCCTCTGCAAACCCCGTTTCTAGCTGCGGTTTTGGTTTCCATAGTGACACTTCCTGTGGTAGCGAAAAGAGGTAGTGAGCAGCCCTGGGAGCTTGGCAGCCGCGTGCCCTGCTGTGCCGCTTCTCCTGTGGGCTTGCTGGCCTGGCCCCATGCCCCCAGCCCACAGAGCCCCCCAGTGAGGGCAGCGCAAGGCATGTCTGGGAATGGGAAAGGGAAGCGCCTGGGCCATCCAAACAGCCGCATGGTGAGTGCTCATCGGGTCGGCCTGCTGGGGGCGCGTGGGCGGGAGGTGAGCGCCGCTGCTCTAGGTGTGAGCCTGTGGAGCCCTGCTTGTCTTCCATGGGCTTCACCACCTCTACCAGCAATGCTGCTCTTTGCTGGGCTCCCTAGGGGGCCCCAGCCTGAGCCACTCTGCTCCCAGGGCCGGAGAGGTAGTTATCGTCTTACCCATCTGCTTGGGCTCCCCTGCCAGCATGATGGCTCGGTGCAGCCGAGTCCCTGCACTGCTCTGCGTTCCTTGGAGAGTGCAGAGCAACTGGATGTGGGAGGTCAGGTTCCTGACCCCAGGCCCTGCCATCTGCCAGGCGTGCCAGCTGAGGAGTGGTGCAGTGACCCATGAGGTCAGTTCCAGGCCCTGGACACCCAGGGATGCCAGCAGCTCAAAGTAACCTAATCCTGGTAGAGATAGCGGCATCAGTGAGGTGGGTTCCAACCAGCATATGGCATGATCCGGCAGGAACTAGTCCAGAAAGGCTGGGGTGCTGGGGGCAGCAGCTCCACTGAAAGGTGCCTGGGCAGCACTGGTGTTTTAGGAGGAATGGGACCAGGAGTCTGGGCTTGGGGTTGAGGGACATTGGCGCAGCTGTCGGAGAAGGGGAAGGGAGGAGTAATAACGGTAAGGGCGCTGCAGTTCGAGAAGCTGATGCACGTCCAGAGCTGATGTGGGACTGCAGGTAGGCACTGGCAGGGTGGGGACCCCAGGGCTGGGACTGCGGGCAGACCCAATGTCTTAACACAGATGAGGTGGCCCCCCCCCAGCCTTCTGGGCAGGCGGTGCTGGGGGCTGTGTTGGCAGGAAAGGTCTCCATCCCTCCAGTGGCTGAGACCAGCTCACAGGCAACCCCTACCTGTGCTGCTGAATGTGCTGGACCCTCTGTTCCTCTACACAAAGAAGTGTGGATGTGACCCTGCTTGACGTGAGGAGCCTGGCAGCAGTTTGCTCCAGAGCCAGTAGCCCAGGCTGGCAGGGCTGTGGGTGGGCTTGGGTGCTGGAGGCGACCCCTCCATACACACCATTAGTCAGCAGAGAATGCCCCCCAGCCCACAGTTGTTGGGCTGGTAATGGAGGCTGTGGTTTCCTTTCCCTTTCCTGCCCTCCCTCCCCTTCCTGTGCCCTGGGGCTGCTGCAGCCTCTCAGCTGATAGCATCAGAGCTGTCCCAATCCCTTGCTAAGTGAGGCCTGCGGGGTGTAGGGGCCGGGAACCTCACTGACCTCTGCTCTTCCTCTCTTTGCAGGGCCTGGCTGTGTCGGATGGAGGTGAGTCAGACCATGCCTTGGAGCTGTGGGATGGGGTGGGGCAGGGGTGGTATTAAGAGGAGTGGAGAACAGTGCCCAGCCCCACTGGCATGGGAGCAGGGGGCCCTTACAGCTGGCAAGGATACAGAGCTCCTGGCCCCTTTGGGGAAGGGCTGACTTGGCCTACACACAGCATCAGGGGCTGTGGGAGGTGAGATGGGACTCCTGGGTGTGTGTGGGGGGGAACAGAGCTCCCTCCTACCCCGCTGTTGGGAGGGACAGAATTGGGTGCTCAGGGCACAAGCCTGGTGCCTGCCTTGTGCCCACTGTGCCCAGTGTACAGTGACTTTGCAAAGGCTTGGGTGTTCTCTCCTACTCCTGCCCCTCGCCTGGCAGGGACTTGGCCATTCCTGAGCCAAGGGACTAGCCCCTCTCCAAGCTGTTGTTCCAGGGTCTCTGCAGACTCAGGTAGGCAACACTGTGTTGCTCACTCTCATGTCGTTTGGCAGCGTCTCTCGACTTCTTTGGTTAGAGAAAGTGCTGAGTGTCCACCCTGCCTCCTGGTCTTCTGTGGCCACAGTGCAGCAGAAGGGGCCACTGTGGCTTAGGAGCCCTAGGTCTGGTGCCCTTGCTTTGGAGTGCCTGGCTTCAGCTATTCTGGCCTGCTTGGACACCACTGCCCCTCTGGCTTGGCAGGAGGTGGGGACTGACTCCAGGGCGGGACTGACTCTCTGTCTATGTCTCAGAGCTAAACAGCGCTGGGGCCCGGGGCAGCAACCACAGTGTGAACAGCCTGCCTGGCCCCCAGAACACAAGCTGTGCAGCGCAACTGCCTGTTGTCAGCTGGGCTGAGTCATTTGAAACACTGCTGCAGGATCGGGTGGCTGTTGCCTACTTCACTGTGAGTGCCAGGCTGTGTCAGACCCTTCCAGGGCCAAGCCTTCCCACCCCATCACACCCCTAGTCCTTGGTTTGGCCCAGTCTCCAACAGCTTGCTGTGCGGGGACCCCTGCCTGGGAGCAGCACTAGGGGTGCTTGAGTTCTCCTGAAGCTGGGGAGCCCTGTCCCAACCCACTTGGCTTTGAGGGGGTTGTGGTCTCCCCCCAGTGCCCCTTCCCACCAAGCTCCATAAGGGCTCATCACCCCGCATCTCTCTGGGTGCTGGGGTAATGCTGGGAGGTGGCATCCATCCAACCATGGCTCTAAGCCTTGGGTGCTAGACAAGTCCTGGCCAGCATCTCTGTCTGTCAGCCACTGAACTGTTGGAGGGGCTGGGCCAGCTCCCTGGTGCTGGGGCCACGAGGGCTCTGCCAGCCCTGCCTTCCTGGGGGCTGCCTGCACCCATTGCAGATGTCTGAGGTGCATCCTCTGCTCCCCAGTCTCCCCAATCTGCTTGGCATGGGGTGATGTGGCAGCTCCACGAGGACCAGCCTCCTGAGCTTCCTACACCCATGGCCTGACTGCCCTGCTGCAGCACATTCTAGGGAGCTGGAAGCCCATGGGCCTTGTCCTCAGAGCCCTGGCAGAATCCCATGGCTGCCAGTGTACCCCTGCTGGATGGTTGTGCTGAATTGGGGGGGTGAGGGGGGAGGCTGGGAGGGCACTGGTGAGGTCAATGTGCTCGTCTTCTGCTCCCCAGGAGTTCCTCAAGAAGGAGTTCAGCGCTGAGAATGTTTACTTCTGGCAGGCGTGTGAGCGATTCCGGCAGATCCCAGCCAGGAACACGCAGCAGGTACCAGGCAGGGCTGCATTAGTGTTGTATGTGTCAAGCCAGGCTCTGACCGCCTACCTCACCACAGCCCACAAAGGGAGGCACCCAAAGGGACCTGGGCATCACTAGCTAGCTCAGTGAGATGCTTGCTGAAAGTGCTTCTGCAGCCATTAGTTTATAGGCTGCGGGAATGGAGAATAGAGCATCTTTATGTCATGTGTTGGAGTGCCCACCTTGGCACTGCAGCATTGCCAGGTTGAAAGGGTCTGAGAGCAGGGCAAAGAGAACAATCAAGCCCTAGATGCATTTACCTGTGGAGAGAGACAAAAAGACTGGGAATGGCACTGTGGAAGATGAATAAGTGGGGACATGAGCAAGTGGTATGTAGAACAATGCAGGGTCTAGACATGGGACTTCAGGGTCATCTGTCTCATAATGCAAGAGGAAGGGGGATGGCAGACCAGAGGGAAGGCAGTGTTTCTAACAGTAGCCAGGGGAATTCATGACACAGGGTGTTGCTGTGGTCAAGAACATTGTAAGAGCCAGAGAGGGCTTAGCTGTGTCTATGGATAACCCCAGCAGTTGACATCTGAGCAGCGTAAATAGCATTTGGAAGGGACAAAACCTGCTTTGAGGCTCAGGCTGATCTCCGGCCAGTAGGGAGCAGAGTAGTTTTCGCCCACCTCCCCCTTCCTCTGAGCATCTGGTGCTAGGTGCCACAGAAGCTTGGATGCCAGGCCAGATCGACCACAAGACTGACCCAGGCTGGCCATTCCTGGGTGCTGAAGGTATCAGCTGCAGATTGGCTCCCATGGGTGCTGGTGAGGGCCCCTGACTCCCAGCATGATCACTCTGTCTCTCCAGCTGGCCCAGGAGGCCCGACGGATCTATGACGAGTTCTTGTCCAGCCACTCGGTCAGCCCCGTTAACATCGACAGGCAGGCCTGGATTGGGGAGGAAATGCTGGCAACCCCCACCCCTGACATGTTCCGAGTCCAGCAGCTCCAGGTGAGATCATTGCCCCTACCCAACCTTCCCTTCCTGGCCAGGCCAGGTGAGAGATCAGCCAGCTGGGGGCTGTCATCCACTGCTTCCCACCCTCAGCTAGGAGTGAGAGAAGTGTGATGTTCCCCTCCTGCTATTTGGACTGGTTTGCAGCCATACCACCCAAATTTTTCTCTCCTGGACCCTGACTCACCCCACCTTGCTGTGTGAACCCTTACTACTGGGTCAGCCCATGCACAGCCACCTGCTTGTAATTGGACCTTCACCCAGTGGAAGCAAACTCTCATTAACCACTCCTGGGATGGTCTCCTGGCAAACACCACCAGTCCTAAATCCAATCCTGGAAACTACTTACTGTCTTGTGGGGTTTAATGCTGCCCACTGATCTCTGCAAATGCATTACACTTATCTGTCAAGGGAATAAAGGAATTGCTATGCACTGGCTTTGCTCCCAGGGAGGCCTTCACACATCCTCATACAACATTGCACTGCTTTAGAACATATATTTATTGATTACAGTAAAAATTAAGTGATTTCAAGTCAAGTTAATATAAAGTCAAATAATAATTCACTCAAGGAGATAACCACAATCAAATAAAGGAAAACACTTATCCTAAATTAATATGACTGTTTCAGTCTACATTCAGTTTACCCAGAGGCTTGGCTGCTGATGGTTTTGCAGCCAAATTCTCCCCACCCTGTGGAGTCTGTAGTGTTGCCTAGAAGATGGGATCCAGAGAAGATACCACACACCTCAAAGTGTCTCTTTGTCTTTCCAACCCTCCTTTGGCCCCACTGGGATCAGGTGATCATCCAGGTCTCCCAGTAGGCGTGATCTTTCCCTCTTGAGCCAAGGTACTACAGATACTTAGCTAGTCCCAGTGTTCATGTATGTATGCCTTCACTGCTGTGGAAATACGGCTTTGTTTGTCTGTCTGTATTTAAGCCATGTGAGATGTATTTAGGGACACGATCTGGCAGGGTTTCATATCTGTAGACTTGTGACATTGCAGGAGCCACGCTGCCATAGTGATAATGGAGCACAGTCCAAGAGCATTCCAAAAATACCTGACATGACTCACTTTGCATTAGACCACACACAGTTACACCATAGGAGTGAACATGAATGATACACAGCTCGCACCACAAGAGTGTACATGAGATGCAGCTGGGCACGGCAGGAATCCCAGAGCTCCTGCTGTGCTGCCGGTGCTGCCTCTGGGAGTCTAGTGGGGAATGATGCTAACCCAGGCTGTTTGCTGTGGTCATGCCAGGGCCCTGGGCGGAGTGGGCACAATGCTAACCAGCTATGTCTCCTTGCTCAGATCTTTAACCTGATGAAATTTGACAGCTACGCACGCTTCGTGAAGTCCCCGCTCTACCAGGCATGTGTGCAGGCTGAGAATGAGGGGCAGCCCCTCCCTGACCTGCGGGCTCATTCCCGGAACAGCAGCCCACCCCCTGACCTGGGCAAGGTAAAGGTCCAGCTCCCCTGGGTGGGGTAGTGGAAGGACTGCAAAAGTGGAAGCCCATGCAACACAAATTTGAGTGGCATCGTAATACTGTGCCTGGCTGCTCCTCCACCATGCTGGCAGGGAAGGGACTCACCTGTCACCAGCCAACTCTGGTCAGTGGCCAGCAGTGCTTAACCTCTGGGCCTGGCGGTTCAGGGCCTGGCCCCTCTTTCCATTCCAAACTAAGCCATGAGGGAGAAGGGTAGCCTGTCCTGCTGAGTTTCTCAATGGTAGGGAGGCAATGGTCCTCCCATCCTTCCAGTCCCAGGTGGGCAGTGTCAGATGGTCCCTGAGCCCAAATTTGCCTCTTTGCCTTCCCCTAGAAGACGAAGTTGAAGCCAGGGAAGTCCCTGCCTCTTGGCGTGGAGGTGGCTGGCAGCTGTGCTGGCAGGAGCCCCCGGCAATCCTTCAGGAAAAGGGAGCGAAGAGAGCCCTCATGGACAGGTAAACACCAAGCTGGGGCAGGGTAGGGCTGCCATCTTTGCCATCACCAAAGGGTGATGGGTCACCAGGAGCTGGCCTGCTGCCTGATGCCTTGCTTCTGTCTGTCTGCCCTAGAGGTGGGGGATGGCAACGGAGGCTCATCCCTGTGGCGTGAATCTCAGGGTTCCCTGAATTCCTCTGCTAGTCTGGACTTGGGCTTCTTGTCGTCGTCTGGCACCACCCCCAGCATGGCCAGCGGCTCCCGGCTGGAGGTAAGTGGCGCGCAGCTACCCTGCGGTCCGGAGCATAATCTGCTGCCCCAATGAGCTCACACTGACTCTTTCCCTGCAGAACCACAGGAAGAGTCTAGGAGGGACGGATGCTGACCCTGACCCGCAGGCCAGGCCCGTCAAGTACTGCTGTGTGTACCTGCCTGATGGCACTGCCTCACTGGCCTCGGTGCGGGCTGGTCTCACCATCCGCGACATGCTGGCTGGCATCTGTGAGAAGCGTGGCTTCAGCCTCCCCGACATCAAGGTCTTCCTGGTTGGAAATGAGCAGGTAGGGACCGGCTCTGGGGAGCTGGGCAGGCCCTGGGGAGGGTAGGGGAGAGCTGGGTTGGCGGGAATCACTTCAGAGGCTGCGCAGCAGGAGCTGGCCCTGGCACCACCTCTCCAAAGGGACTCCTGGCTTTGCACGTCTGTCCTTACAGACAGGAATTGGGGTGTTTGTCTCCATTCCAAGATGGGGCTTTGGGAGTTTGCGCCACCACACCCCACTGCCCCCAAGCCAAGGCCACGGTTTACGAGTTGTGTTCCTTGTTGTAATGTGTTTCCTCTTGACTAACTCTTCCCAGAAGGCGCTGGTGCTGGACCAGGACAGCTTGGTTCTGATGGACCAGGAGGTGAAGCTGGAGAACAGGGTCAGCTTCGAGTGAGTGGGAGGAGAGACAGATGCTGCTCCACTCTGAGGGGTGTGGGACCAATGCCTGCAGGCCTGGCTCAGTCTGCAATGTCTCTCCCACCCCCAACCCCCCTCTCCCTAAACCACAGCACCAGTGGCCATGCCTGTGGGACTCCAGCTCCGTCCTGCCAGCTGTTCAGCACAGGGAGGCTGGGGCCGGGAGCCAGCGATGGTGGCGCCTCAGAGGAGCAGGTGGCAGCACCCACCCCTAACTGGCCAGTGAAGGCAGCAGTGCCCAGGATGAACATGCTTGGAGTGGGAATCCAACACTCCGGGGTGACAACTGCCCAAGGCAGGCCCTGTAGCACCCCAGCTCATTCAGCCCTGCCTTGGTCTGCCTGCCCCACCCCCTTTTACCAAGATCTGCCCATTCCCGCCCCATCTTTCCAGCTGCTGTCTCAGCCCACTAGGTCTGCCGTGCCGGGACCCTCCTGTGCCATGTATCTCTGTCATCAACTCTCTCTGCAGGTTGGAGATCTCCCCGCTCAGTAAAACTGTGCGAATCACTGCAAAGTCCACCAAGTGCTTGCGGGACGCGCTGCAGCCTGTTTTGGGGAAGTATGGCGTGGATGTGGAGCGGTCACTGCTGCGGCGGGTGAGAGCTGGCCTGCGTCCTGGCCAGGACGCTGCTTTCCCCACTCTGGCAGAGACTTAGGAAGTGGCAGGAAGGGGGCTGCTCTCTTGGGATGCTGGCCATCAGCACCCAGCCAGGGTTACAGAAGCAGGCACTAGCTGGCGAGGCAGCCTCTGCCCCCATGCAGAATGCAGCCCTCCTTAGGTAGGAGAGGCCACTCAATGTCCACCCCACAGAGTCTGGCTACATGCCAGTAGCTCGTGTAGGCCCAAGGCCTTTTCAGGGGCCCTGTGGGCAGAGCTTCCACCCAGTGGACTGTCCCCTCCTGCCTGTGTGTGGCCTGTGCCGTTCTCACAGTCACCCACTCTCCCGGCCACTAGCACCATGCCCAGAGTCTGCTCTTGCTCCCATAGTGACCCCTCACTCCTGACTCTGTTCTGCAGCAGGGGGAGCCGGGAGCTCTGGACCTGGAAAAACTGGTCAGCACTGTGGCAGCGCAGAAGCTCATCCTGGAAGCTGCAGCAGGTACAGTCCACAGGAAGGCACAGCTCAGCCGCAGTTTCCTAGGGTTCCCACTTAGCAGTGCTAAGCCTTTGCCAGGTCCAGGGCCCCCGGTGTGGGACTGGGCAGGAGGTATCTTTCTCCTGCCTTGTCGGCCACCAGCCTGTTTACCTGTGGGGCGTGGTCTGCCGTGACTCTTGGCTGCTGTGCAATTCCCCCAATGGCGAGTTCCACAGTTATCGTGGCACTAAGAGTCCTGTGATGGCAGGTGGTCTTGGCCAGTCCCAGGGGCCAGAGGCTCTGGGCCTGACTCGTGGCGGTGTTTGTGTTGCAGAAGTGAAAGCGACAGGCGCCAGTGACACTGCTGTGGTCCCTTACCCCCTTTGGTGCAAGGTGAGTCCTTGGCATGGAGTGGCCCCCTTCTGCCCTGCCCATGGCCCAGGCAGCAGGGCTGGTGAGGTGAGGGTGTGTGCTAGACTGGGCTGGCACTAGTGGAATCTGGGGTGTGGGGCGTGGGGCGGAGGAGTGACTCCCGGGGCTGGCAGTCTCTGGGAGAAAGTTCATAGGCTTGCGCTAGCCCCTTGGGGTGGTGTACTCTGTGCTGTGGTCAGGAAAGCAGGGCTGGTGGCCCAGTGGGTGCAGCTGCTGTGAACCCAGCTGGCTTTGGCACTGGGCCATCTCTATGCCCTGAAGGGGAGGCAGGTCTCACTAGCAGGCTGGGCAGGGGGTTGCATGCTCCTAACGTTCTTTCTCCCTCGTCCCAGGAGGGTGCTTCCACAGGCACAGAGGTGGAAGACGTGCTGTCAGAGGTGCCCTCCTCATTCGTCAGGTCCAGGCCAGCAGCCCAGAGGGGCATGAACCGGTGCACTTATGACCTGGAAGGTGGGCAGCCCTGGCAACTGGCATACTCTTAAAGCAACCCATATGGAGGGCAGGGGCACAGAGAGCAAATGGCAGTGGGGGAGTTGGTGTGCAGATGGGGGTTCTGGGCTGTCAGGCTCTGGTCTGTAACCCCACTCTCCCCTCGTCCTCCAGGGCTGGTGGAGCTGCTGAACCGGGCCCAGAGCTGCCGGGCCAACGACCAGCGTGGGCTGCTTTCTAAAGAGGTCCTGGTGCTGCCTGACTTCTTGCAGCTTCCGGGGCAGGACAGTGGCTGCAGTGAGAGCCCTGAGAAGAAGCATGGTCCCTGTGCTGCCAGCCCTGACCCACAGGGGGATGGTGCTCCTGGCCCTCAGGATCCCCCATCAGCACAGCCATCTGTCCACTCTTAACTGCACTGAGTCCTGCGCTGCACTTTCTTCAGGCCCCACTCTGAGGATAATTGGCCCTGAGTTGGCTGTCAGCCCCAGGCCTCTGGCCAAATCCTGCCGCCTGAACTGCACTGTGGTTTCAGGAAACCGCTGTATTCCTGTCCTAAATGGTCGTGTAGTGCTACTGTGAGTTGTTAAACAGCTGCCCTATTCCACGCCAGAAATGGCTGCAGCGCGGTAGCAACTGGCAAGTGGTGTGTGACCTGTACATAATGTGTATTGTGGTGCTTTGTAAAGCCCTTGCAATGTAAGATATGTCTGATGAACAGCCTGCATGGCCCTGCCTCTGCATCTGTCATCCTGGCCTCACCGTGGGGATCGACAGGGCCTGAGCCCAGACCGCCCAGCCTGTGGGGAGAGGGCAGGTGGCGGCGGAGGTCCCTGGTGGGATGGGGGCTGTGTGGAAGGAGCAGGGGCTGCAGTGGTTAAAGTATAATTTGAGGGGCCGTGGAACCTTCCTAACCTCTGAGGCCCCGTTCAGGTATGCGTGGCCCCAATTGCTCTAGAGTCTGGCATCTGGGGCCTGGGACTCTGGCCTGTCAGATTTGCAGGCAGTTCGGGGGTGTTCTGGCTTTAACTCCTTAGGGGCTGGAGCAGCAGATGTAGGATGCCCCGCGCCCATCCCTGGGTGGCCAAGCAGCATTGGGTCTGGGCCCCACGATGCCTGCCCCCGGCCCAGCCAGCTCCTGGAAGTGGGGCAAGCCAAGAGCCCAGCCTCGGCTGCCCCAGGGGGCAGAGCCCGGCCGGGGGTCTGCTGTGGGTCCTGGCAGTGGCTGCGGGAGCAGGACCCCAGCCCGGTGGGGCTGATCTGGGGCTGGGACCAGTCGCCGGGCTGGGCTCAGCGCTGCCAGGGGGGCTGCTCCGCATTTGCTGCAGGGGCCACCGACGGCGGGGCTTCGCCTGCGTGTGAACGGGGGCGGGAGCGGCACAGCACTGCCCAGCCGGGGCTGCGGAGCGGAGCGCAGTGGCGGGTAGGTGGGGAGCGGGGCCAGGCCGGGCCCTTACCGGCCACAGGGGGGCAAGGGCCGCTGCACAGCTGGGCTGCCTGCACATGGGGGGAGCTGGCCCCCATCAGCCAGTCCCAGGGCCCAGCGTGGTGCCGGGGGGGCCTTCTGAGCGCTGGGGGGGAGGGGACAGGCAGGGTCTGTCGGGGGGCCTGTTCTAGGGTGTTGGGGGGTCTGTCCCAGGGCAGTTATGGGGGGAGCGTGGTCCATCCCAGGGTGGTTCGGGGAGGAGGGGTGGTCTCTCTCCAGGTGGTTATGGGGGGGTGGTTGGAGGGGAGGGGTGGTCTGTCTCCAGGTAGTTTGTGGGGCAGGGGTGGTCTGTCCCAGGGTGGTTTGGGGGGCGAGGGGTGGTATGTCCCACAGTGGTTATGGGGGGGAGGGTGGTCCATCCTAGGGTCATTTGGGGGGGTGGTTCATCCCTGGGGGGTTGGGGGGGATGGTCTGTCCCAGGGTGGCAGTCTGTCCCAAGTAGTTTTGTGGGGGTGGTCTGTCCCAGGGTGGCTGGGGAGGGAGGGTGGTTATGGGGGCTAGGCACATTCAGTCCCAAGGTGGTATGGGACAGGAGAGGGGGGAACAGTGCTAGTTAGGGATTTTGCAGCTCAGGGGCAAACCCTGACATCTGCCGAGCAGGGTCCTGTGCTGTCCAGTAGATGCTGCGTTGCAGGCCAAGGGCAGCTGCATGTCACTAGCACGCGGTGTGATTCCGGGGGCAGCAGCATGCATATAGGCCCCTCACACTGTCCAACAAGAAGAGAAAAGCCAGAGTCAGGGCTTTATTTTCTGAGCAATGTTGCTGTTTTCTCTGCAGTGAGACCCACAGTGAGTGGTCCTGCCTCCCTATGCAGCAATCGGGTGTGCTGCTGGAGCTTTTGGGAGGCCAGCTCCTGCTTGCCAGCAGGGCTCTGGAGGGTAGGTGGGGAGACGATGTTGCCGTACAGGCCTGGGGTGGCTGTTAACTGTCTTTAAGCTGGGGGTGAGTGAGTAGCACTTAGTTTGTGTGGAGCTGGCGGAGGACAGCTGCCAGTTTGGATAGTGACATGCCTGGCACCCTGTGAAGCATCTCATCCTCCTCTGCTCCCCAGGGTACTTGTGGGGTAGATCGCCCAGCCAGTGAATGGCTTGGGAGAAGGGAGTCACCTGTACCTAGTGCTAAAGGCAGGCTGGGCTGGTGAAATGAGGTAGGGAGGGAATCTCACCAGCTATGCAAGCTGTGGGGCTTACTGGGTCCAGTTCCCCTATGGCGGTTCCTGGGCTTGCCCCCATCTTGCTGTGCTGCTGCCAAGATGTTGCCGACAGGCAGGCACATCAGACCTGCCTGCTTCACCCAGGCAGCAGGCAGAGTTGCCCTATGAGTCCTTCATGGTACATGTGACAGTTCCCCTGAGCCATGCTAATTCTGCTGTGACCAGCCTGGAGCCACTGGGTGCTCAGGGGGGCTGGAGAGGACCCAGGAAGTGGGCAAGGGACACTGCAGCATCACTGCTGGCTGTGCTTCTCACCTGCCCAGGGGTTGCCTTGCACCGTGAGCTCCAGGCATCCTGTCAAGACCAGGAAGAGATTGGGGACGGGGGGACAGGGCTGGCTGGCATTGCCTAACCCCCTGGTAGTAGCTACTTAGAGAAGGAAACTTGTTTCCCTGGTGCTGCCCTGCCCTAAGCCAACTTGAACAGAAATGGCTTCTCCTTACCCTGTGGCATGAGCAGCTCTGTCTAGCCCCCTGGCTGGGCTTCCTTGGCACTGGTGGCTACTGGCCTGCAGCCCAGACACATTCACTGTTCCCCCCCATTTGTACTGTGCCCTTGCCAGTGGTGCCCAGACTCCAGGTGGCAGGCCCTGCCCTAGCAATGTCACCAACCTGAGCTGGTTGTTGTCTCTCTCTTACAGGGTGGGAGCAAGGCTCCAAGAAATCCAGAGACTGGAACAAAGTCACAGAGCCTGTGGCAGAGGTAGGAACTGAACCTGGGTCCCTGAGCCTGACCCTCAGACAAATGGGGAAAGATGGGCATCTTCCTAGTCCCAAATGACAGGCCTTTCCCTGCAGGGACCACAGCCCGGTCCAGTGCCTGGCACTGTGCGAGTGACACCACTGTGCCCCTCTGGAGTGAACACAAAGGTACAGCAGTTGCTTCAGCCAGACAGGTTGGGGCTGCCTCCAGGCCCATGCCTGGCAGAGGTGCTGAGAACTGGGCCCCATGTGTCAGTTGGGCTCCAGAGCCAGGCCAGGCTTTTGCAAGGGAAAGGAGAGTTAGCGTGGCTGGAGAGGGTGGGGGCTCATGGGGAAGGGAGTGGGACCTTGGGGCTCAGCACTAACCCCAATGCCCTCTGGTGCTCGATGCTGGGCCTTTATGGGACAGCTGCACAGAATGCCCCAGAATGTACTTCTACAAAACTGCGGGAGCCCCACAGTGCCAGGGTAGTGTGGCACTAGCAGCCAATGCCTGACCAAGCTGGCTGCACCCAGAGCCAGCTGCCTGGCCTCCCTGCCTGGCCCAGGCTGTTCCTGTCTTGCAGCAGGCGACGCTTGGTCCGTGGCACTGCAGCGTGACTGAGGGAGACAGGGTGAATATTCCATTGTGTGAAGTGTCCTTCCTGTGTCCCCAGGAGCAGCCTAGCTCCCTGCAGAAGTTGGGAGTGAAAAGCCGGTCCAAGTCAGCAGAGGAGATGCAGCCTGCCAAGAAGGTAACCCAGCCATTCCTAGGGGGTGGGGGACTCTCGCTGTCTCTGGGGACCCTGAGTAGGGACCCACACCTGCCTGGAGCGCTTTCTCCCTGCCCATGGGCTAGGCTTGGCAGAAGCTGGTGACTTGCTGGCTCCTTGTGAGGCTCATGCTGATGGGCTCCGTCCTGTTTCTCTCCAGGCATTCCACACTCCCCAGAAGTCTCTCCCCAGCCAGGACAGTAGCGACAGCTCTCAGGTTGGTGCCACAGCTTTTGCTGACTCTTGGCTCTAAGGAGCCTGCACTGGCCAGGGAACCAGGCGGGTTCAGCTCTGCTCCTGCTCCGGGATATCTGCATATGGCCTCAGGATGGAGGCACAAAGCACTGGCTCTGTTTCCCCAGAACCCCGACCCCATGAAAAACCCCAGCATCTTCTGGACGGGCCCTAAGCTACAGGGTCCTGGCAGCACCCAGGCAGGGGTGTGTGGCTGGAGACCAGGGAGGTGGCTGTCAGACCCTGGCTTGCTGCAGCTCAGCTTGTTTCCTCTGCTCCTGTAGGACATCTGTCTCTGCACCTTGCCATGACCAGAAGGAGCAGACCTGAGGGGCAGGAGGTAGCCGTGTGCTGGGGGCAGGATGCAACAGCTGGCCAGAGCTATACCCGGTGTTGTCCTGTAGTTTGCCAGCACCTAGTCTGTGTCCCCTGTGTATGTGTTGCCATGGTGGTCTGTCCAGCCATCCTGTCTGAGGAATGAAGCCTTGGTAAATAAAGGGTGCTTCCTGGAAGTTATTTCCCTTTATTCATTCACACAAGACACATTTAGTGGAGAGAGAGCCTGGATCCCAGTGGGGGAGGGGGGCTGCATTTCCCCACTTTGTTCACGCCTTTTCTTCACACCATCCCATCAATCACCCACCGCACTTCACAGGCCCTGCCCCAGCCTGATCAATCTTCATTCCAGCACAGCCAGTCCATGAGCCCCAGGCAAGAAGCCAGGCCAGAAGGGGCCATGGCACTGGTAGGGCTGGCTATGGGCTCTAGGGATCACTGCCTGGGACATAGAATTTGTCAGGGCTTCAGGGAGGGGTTCTCCTGTCTGGGGTAGCGGGCAAGGCAGGAGGTTTCGGCACACAACCTGATCTGCGATGAGAGTCAGCTGCAGCTCCTGGAGACCTGGGAGCATCCTGCAGAGCGAGCAACCCTAGAGGGGGCAGGGAACTCTTAGCTGAACCATCAGGTCTGGCAGCTCCCAACAGCTGCCCAGTTCTTCAGCCAAGGGTGAATCTGGCCTGTTGGCGCTCATGTAAGCGTGGGGGTGGCCCTGCTATTGTGGGGCACTTCGCAGGCTTGTATACCACCCCAGTGAAGGTGGGCAGCAAAATGATTTGAGTCCCTGCTCCTACTTCCTTTACCCCAAGGCCTCAAAGGCTCCCCTCCTGTTTGGAGGAGTCCCTGTAACCCTGACAAGGCTGGGCCCCAGAATTTCTGGGGGCTCAACCCCCACTCTTATTGTGGTCTCTCAGGACAGAGCTAGGGTGTCCCCACTCCGGGGTGCTGACCACACTGACCACTCTTCTGGCCCACCAGTCACTATACACAATTTATATAAGCACACACAAATAAAAAGAACCTAAAAAGAAAAATAGAGAAAAAGTGGAAAAAGGTGAGAAGCAAACCCTCAGTGCCACCCTCTTGTGTGGAGGCACTACACTCAGAGTCTCTGGACCCGAGAAACAGTCTCACAGTCTGTCCTCCACATTGCAAGCTCTCTGCCCAGGCCTGGCTACGACTGGATGATCCAGCGGGCCAGCTGCAGGCTCTGGCTGTGGCCACACGTCCCCAAGCGCGAGGGGCAGGGCCCTTCTTCCCAGCATCAGCCCCCCTTCACTGCTCCCCAGCTGCTCCCCACACCCAGCTCCAGATGGCTGTAACGCTAGCTCCCAGCTGCTGCTCTGGTTCAGTGGGGCTCCCCTGGTCCTCCTGCTGTGGGGCTGCACGGATGAGCTCAGCACCTTGGGCTCCTTCTCCGGCCTCCTGCCCCAGCTTCAGGCACCTCTGGCTCTGTCACTGTCTCCAGCTCTGCTCTGCTCAGCTCCACTTGGCTTTCTGCTGCGCCGGCTGCTGTGGGTCTGCTCTGCACAAATCAGCTCAGCCTGGCCTCCCTTCCTTGGTCCTCTGGCTCCCAGCTTCTGGCTTGCTTAGTGCGTCCTCCTTAGCTCAGCCCCACACATACACTCACAGTGGCTTGCTCAGGCATGTCCAGCCTGTAGTTTCAGCTCAGGGGCGGGGGAGCACTTTCAATCCATCAGACCATCCTGGGACACTGGCCTCTCCCACTGGCCCTGGGGCTGGCTGTTTCAGAGTCCTGCATCCAACCACGAGTGGCCGAGCAAAAGGTCCATTCAGTCTCAGAAAGGGGCTGTCAGTCCCTTCCACTCAGTTCGTGGAGCTACCCACGCACCTCGTTCGCTGCAAGTGGCCGGGACAACAGCAGGGTCCCTCATCCTAGGGTCACTGGACTAAAAGAACACAGCTATCCATTTTAAAATAGACAGCTAAAGTATTCCCCCCCCCCCCATAACTCTTATAGTGATACCATAAAAAAGACCAAAAACCTGTGACTACTTAAAAACGGGGAGCAGCAAAGGCTAGCTAAAAACTAACAACAATCTAACAGTGCTGAGTAGCAACAGTCAATCTAAACGCAAACAAAAAAATGAACAACCGGGAGCAGGGAAAGTCTAGATAAACACAAACAACCAACGAACAGGGAGGAGCAGGGAAAGTCTAGATAAACGCAAACAACCAACGAACAGCGAGGAGTAGGGAAAGTCTAGATAAACGCAAAAGAGCAATGAACAGCGGGGAGCAGGGA
>ML682007.1:567713-586469 GCA_007922195.1 Podocnemis expansa
AGGGAGCAGGGAAATTCTGGATAAACGCAAACAACCAACGAAGAGAGGGGAGCAGGGAAAGTCTAGATAAATGCAAACAACCAATGAACACTAGGGAGCAGGGAAAGTCTATATAAACGCAAAGAACCAACGAACAGTGGGGAGCTGGGAAACTCTAGAAAAACGGAAAAAAAACAATGAACACCAGGGAGCAGGGAAAGTCTAGATAAACGCAAACAACCAATGAACAGCGGGGAGCAGGGAAAGTCTAGATAAACGCAAAGCACCAACAAACAGCAGGGAGGTGGGAAAGTCTTGATAACGCAAAGAACTAATGAACAGTGGGGAGCAGGGAAAGTCTAGAAAAACGGAAAAAAAACATTGAACACCAGGGAGCAGGGAAAGTCTAGATAAACGCAAACAACTAATGAACAGTGGGGAGCAGGGAAAGTCTAGATAAACGCAAACAACCGACAAACAGCGGGGAGCAGGGAAAGTCTATATAAACGCAAACAACCAACTAACAGTGGAGAGGATGGAAAGTCTAGCTAAACGCAAAGAACCAGCTTACATTTGGGAGCTAGGAAAGTCTAGCTAAACGCAAACTACAAACTATGATTGGGGAGCAGGGAAGGTCTAGCTAAAGGTGAATAACGAACTAACAGTTGGGAGCTAGGAAAGTCTAGCTAAACTCAAACAACCAATGAACTGTACAGAGCTGGGAAAGTCTAGCTAAACTCAAACAACCAACTAACAGTGTAGAGCAGGGAAAGTCTAGCTAAATGCAAAGAACCAACGAACAGCGGGGAGTCGGGAAAGTCTAGCCAAACGCATAAAAACAACTAACAGTGTAGAGGAAGAAAGTCTTGCGAAATGCAAAAAACCAACTAACAGTGCGAAGAAGGAAAGTCTAGATAAACACTGATAACCAACTAACTGTGTGGAGCAGGAAAGTCTGTGTAAAACATTTATGACCTAAGAACAGGATGAAGCATGAAAGTGTATGCAAAACACTTACAACCAACTAAAATACTTATAGGCAAATAACAGTATGCAGCAATAATGTAGAAGCGGGTGGCCATAATTAGTCAAGGACTTTTCTGTCCTTTTACTACCTGAACATCGGTATAGGCACCAATCAGCCCACATGATGCATATTTACCAATGGCTCAAGGTCTTTCCTCCTTGCTAGCCAAGAAGGGTGGGCAGCAGAATGAAGGAATCAGATGAGAGACACTTACTCCCATACTCCCCCCCGTGTATGCCAGGGGAATTTGGGGACAGCAGTTTAGAGCAGAAGTGGAGCAACAAACAACTTTACAATCAAAATGCAAAATACAAATGGCTAATGAACATATGACGAAATAACAATCTATGCTAGGCAATGAACATCTATATCATGAAATGATTATGCAGGATACAGAGAAATAATAAACAGCTATACAAACTATACAAAACTCAAATAAGGAAGCTACAATAACAGACTATACATAAATGGTACGAAAAAGAAGAATTAAGAGAGGTAGGAGGCTTGTATTGATTTATAATACTTGTCCTAGCACCGTAGTGGAACCCAAAGCGAGGAGGCAGACCAGCTGCAACATCCCAGTACTTAATCGTTCGGCCGGCAATTCGTGTACACCCCAAAAAAGAAAAAAAAAAGGTCTCGGGGGTGGGTGCTCCCTGTGTCAGTCGGGGCATCAGTCCGACCGGGTCACGACGTGCCCTTTAGCATTCGAGGGTGGGAGAACACAAGCTAGCTGAGACGGGGGGTTTAAATAGAATTTTGCCCAGCCAGAGTAAAAATAGCCAATTGGGAGTGGGATTCTGGTCAGGACCTATGATGGAACGGAGACCCCAGACAATGACCCCTCCTTCGCGGTGACGGGGGTGCGGAGAAACTGTTCAGGGGGGATAGGAACTCATCCCCCTTCTTGCTGACAAAGCTAGGGAGGAAGAAACTCACACAGGAGGTTGAGGCCCATGAGGGGAAATCGACCTTTAACACTCTTCCCCTTGAGCTGGATAGCCCAGAGATGAGACCCATTGGGGAGGTAGATACTTAACACTCCTCCCTGTGAGCCCCATAGTCTAGAGGGCTACATTGGGGGGGCGGGGGGGCCATTATGTCTGCCACCTCCATTGACAAAGGGCAGAGCTGGCTACCAGCTTTCCTGACCCTAGGTGGGGGCTAGGCTGCCCAGCCCAGTCTGCAGGGCTTTGCTGGGCGAAGCCCATGCTGCACCTCCCAAGCGCCCTCCCCCCCGGGCACAGCCCCTTCAGTGATTTGCTGGCCAGGTCTTGGCCCCAGCCTGTCCCCAGGGTCTCTCTCAGTCGTCATTACTGGGCACAGGGACATCCCCATCTGCCAGCCCCAGGCTTCCTGGGGGAGTGAGGAGGGTGACTTGGATGCAGTGGTAGCCCCTCAGCAGGTGAGGAGAGATGCCAGGAGCCCATTTTCCTCCCCCCCCCAGAGAAGCTGAGGCCAGCCAGGCTGTGAGAGGCTCATTCAAGGATTTATTGGGTGGCTGATGGTTCCAGCAGGTGTAGTAAGTCTGATGTGCCCTGCACTTGGCCCTGCTAGGCCATCTTGCCCTGGATCCAGTCAAGGTAGCGGGCCACATTGGTGTAGACGCCAGGCTTGTTTTGCTCTCCGCAGCCCACACCCCAGCTGATGATCCCACGCAGAGTGGCTCGGCCCTGCTCCTCACACACCAAGGGCCCACCAGAGTCTCCCTACGGCACAAGGGGACTGGTGAGAGGATTTGGAGTCCAACCAGGAGTCTGACTTGCTGGTCGCTCAGAGCAACTGTACAGCCTGGGGCTGCCCTACTGCCAGGTCCCCATTAGGGGATGAGAAGTACCCTGCAGCCTGACAGCATCCAGGGGTCAGCACAGTGAGGGGCCTATGACACTGGGGGGCCAGCTCATGCAGCGGGCCTGCTGGCATTGGGGAGCAGGGGAGAAGGGGGGGCTGATGGCATCAGGGGCTAGCACAGTGGGAGCCCCGACAGCATGGGACATGGGGAGATGGGGGCTGGCAAATGGAGGGGGGCCAGCAGCCCTGGGGGGCATGGCAAGCAGAATGGTGGGGAGAGGGATGCCCCATCTCAGCCCAGAGAGTCTGATCTCAGCACTCCCTCTGTGTGCCCCTGTGACCCCAGGTCCTGCCTTCATATCTCCCAGCGCACCTCTGAAGGGCAGGTTCACTGGGACACGGGCCCAGTCTGTTTCCAGTGCCTGGCCAGCTTGGTAGAGCAGGATCTCAGCTCACTAAGGTCTGGGGACAAGGCTGCCACTCAGCCAGGTGGGAGCTGAACCATCCAGCTCACCTGGCAGGCGTCGGTCCCTCCTTCCACGTAGCCAGCACACAGCATGTCCTCAGTGATCCTGGCCCCATGCAACGTGGGAGAGCGGCACTGCTCGTGGGGAACAATGGGGAGCATAGCTTCCTGCAGGTACTCAGACAGTGCCCCAGCCCCTGCAGGGAGAATTGGACACGTGTGAGCTAGGGGCCTGGCCATTGGGGTGCCAGCACTTCGCGGGCCTGGAGCTCTGGGGGCAACAGCCTGGTGAGCATTGGCTGTGTGGGTGGGGCCTTGTCACCCCGCATGGCATCTGTGGGTGGAGCTTAGGATGTGGGCGGAGCCCCACACATGTCCTGCCCAGGTGGGGTGGGGCTGTTTCCCTTCTCACCTTCGTACACGTGTCCCCAGCCAGCGATCTCACAGGGCTTGCTGGTGTTGAGCGGCTCCGAGGCGCTGGGCAGACATGCAGGCTGGATGGAGCGGGAGAAGTCAGCACAGCGGCCCGTGGTCTGCGTCTGCAAATGAACCAGTGCTGGGGCAGCAGGGAAGCAACAGGTGAGTGAGGGGAGCAGGCCTGCCCCCATTGCAGGCAAGCAGGGGGCAGGACGATGGGCACTCACGATGTACCTGCTGGCTGGGTGCTCAGCGACTGCTAGCTCAGAGTGCAGGGTTGGGTGCAGTGAGGGATGGGCACACACCGAGGTCTGGCGGGGCAGGGGTGAGATGGGCATTTGCAGATGTGTTCCCGGGTGGGGCGGGGGGCATGAGCGCAGCTGGGGCCAGGTCACTGGTGCTGTGGCCCTGGGTGGACAGGAGGGTGAGTGCTGGGTGTGCTGGGGGGTGGGTGCTGGCTGGAGTAGGGCCCTGCGGGGGGGTGCAGCGAGTGTTGGGAAATGGGTGCTCACCGATGTCGTGGCCCAGGGTGGAACGGGAGTAGTTCTCGTGGAGGACATAGCCCTGGACGCAGAGCTCTGTGGAGTCCTGCCCGCTGCTGTTATAGCGGGTCTGCCCCAGCCGGACGGAGATGTGGGAGATGTTTGGCCTGCAGGGTCATGGACAGTTGTCAGCCAGGGCGGGGCTCCCAGCTGCCCCCAGCAGCCCTGCTCTGGGCACGGGATTGCTCCCTGCCCTGCCCACCCACCTGTGTGCGTGACTTGCCTGTGCTGCAGGCAGTGCGCGGCTGTCAGCACCCAGCAGGAGGCAATGAGGGTGCCCCCACAGAAATGCTCCCCCAGGTAGAGAGCTGCCAGGTAGGGATGGGAGGCGGGCAGGGCCAGCAAGCCACCAACAACCCGGCTGCGTGAGGACAAGATCTTTGTGTACCGCTGCCCACACTCCTGGGCAGATCTGCTGCTGGGGGTTGTGGGCTCAGCTGCCAGCCAGTCTGTGTCTGCTGTTCCTTTGGTGGCTGGGGGCAAAGAGCCGTTCACTTGAGGCTCTCCAAGCCCCCCGCCCAGGGGCTTATCTGCTGCCTGTGACTTGCAGGGGGGGATGCTGCAGAACTCCCAGCTGAGCCCCTCCTCCCTCAGCGTGTAGCACCAGGGCTGGTGGTCATTATCGGGGTTCCTGTAATGAGAAGTTCCTGCTCCATCAGTTGCCTCCAGCAGAGAGCAGCCTGGAGTGCCCTGCCCCATCTCCCCTGCCACCTGCTACCCCCTCGCTGTATCTCACTCCTGCCTGCTGCTTTCCCTCTCCAGGGCTAGTGCCCACTGCTCACCTGCAGAAGGCGTGGCCGCCCAGGCCCTGGCTGAGTGCATTGTGCAAGGAGTGGCTGGAGATCTCTTGAGACAGCAGGTGTGAGTCCCAGGGCAGACACCGTGCTCCCGAGAGGGTGGTATGTGCCGTGCCCCTGTACAGGAGCCCGCTTCCATTGTAACAGGCATGGCTTTGGTCTGGGGAATAAAGAGCCAATCGCTGGCAGTCCCTCCACAGCCCCCACCCTCAGGCCCAGCACTGGGGCACTCACGGAGCATGTGGGCACCCCCAGCCTGGTTCCCTGAGAGGTTCGATGCCTGGAGCACTGATCCTGGCTCCAAGACCTCGACCAGGCCCAGCCCCACCTGCATCGCAGGGATCCTGTCCCATCCTGTGCAGTACTCCCCCCACCCAGTTCCCAGCCTCATGTCCAGGGATCTCCCTAACACTGCCCCCCCCCGAATTTCCTACCCCCCCACCTGTCAGCTAGCTAGTAATGTAATGTTATATAAGTGTCGTCAGTGGCTGGAAATGGAGTGAACTGACCTCACTAAGAAGTAAGGAAAGCAAAAAAGGAGTCTGGTGGCTCTTAAAAGACTAACAAATTTAAGCCATATCAGGTTGCTCTCAGTTGGTGGGGAAATGGGACAGGTGTGTGCTGGATGTTGTGGGCTCTCCCTTAAAAACAGTATCTGTTTAGCAATCAGCCGTATCTTTTAAACAAGTATTGGGGTTGGTTCTTAGGCTCTGTACAGAGCCTTTTCTTGTTTTAAGTGACCATTATACCTGAAATCACAGCTAATCAGGTGGTCCAAGTACTAGTGCTTAGATCTGGAGTGTGGGAAAGTAACCATATTCTGTGGAGACTAGAGACTTCCAGCCTCCATCAGCATAAGTTCCCCCATAGAGACATAAAAATCACAGAACTCAAGTCACACGAAGTGTGGAGGAGATTATATCCACAGCAAAGGTGATTGACTGAAGCAATGAAGAACAACCAACCAACAGCTGGAGGAACAAGCAAGGTGCTCTTTGCCCTCCTTTTCCCTGGAAGGAGAACTCTTGTGAAAGCACCTCTGAACTGTGGGTCTCCCTCCGGTACAGAGAGAACAACAAGGTGAGTGAGGTATGGAGATGAGATACAAGCACATTAAAGGCATATTTGTTTTTTGAACAAACAAGGTGTCTAGTAGCACTTTTAAAGACTAACAAATTTATTATCTCACTGCCTTTTAGAGCCTTTGATCCAGAATGCTACATTTGTGATTGGGGAACTTACAGAAATATTTCCAAGTAGGCCAAGATTTTTTAAATGCTTTAGTTGCCAAGGTCATTATCTCACATCATCACTACCTTGAGAGGTAATTATCTTGGATATTTTCTGTACTAAACAAGTTTTATGTTTTAATTAATTTTTACGTAAGAGCATTAGAATAGCCATACTGGATCTGACCAATGGCCGTGTAGCCCAGTAACCTGTTTTCTGACAGTGGCCAATGTCAGGTGCTTCAGAGGGAATGAATGAACAGGGATGTATGGAGCTACCCATCTATTGACATCTAGTCCCACCTTCTGGCAAAAGGAGACTAGGAACATTTCAGAACATGGTGGCGCATCCATCCCTGCCCATCCCAGTGTTTATGGGAAGAAATACTTCCTTTGGTTTGTTTTAAACCTACAGCCTATTAATTTCATTGGGGGACACCAAATTATTGTGTTACGTGAAATATTAACTAGCATTTCCTTATTAACTTTATCCACACTAGTCACAATTTTATAGACCTCTATATCCCCCCTTACTCATTTCTTTTCCGAACCGAAAAGTCCCAGTTTTATTAAGCTCCTCTCAGATGGAAGCTGTGCAATACCCCTAATCATTTTAATTTCCTTTTTCTTTCTGGAGTGGTAACAGCTAAATTAGACCCAATTATATGTTTCATTGGGTCTCTGTTTTCAAATATGCATTACCTTGTATTTATTAGGATTGAATTTCAGTTGCCATTTTGTTGTCCAGTCATCCAATTTTGTAAGATCCCTTTGTGAAACTCTTCACAGTCTGGTTTGGATTTAATAATCCAAATGTAATAATAATCCAATTTAATCTTGAGTAATTTTGTACCATCTGCAAAATTTACCACCTCAGTGTTCACCCCTTTTAGCTGATCATTTATGAATATTTTGAATGGTATTGGTCCCAGACCAGTAGGCAACTTTGTGTGATAATTCTAAGAAAATGGTCATTCATGAACCACTTTTCAGTTTTCACTGTGTTGCCATATAGCCCCTCTTCACCACCACAGTCTCACACCTCATTGGCCCTAACAGCACCCCTGTATGCTCGTGTCTCTGTGCTCATGCTGCTCTGCCTGGCAGTACCTATGTCACAGAATGGTCCAGCATAACTGCTTCGACAGATGCAAGCCTGCTCCTGCTTCACCTCCAGGCAGTGGCCTCCGTTCAGACAGGGGCTCGTGGAGCAGGCTGCAGAATACAGATGGATGTCAGGGCTTGAGCTGACCATTTGTTTGGAGCCAGCGCGGTTCATCATCCCCAGCGCAGTGCATCCCACTGCCCTTGGCTCCCATTATGGATAGCCGCCCCTTCCCACTGTCTGCCACACCCTACCCTCTTTGGATGGCCCTTGCCCTCTTGCACCTACCCACTGCAGGATAGTGCTCTCTGTCCCACACAGCCCTGCCCCAGCTCTCACCCTTGCCGTGGACTGGCCGACAGACTGACCGCCCGTTGGCACAGTGACACTCCTTCATGCTGGGCGCTTGGTACCTCAGCCACTTTTCTCCCTCTGGGAAATACACAAGCAGCTGCTCTTCAAAACATTTTTCTGCAAAGGCAGAGCAGGCCATGGAGTAGGGGAGCCTGGCCACCCCTGCCCAGCCTGGTCTCTCTGCTGTGGCTGCCCATGCCCATTCCTGCCGTGAGCTCAGTGCCTGTTCCCAGGGGCTGTTGCTGGCCTGGCTAGGACAGTGTTTATCAAACTTCAGTGGACCAAGGAATGCCTAAAAGTGTGGATTACTTCATGCGGAACAGCTGACGAAAACATTCTTGAAAAAAGCTGGTAATGGTGGTGGGAGATTTCCTTGCTTTTTTCAAAATGCCTAGTTGTAGCAAAGCTTCTAGGTGTGTGTCAATGGTCAGTGCCACACACTTGGAAGTTTTGCTGCAACTGGAGTGTTAAATTGCTCCTTCCTCCCTGCTCGGCTCCCTAATGGGGAAAGGTTGGTGTGGGCCATGGAACAACTGTACTATGTCTGAGGAGCACTGGTTGAGAAACAATGATCTAGGGGATGGGTGTGACCTATGACATTATGGGAGCTGGGCTCAGTACTTGGGCATTCACAGGAGTCTGAATTGTAAGGACTTTGCACCGCCCCTCTGGGTCCTGCTGCAGGTGGTGGACCCTGGAGAGGCCTCCCCTAGTCTCTGGGTATAAACGGGCAGGGTCCCAGGGGGAATGGGAGAGTCAGAAGGGCCAGGTTGGGGTACCCACTCCCTTGCTTCCTGTGGCGGACTGTGTTGACTCATGAGGACAGGGTGGGCTCTGGGGTGCTGGGCCCAGTCACCTTTCTGGCAACGCCGGCCATGGAAGCGGGCAGGGCAGATGCAGTGGTAGCCGTGCTGGCTACTCTGGCAGGCACCTCCATTCTCACAAGGGTTTGGCTGGCAGGCACCTGCAGACAGAGGGCAGAATCAGCTGAGCTGCAAGCCCCAGTGGTTGCAGGGGCAAAGACAAGAGGCTGGGGGCATCAGTGCCAGGGTCTCCAGGCCCTGCAAGACATGCAGATGAGTGCCTGGGGAGGGAGCTGCTGGGTGTCTGAAGGGAGAGCACTGGGCTGGGTAGAGCCTTTGGGACATTAGCTAAAGGTATGGGGAGTGTTGGGTGCAGACCCCCCCCAGGTGGGGCTGGAGCAGGGTAATCCCCCCTCTTCAGGGCTCTCATTGGCTGCCGCACCTGCCACTCTCTTGCTCTCCCCACAGAGAGTCCATTTGTGATCCCGGTCGTAGTTCTCAGTGGTGGCGCACCTGCCAAAGGGAGCAACAGTGACAGTGGGGGGCTGGCCCCAAGGCAGGAGAGCCAGGGAGAGCCAGCGCTGAGCTCATTCGGGCAGTCCCAGCCCTGCAGGAAAGGGGAGTCACAGCTGCTCGGGCTGTTCCTTTGCCATTGCATGGCACTTGCATCTCAAAGAGCCCGGGGCATGCCAGGTGCTGTGCTTTCACCTCCCCATGCAAACCCGGCTTCAAACTGGCTCTCAGGGAGGGGTTCTGCTCTGTGCCCATCTCCCACCCTGGGGCTTCGTGGGCACTCTCCCCCAGCCTGCAGTCTGGCCCATCCCTTGCGTTGTGGGGGCCAAAGCAGGACCCTGCTTGACCGTGGGGGAACTGGTGGGAGGGGGCAGAATGCTCTTACCAGGACTGGGGGCCAGATGGGCCACCTGGGAGGCAGGAATGGTGCATCTTGCGCTTGTAGAGAAAGGGGAAGTGACACAGCTCCCCACTGGCTGCTGTCACTGCAAGGAAAGAGCAGAGGAGAGGGAGAGCTGTCCCCAATCAGTCCCTTCTCCCCCCACCTTTGTCCCCCAGCTGGCACTCTCCTTGGTCCCAAGCTCGCACAGCAGACAGAAGTTCCCTGGCCCAGCAGCAGGGGAGCTGCTCCTAGGGGCTGTGTGCAGCTTGACAGGGGCGACAACTGGGCTCTGGTCCAGTGACTGGCTCCCAGCAAAGCTCCTCTAGCCAAGTGCCCCCTGTCCCCCCCACACACCCCCCGGTCAGTGTTGGCAGGGCCTGGTGACAGCAGTTCTTGCCCATGATGCAAGCATCGTGACAGACACTCACCATCATCCTGCAACTTCAGGGGCTTGGCGTGCCGGCCCTGTGGGACAGAACCAAGCTGAGCCTGTGCAACAAGCCCCACGCTGCCCACCCTCCAGGGCTAACCCTTGGCCAAGGTGGTCCTGTCCTGGGTGCCCCTGGGGGAGGGGGCATAGCATGTGTCTCTCGCCTGCCACCTGGGGGGCTGCTCTTTGACCATTCAGCCCTTCCACCTTCCAGCCCTAGTGTCACTGCTTTTCAGAGAGCGAAGCAGGGGCTGTCCCTGGCCAGAGAGGAGAGGATACATTAAGGGCGCTGGCAGTGACTCCTTGGAATGGCCCTTTGGCTGGAGCCAGGTCTGGGCAGCCCCTGAGCTGTCTCTCCTGTTAGCTCAGCATTGCCCCAGGGTCTCTGCCTGCTAGGTTCAGGTGGTGCCAAGGACCAGCCTTTTGCTGGAGGAGGGAAGTCGAGGCTGTGGGTGGAGTCTAGGCCTGGGGAGGGGGGTGCCTGGAGCACAGCAGGGAGACCCTGGGTGGGCTGAGGACTCTGGGGTGGCATCTGTGCTGGGGAAGGGCAGGCTTGGAGAGAAGCTGCCTGCTAGGGCTGGGAAGGCCCTGAATTGGGCCTGAGCCCTGGCTGCCAGTTGGAGGAGGTTCCCATGCGCAGTCAGTGGGGGAGAGGAGGATCCATGGGCTTCCACAGCTGCGGGTGGGGGAGGCTCCTAAAGGCTTGCATGGCTAGTGCAGGAAGAGAAAGTGCCATGGGCTTGCATGCTCATGGTGGGGGAAATTCCCATGACTTCACCGTTAGAGCACAGTTTGAGGGGGAGAGTCCATGAGCTTGCATGGATGGGGGAGGTTCCCCTGGGTTCAGGCAGTAAGGAGGGAAGGTCCCGTGTGCTCGCACAGTGGTGAGGGGCTTCCCATGAGCTTGCACAGTTGGGGGGAGGTTCCCCTGGGTTCACTAAGGGGAGGAGGGAGATACCCTGGCATTCACTCAGGAGAGGGGAGGGAGGAAGGTTCCCATGATCTTTCACAGTCAAGGGGGGAGGTTTGCACATTGGGAGGACCCAGGCCCTTGGTACTTTGGGGGGGGTGCTGAGACTAGAGCATGGGCTATATTCAGCTCCCCAGGCCTGAACTTGGCCCAGCCCAGGGTCTGGGTGTAAAACTTTGGGGCTTAGGCATCATGGAAGGTTCACCAGCTGACAGGGCTTGGTAGGAGAGAGGACTGAGGTCAGCATGAATTGCTGTGAAGTACCCTGGTGGGGCCTTACCGGGAATGTCTCCCCCATGCTGAACAGCAGAACCAGCAGCAGCAGGGACATCATGGCGCTGTTTGTGTGGGGCTGGGGCATGCAGCTCCCAGCCAGATCAAACAGTCTCGGTCGATTCAGCCCAAAGCAAAGGTCCTTGGGGTGGGATTTAAGCAGGGCTGGCGGGGGGATGGCTAGACTCTAGGTGGGTGTGCGCTAGAATAGGCTTTTGACTGGTCCAGACCTCATGCCCCCTTCTAGGCAGCTGATTGGGCTTGTGGATCCCAATCGTCACCTCACTTGCTTACAAAACCTGCCACAATCCCTGCATGCTAGCCTGAGAGGTGGCTGGTGTTTCATTGTCACCCTGCCAGTAGAAAGTAAGTGGCTTGGGACAGGAATGTTGCCCTACATTTCAGTACATTGTACAAGGAGTGGTAGAACCATGCCACTGTCTGTACACAATTTTAGTTTATGCTTCCTTTGCTAATGGTTTTTATGTAGCCTGCTGTAAAAGTGGGAAATAGCTAGATGCCTTGGTGAACCCCAGGTGTACATGTATCCAGCTTGAGAACGACTGCTGTAGGGCAACAGCAGGGGCATGGGAGCCACAAGTGCCTGAATGTCAAGCCTGTTGTCCCCTGTGCGCTACATCAGTCCCGTCCCCTTTTGCTGCCTCAGTTTCTCCATTGGTAAAAATGACCATGCTGTCTGGGGATGATAGTGAATGCAGTGTGAACTTGCTCACAGCTTTCCCCCGTCAGGGTGGGAGAACAGTCTGCCACATGGTCACAGAGGCAGGGCCACGTTTGGGGGTGTTGTGACCCCCCCTCTTTGCTCAGTAACAAAAAAGCACATGCCCCTGCCGAATAGTGAGGGTCTGCCAGTCAGGATTGAGGGGCAACTGGCAGTGCAGGGGTGGTGTCCCCCTTACTCCAGGCAAGTGGCTGAGAGAAGCCCCTTGGTTTGCTGCTGACCAAGCTGTGGTGGCCAAGTGGACTTTGCTCTGGCTGGGCAGCTGCCACAGGACGCTGTGCTGTCCACACTGAAATGGCAGAGCAGCGGGTTGAGGAAACGTCTGAGGGTGGCAAGGATCAGACTGATGCACTGAGCAAGACAGGTGATGAGCAGGAGGCTGGACAGGGGATGATGTGATCCTGCCCAAGGCACGCCGGATGTGGACAAGGTGGAAGGCCAGAAGGCTGGTCACTGGCAGGATGGAGCAGTGGGACACCAGACGTGGGGAGCAGGTTGATGAGGATCAGGCTGTAGATGAAGACGCTGCCAGGCAGTGCTTGGGCCCATTCTTGGGGGCTCCCCGGCTCTGGTCTGTGCTCGTGGCTGCCTCCCCAGCCTGCTGGGTCCCCATCCTCCACTGCCACCTGCAGGCTTGCCAGTGGCACAGCAGGTTAAAGCAGCCAGCTCCAGGTGCTGGCAGAGTGGGAGTGCCAGGACCAAGGGTCTGTGCCACAGCACTCCTAGAACAGATTGGGTTAGCTCCCCAGGAGTGTGCCCTCCGCTATGTGTTGCAGTGCATCTCCGGCCCAGGGTGGGCTGGCTGGCTGCTGAAGGATATCTCGTCCTGGGACTTTGTGGTGTAGCCGCTCCATGCTACTGACCGCAGTCACAACCCTGGCCTCAGGCTGGCCTTCCGGTCTCACCTCTGCTGGAGGACCTGGTTCTGTGCCCAGGGATGGCAGCCAGCGGCTGGGCCCATGGCAGGTGTCTGCGAGTGCCCCCTTCAAGGCATGATTTTTTCAGCCTGGGGCAGGCTGGCTGAGTGTAGGCGCCGACCTGGCAGCAAGAGCATCATTGGGCTGGTCTGGGCTCTGAACAGAGTGGGGTGCCTGACTGTGGTGCTGGGGGTCGCTGCTCTTGGTGGGGAGGTGTCAGGGGTCAAATGTTCTAGGCTGCACTGAATGAGCAGGGGAGTTGGGCCCAGTTCACGTGGTGCATGTGTCAGTGAGGGGGATGCTGGCTTGGTTCTGCTCAGCAGCAGCTGATGCTGGAGTCCTAGGACCCAGGGTGGCTTGTCCCTCGAGACCATGGGGTTTTCCAGTGGCATTTGAGCCATTTAGCTGGTCCCACGGGATCAGTTATTAATGGGACAGGTCACGGTCCCCGCAAGGCACTGCTGTGGGTAAAGCTAGCCACAGTGTGTTTACTGTCACAGGTACATCAGGCAGCCCCTGGCCATGCTCAGAGCTGGTGTCCTGGGGCCTGCCTGGTATCTCAGGGCTCCCCAGCCCAGCAGGGAAACTCTAGGCCTTCAGTGAGCCAACAGAAAGGGCTCCTCAGCTCAGACCAGCCCTGGGCTCTAGCCCAGGCTCCCATTGGACCCAGGAAGCTCCATGGCTGCTCTGCCTACATCTCCTTGGAGATTGACCTCTCCACTTGCTGTGGTGGGGGCTCCTGGGGAGAACTGGGAGCTGAACTGCAATCGTGGCATGAGCTGGAATGCTGCAGGCTGGTCCAGGGAGTAATGAGACATCATGGGCGAGTCCCAAGTTCCCTCTGGACTGGTATGGGGTGGGGGCGAACTGGCAGCAAGGAGGGAAGAGCACAGAGCTGACAGTTGGGGTTTAGGCACTGGCCTAACTCCTGAGTGGATGCACCTGACACCACACTAGCTGCCAACATGTTGTGGCTTGTGCAGTGCTGCATGGTTTGGATGCCCACTAAGTTCTGCTGCTATAGGGGAACTGTACCATGGTGCAGTGATGAGTTTGGACAGATGGCTAGACGTGTATGGGGAGGCCACATTACAAGTAAATAGAAGATTGATTGGGGGTGGGGTGTGCCAAAGTGGGAATCTTTGGTAGTAGCTGTATGAAGTTGATGTGTGCCTCAGTTCCTACTGCTGCCTCGGGGAGAGGAGAGTTCTTTGTTCTCCGGCCAGGCTAACAGAGGTGTGGATGGTGCCTGATTATCTGGGCTTAAGGGTCTTACACCCCACAACAGTGGAGCATCTGAGAAGATCATGGCAGAGCTAGCGGCCTGGACACTGACACCTAGCAGCCAGCAACCCAGAGCATTCTGGCCCTCCCCCAGCTTGGGCACGGAGGACTGGAGGGGTCAGGGAGGGTCCCAGCTAAGCATGGGCCGCAGGAAGCGGTCAGGGCACTGCTGGGAGGCTGACAAAGGAGGTCAGACAGCTGGAGAGAGGTGGATCACACTGAGCTGTGGGCTAACTGGAATGGGCTGTGCTTTAACCTTCATTCCTCTGTGCACCTGCTGACTAGAAGCCCTTCTCCTCTGATTGCATGCCAGTCACTGCAGATGCTGGTGGAGGTGCACTGACAAGTCTCCATCAGGGTATTGCAGTGGGACACCCTGACTTCCAAAGCTCCTGCTGTGAAGCAGGGGAACTACAGGCCCAGCAGTCGAGTCGAAGAAGGTAATGAACCTTTGTGACTTACCGGGGGGAGAAGCGGGACCTTGAGGGAGTGTAGCCCACTAAAGGGGATTTTCCTGGAGACTGCTCCAAAGCTGGGGCCGTGACACCACTCCTGCAACACTGGGTGAGCCCAATGGCCCGTCTACCTCAGGATCCTGTTTGCCAGGCTGGCAGTGACTGGTGCTCCACAGGGAGTGAACAGAACGGGGCATGTTTGTTGCTCCATCTCCTGTCATCCACTTGCAGCTTGGGGCAGCCAGAGGTTTAGGGACACCCAGAGCATTGATTGGATTTCTGGCCATCTTGGCTAACAGCCACCAATGGACCTGTCCTCCATGGCCTTCTGTGCTTTTTTAACTCAATTACACTTTTGGCCTCCACAACATCCTGTGGCGGATCTCACAGGCTGACTGTGTTGTGTGAAGAACTAGAGACTGGTTTGTTTTAAACTCTCCACCGACTAATGGCCCTGGGTGACTCCTGGCCCTTGGATGTTTTCCTGGACCATTTTCAGAAGCTCAAAGAGTATGGGGTCCTTGAAAATACCATGAAACAGCCAATGGAGAGGCAATGGAGCTGTCCTGGAGCACCTTTAGATAGAAAGATCAAACTCTGTACTTTTAGCTGTAGACAGCCGCCCCTTTAATAGCGCGGCTCCATTGAGCTGCTCCATGCCACCCAGGGCGTTGCCCCATTGGCCCTGCCATAGTTACGGCTCTGTCAGGAAGGCACTAAATTAGAAGAAAAGGGGAGGGAAGACCTGAGCACTCAGCTAGCACAAAACCAAGATGCTGAGAACAAAATAAATCAAGGTACCAAACGCTGTGAAGAGAAGAAATTTGTGAATTGCCTTTACACCAGAAACCTGGGTAACAAGAGAAATTGGAGTTGCTCCTTTATGAGCAGAAAGTTGATCTAGTTGGTTGCTGAAACCTGGCGGGTTGAGTCACCCAAACCGAATTTTAAAAGCACTGCTTACAATTTATTTAGAAAGGACTGAATGAGCAAAAGGTTAAGAACAACACTTTTTGTCAAAAATTGCAATGTCTGTTTCCAAGTCATTGGTAACTTTCTTCTGAGTTCTCTCAAATGCTTGTGGATCAATAGCAAACAGAAAATGGGGCATTAGTTGGTGTTGGCTCCTTAAGCACCTACTGAAAATCCATAGGAAAAAGAGATGCTTGATTATGCAGTACTTCAACCTAAGTGACAGATGCTGGAGCTTCCTGGCTGCTGGTACTAAAATGTCCTTGGAATTTCTAAGCAGTGCTGATGACAATTTCCTGATTCTAAGAGTGTTGCATCCAACCCAGAGAAATACTATATTAGACCTTATCCTGGTAAATGAAGGAACTGTTCACAGAACAAAAAAATAATCATAACACAAGATCATGATTTGACATGCTTATAATGTGCAGACAGAATAAAGTTCAGATCAGTGAGATGCATATATTTTGCACTTTAAAAAGGGAAGTTGATTGTCAGAAATGTAAATTGAAAGACAGGCTCTGTAGCAAATTGATAAGGAAAGCAAATGAATGCAAGGTAGAAATCTAGGGCCAGCAGAGTTAAGGGCAATAAAAAGGAATTGTTTTTTTTAAAGTATATTAAGAAAGAAAAGAATCTAAATGCTGGTATTGGTCCATTACTAGATGGAACTGGTAGAATTAGTAGTAATAATGCAGAAGCCACCGAGTATTTGGGGAAAACAGATGCTATGTTCATATCATATGAAATTCTTTCCATTCTATTAGCAACACTAGCAGAATGATAAGCTAAAACTTGAGACATGGGGTTTGGTTTGTACTTTCCATTTAAGCTGTACTGGGGTGCAGCAGAGAGAGAAGGATCACATCAAGGGATGCGCTTCTGCCCATCACATTCCTACCTAGGGGAAGTCTTTGAGCCTTTTGGGGATTTCTTGGGTATTGAGAAGTGTTGTCAGAGCAGAGACCAGTAACCCAGAAGGCTGTGGAGAACCAACCTAACTAACTGTATCTTGGCATCCACGCCAGAGAGCTGCAAGGATGACATGACCATCTGTGCGGAGGACAGGCTGTTAGAACGCCTGTTTGGTTTTGTGTTTTAAGCAGCTCCTGATTTCGGTTCTGCCTCAGCCACCCAAGCCAGAGCTGCAGCTCACTGATTACTCAGGCAGGAGAAGTGGGGAGATGGGGTGGTTTGCCTTGTTCTTGGGTTAAGCAGTAACAGCCATATGAGACAGCAGCCATGAGCTCTGAAGCATGGCGTCACATCTTCATGTTCCTGAAACCTCTCCAAAACAATGTAATATCAGGCTGTTGAGGTGATGCTATCCTAATGGTTCTTACCACCATCAGATAAAGAACCAAATTTTTAGATGCTTAAAAAAAAACTGGTTGACAACTTTCTGTCTGGAAGGGTATAGTTTGTCAACAGTTGTGATCCTAAAATCTACACTTACTGTTTTGTCCTTATGGGCCCATGTTCCCGTTGTATATCTACATGATTGTTGTCCTCATTCTTTGTTTCCGTCTGCATACCTAAGTGCCTTATTTAAATCAATTAAGGTGGTGGGGTTTGATTGGTTAAAGGACTGTTTGTAGTGTGCCAGGATTGGTGTTTTGTTGTATTTAATTCTAAAATGATTGGTTAAGGTACAGCTAAGCAGGACCCAAGTTTTAACTATGTAACCTGGGGTCCAAATCCAAAAGGCAGTTCTTTGGAACCTAACTCCAGGACACAGCCCAAGATAAGAGCTGCCAGACCTCAATGCCCTGCCACCCATACTCCGCAGAATCTGGAGTCCCAAGATGATCTCGTCCTGACTGGTCACTAGAAGTTTGTCTGCCTTATTGGGAGAGGTGAGCATTGTATGCTTAGCATGTGTATTGTTTCGGCAATTGGTAATAATTAGAGAAAAAGGACATTACTGTGTCAGGCTCTTTCCCTGGTAAAAGAGCCTGAAAACTTGCAGAGAATTATACCCGTAGCCCTACAGACTGGGAAAGGATGGTACGTCAATTGACTGTATTATGCCCAGAGCCTGGCAATGAGTGACCCTGAGCCCTAAGCTGTGACATGGATGAGGGTAGGTCCTCTTCCCTTGGAGCCCTTTGGACTGGAAAAGGTAGGTAGGGGGTGTCTTGCCAAGGTCATGCCTTGAGCCCTACAGATTTGGGTAAAGGTGGCATGCCCTAGTGTGTGGGCAACAAGTTACTGTTGTTATGCTGGGAACTGTGATAACACATTTGTTTTATTGTGCTCTGACACGCCTTTGGATAAGATTGAGCATTTGATCTTTTCCCAGGGACAAGCCCTTTGTGTTGTCTGCCCTAGGCTGGATTTCCTTGGGTGGAGGCACCATGCACTCTTAGGCCACAAGGAACTGGATCCATACCCCAGAGGGGAAAAGGCAGAAGGCTGCAGCCACACCTCAGAGCTGAGTTACATAGTTTGCAAAAGACAGAAACCCTGGGGAAGTGGTAAATAATAAAGAGGACAGATCACTGATGTAGAGCAAGGTATAGATCACTTGGCAGGGTGCGTGTAACCAAACAATAGGCATAATAATGCCTACATGTAAATGAATGCATCTAGGAACAAAGAATGTCAGCCATGCTTTCCAGAGGGGAAAAGTCTATCCTGGAAAGCAGTGCCTCTGAAAAAGATCTGTGGAAGAGGCTGGTTAAATAGCTGAACATGAGTGCCCAGTGCAACCCTGCAGCCGAAAGGATCAATGCGATCCTAGGCTACGTAAATTGGAATCTTCAGTCAGGGTTCAGAGATATTTTACTTCTGCAGGTGGCCAGTGCCAGAATCCCCTATCCAGCTCTGGGCCTACAATGAAGAAAGACGTTGCTGTATTGGAGGTTCAGTGAAGAGCCACGAGAACAGCCAACCGACTAGAAAAGACGTCTTGTGCTGACAGCCTCGAGAAGCTCCAGCAGACAGCAGATCAATGGGTCACCCAAGAGTGAGGCCAGATAGGATCATCAAATGTCATGCCCCACGCCTACTGCTGTGCAGCTACCATCTGCCCTGGATCCTCACCCCAGCAATGCCACCCTACACCTGCCCCACTGTAACTGCCTTTCCCCAGTCACCACTGCCCTGCTCCACAACCACCCCTGCCTGCATCCCCGCAGCTACAGCCCTGCCCCCCAACTACCCCTGCCCTGCCCTGCCCCCAACTACCCCTGCCCTGCATCCCTGCAGCTACAGCCCTGCCCCCCAACTACCCCTGCCCTGCCCCCAACTACCCCTGCTCTGCATCCCCACAGCTACAGCCCTGCCCCCCAACTACCCCTGCCCTG
>ML682007.1:586869-623217 GCA_007922195.1 Podocnemis expansa
CCCCCCCGCAGCTCCAGGGCCCCGATCCCGCCCTCAGCCCCACTCCGCCCTGAACGCGCTGACAAGCTCTAGGCGCCCGCGCCCCCGCCTATCACGAGCGGGGTCTAGGCAGAGTGGCAGTTTCTCCTCCAATCGGGGGCCTGCTCTGCCGGCCGCAGGAGGAGGGGCCTGTCCCAACTTCGCCTTAGCCTACGGCCGTCCAGTCAGCTATAGCGCTGAGGCGCGCATTCGCTGATTGGCAGCTCCTTGGCCTATTAGAACGCGTTATCGCCCCAAGAGCCGGTCTGAGCCAATCACCGTGCGCTAACTCATAGCTATGGATCCCCGCCCCTCGATCCCTCCCTATCCTACGGGCCAATAGGAAGAGAGAGGCGCGCAGGGGCGGGGCTCGTGCGGAGAGCAGCCCAATGAGGGGGCGGCGCGGGAGGCGGGCGCGCGGGGATTGAAGCGCGCAGGTAAACAGTGGGCGGGGCGAGCGGCGGGGGCGGGCGCTGAGCCGGAGCCGGACTCCGAGCCGGAGGCAGCGCGAGCCGAGCCGAGCTGAGCCGAGCCGGGGAGGGAGGGGAGGAGGCGCCGCCCCGGGCCCATGGAGCTGGAGAACATCGTCGCCAACACCGTCCTGCTCAAGGCGCGGGAAGGTGAGGCCGGGCCGGGCCCCCAGCGCCAGCGCCGGAGCCGGAGCCGGGGGGAGACCTGGGGCCGTGGGGAGCGGGAGCGGGAGCGGGGCGCTGTGTGCTCAGGTGGGGGTGACTTGGCAGGACGGACAGAGGGTGGGGGCACGGGGCGGTGTGTGGGGAGGCGAGGTTGGGGGGTGAGTGGGGGGCATGGGGTGACGTGTGGTTGGGGGGTGACTTGAGGTGATTGACAGGCGGACTGGGGGCCAGTGGGGGAGGTGCGGGCTGGGGGGCGACTTGGGGTAGTGTGTGGGGTGTGGGGGTGACTTGGGGGTGTGAGGTGGGGTGTGGGGGTGACTTGGGGGCCGTGGGTGGGGGTGGGGTGACAGGAGGATGGACAGGTGGCCTCGGGGGCAGGGGGTGGGGTGGCTAAGAAGGAGGGTGGGCAGCAGGACGGGTAGCAGGCGCGGGGTGGTGGTGGTGGTGGTTGGGGGAGGCATCATTAGCAGCTTTAACCCACTGGGGTACAGGGGGCAGGGCCAAGTTCCCCAGGAGATCCGTGAGCTGCAGCCTCCAAGGCATGAGGCCGTGGCCTGCTTGGGTGAAGCCCGGGGCTGGTGAGTGGGGGGACTGCTGCTGCAGGTGAAGGGCTTGGGGTCAGTGCTGGGGCTTCTGGCAGCGGAGGCAAGTGGGAGACCTGAGTGGAGAAGGAAGGCAGAGTAACTGGTCTGAGGGAAGCTCGTGTTGCACAAGAGAAACTCTTGTGCCTGCAAGATGTTAAGCAGGAAACTGAGATATAGCCGCAAACTGGCAGGATTGGGATGGGGAGAGGGAGGCATATGAGATGTCCAAAGAGAATTAGTGTGAGTTAGCTCTGTGTGTGTGTGTGTGTGTGTGTGTGTAGAGGGGGTCAGGGACATGTCTTGAGTGAAGCATCCTCATTAGCAAAAGAGGGTAGTTGTGCTCTGGGACCCAAGTCGCAGATCCTAAACCAGTCAGGGATGTTGAGGGGAAATCCTTTCCCAAGGTTTGGTGAGCATGGTGGTCGATGCTGGGCTGTGGGGTAGGTAGTGACACGTTTTCGAGAGCCAGATAAGGTCCCAAACACAAAGCAATCACTGACAATGGAGCTAAAGTAGGAAGAGGGAGAAGAGGGAGCCCCTGCAGTGTGACAGAAGAGGGAAGGGAGCCTGGAGAATGTGGATTATGTTGGGTGTGGCTGAGCAGTGTCTAGCAGTGGTTCCCAACCTTTTGTGTGATAACCCCACTAGTTAATGCAGGTAAAACACACACCCCTTGCTCCTCCACAGACACATCTAATAATAATAATAATAATAATAATTAATAATAAATTCCATAATAAGTGGTGTCTCTTGCCTGAGTGAGAAGCTAAGCTTACCTTGGCACAGCTGTGCTCTCATGTGTGATTCTGCCTCTTCCCATCCTTTACGGACTGGGGGTAATGGAGGCAGCTCTGGTGGATTGGTTGTGGCTGCTGCAGGCCCATGGCGGCTCCTCTCCAGCTAGGTGCTCATCCATTGCAGGGCTGAGTGCTCTTCCACTCTGGGCGGCACAGAGCTTGATGGGACTGCTCCGAAAGGTGTGGTGCTGGGGGGGGCACCTAAATTACTCCAATATTACTGAAGCCTCATGCGCTTCCTGTAATATTTGGCACCCTCCTAATGAGGTCCTGCAACCCCAAGACAGGAACTGTTGCTCTAGTTGACTGGTGGGTATGCGGGTCTGCTGGTTGAGATTTAGGTAGATATGTGCGAAGGCCCAGCATGTGGATATCAGCTTGGCATTTGTTACCTCAGTTCAGAGCCTGGCATCTTGTTGGATCATTTGCTGCTGCTGGACATCCAGGTGCCCGTTAAGAGGACTTTTCATCACTTTCGCCTGGTAAATCTCATGAACTGTGACTAAGGGACTTAGCAGCAGGTATCTAGGTCTCAGTCACTTCAGAGATGTCACTGTAATGAGCTGTAAATGTTATCTTATGTTCAGCCCAAAACCTACAGTGATTGACCAGGGTTTTACTACACTGGAGACAAGTGGGGGAATGTTTTACATCTTAGCATTCCAATAAAACAAGTTGTTTTTAAACAAATAGCCCTTCTCCAAACCCTGGACTACTTAACTCCATAATGGGACTCACCCTCATGCTGGCTGAGAGAGATTATAAACAGGGTCCAGATGTCAACTGACTTGGGTGCTGTTAGCAATACAGGGAGGTTTATTTACATCATGATGCTTGATTGATAGTGCCTCGTCTGAGACCATTTGGGAACTGCACTTACACATCTCAAACAGGCATTCTCTGGCCTGCACTGACTAGCGGCACAATTCCAGGGATGGTTAAGGTGCTGGCTTTGGTCTGTAAAGCTCTGTTCGGTTTGTGTTTTGCCTCCTCCTTTTCATTGGCCTGCCAGGTCCTGGACTGGATGGCCCCTCTGTGTTCCCAGGATTTCCACTGGGGAAGCTTTTGGTTGGTTTTGTACTCAGTGCATCATTTTGTTACTATTTTTAAACATGCCCTAAAATATTGTATCTGGATGCCTTGAATGTTTGGCATGGGTGTAAAGGAAGGGAAGAATACTAGTTGGGGTGCTGGAGTAGAGAAAATATTAACATGAATTAACTGAAGTCAGTTTCAAAGAGGGAAGCCAAGTGCTTCCCCTACTTTTTCCGTGTTGGATGAATGTGGAGAAGAGACTGTATGAGTTTGAAGAGGGAGCAAGCCAGCACTCTTGGCAGTGATCTCTCCAATGAGAGCTTTCTTAGCTCTACAAGCAAAGAGGCCTCGTTTGCTGGCGACCCCCTGAAAATGCATGTCTGCTCAGTCAGCACTGCAGATTTACTGCTTTCTCCCTCGCTAAGCTGATGATACATTATAAGGAGACCCCTTTCTGCCAGGAGGTTTGAGGAGCCTCTCCCTGCCCCTTCACTCCCCTGGCAGTGAAGCTATCCTGAGTAGCTCTTCCCAGGCCTTGCTGCATGATCTGCGATGGCTGAACATAGTGTCTAGTGCTCACCGTTGCCTAGTTTTTACCATTTTCACTGCTTCTCTGTGTCAGTGTGCCTTGATGGATGCACAAAAACTGGCTCTGCAGTTAAATTCTGGTGGTGAGTAGTCACCCTCAAGCTTGTTGGCCTGTTCCTTATTTACTAGGGATCCAGACCTCAATCTGTGTCCAGCAGTCACTGCGGAGACATTCTCTTTGTCCATTAGAGGCTCAGTAGAGGCAGAATCTACTCACTGAGGTTTGCTGTGAGGCTGTGGGTTGGACATTATTAGATTTCCTCTGATGTATTTTCAGTCCTGGAGACCAGCTGGCCTTTGGTTTCTTCAGCACAGTCTGAGACACTAGATAGTCTGCTCTTATATTGCTGGATGTGCTGTCCTAGATTGCTGCCTAGGGTGCCATGACGTGGTTACTGAAGATGAGGGGCAGTTAAGGCTTCATATCTATCAGTGCAGATAAAACTACCTTAGCAAGAGCCAGAAACGGGCTAGCCATCTGTATAGCTGATAGGAATGTGTGCAGTCGTAATAGTTAATGCAGACAGAGTTTGGAAAGAATAAAAACTCCTTCCTTGAAGCTTAAACCTGGTAGGGACAAGGGTGCGACCTACATAGTGAGTACTTTACCTACAACTGCTACTGCTGGGTTTCTTGCAACTTCTCCGAGGTGTCTGGTGTTGGCCTGTCAGTGGCTGCAGGTCTGATCTGGCCTGACGGTGCCTGTGTTGCCAAAGATAAGCCTAGCCTGTAGAATTTGTGTTCTGGACTTCTTGTGTGTCATTCTGAAAACTGAAAGATTGTGACCATCACTGATAAGAAGGCTGGTAAACTCTGCAGGGTTGGTGGGATAAACTTATTCTCTGTGAAGCCTCAGAGCTTGGTGTCCACCAATGGTCCCTCTAACTTTTTGTAGGCTGTATGCACAAAAAATTCCTTTTGTGCAAATTTTCGGAACTGGTGTCCAAATTTGTGCTCATTCCAGTGAGTGTGGTCAAACTTGCAAGCATTACAAAGCAAGTGTGTATGATGCAAATAATATATTAGCTTTATTTTGACATGGTGATGGAAATGATTTTATAATTTACAAAATCTTATTTGAAACATGCTACTTGAAACAGCTGTCTTAAAGTAGCATAAAAATATTGGCACTGTTGAATTTTTTTGTGCATGCTTTATTTTGTTTTGTGTGTGTGGGTTTCACAACCTGTGTGCATGTACAGATGTGCACAGCTTAGAGGGAACATAGGTGTCCAGCCCCGCACTCAAGTAGCTGGGAGGCTGACACACCTGTGTACTTGCCATCATTCCTTACTGCTCATGTTCCAGGAACTCAAGCCTCTCTAGGATTTTTGCACCTCTGGGCAACTGTTCCTCTGAGGCTGAATTCCAGGACTTATGAGTTGGGTGGCAGGCTACCTGCAGAGGAGTTGTGTGAGATGTGGAATAGTGGGAAGTGCAAGTTGGCTGTAAGGGCCTTTAGCCATTGGAGCACCTCACCTCTAGAAGTGGTGAATTTGTTATTCCACCAAGCTGTTAAATCAAGGTAGGTCGTCTTTCAAGAGATCTGGTTCAGCCACATTTTACTGAGCTCAGTAGTGTCGCGTATGGAGCAAAAAACATTTTCTTCCACTTCAGGAATAGGAGGTGAAATTCTCTGGCCTCTTTTATGCAGGAGATAAAACTGGACAAGGAGGTGATCCCTTCTGAATTAAAAGTCTGTGAAAAGGTTTTGAGGATGGGAGGAAGCGGGGGAGGAGAACAACAACAAAAGCCAAATAGGGATATCTCCATGCTGTTTGAAAATCAGGCATGGGGTAGAAACCCTGGAGAAGGTGATCCCAGAGCCATGCATCCCAGTAAGGTGGGACACTTTAGACTTAGATACAGAAGGATCCAGTATTTAAGGGGGAGGCTGTCAAAGCCTCTAGAAGAAACTGTATGACAGCAGTTCTTTTGCTCAGGACGTATGAAAAGAACCTGCTCCTGAATTAACTGCCATAAACAGCTGATGTCTGAAGACTGAGGTCTATTACTTGTAGTACCCATGGAGGAATGGGGAGGCCATGGCATCAGTGCTGGACAACCATCCGTCAAGGAGCTTACCCATCTTTTCTGTTTCTGTTGTTACAGGTCGCTTTTCATGGGTGCTTGTGTGCTAATAAATGCCTCCTCCTTATTCCCCCAGCGAAGGTGGTGTACACCAGTGTTTATTGGAGAGCACCAGTCCAGCATTTACCCTACTTAAGGGTAGCAAGTGGAAGATTCTGGGCTAGATGATTGGGAGTAGGCACAGCTGGCATCCAGGAGCATCGGTGGCTATGTCACCTTTCCACACCCTTGGTCACATCGCAGATCCCCCATTGGAGAGAGCAGCCTGTGCAGATGAGCAGAGTAGCTCTGCCAGCCAGGATTGCTGAACCACTTGGTACTCAGCTTCCAGCCCAACCCTCCCATATGCTAGCGTAGATGGGGTGGGGTAACACTGCCTGACGCCTGTGGAATGATCCACTTCAGGGAATCTTCCACTGCTGCCTGAAGGCCACTGGACGTTGTCTGTGCGCTGCTGCAGCAGGGTCTGGGCAACTTAGGAAGGGCTGAGGATCTGGCCCACTGAATGTAAAGAGGGTCTCTATAATAGCAACCCCTCTGCCAAACTAACTCCTGATCAAGCACCCAGGCTCACCCCTGAGAATAGAACAGCTTGCCCTTGAGCTCTGCTCATTCAGGCTGCAGGGGAAGGGCTTCTCCTAGGGCAGGGGTCTCAAACTCAAATCAACATGAGGGCCACAAGAGGACTAGTATGTTAGCCTGAGGGGTGAAACTGTGAAATCTTTTCATACAACAATATTGCAAATATCGGTAACAATAGTGCTGTTGCAAGCCGCAGGAAATAGCTTTAGGGGCCTCATGCAGCCCACAGGCCACATGTTTGAGACCCCTGTCCTAGAGAATGGCCTGCCTTTGACTCCTTCCCTTCACTGGCTGCCGTGAGGTGAGAGGGCAGACATGGCTGAGCTTGGGCTCAGGTCCTCTGTGTCCAGCTGCTGGCTGTAACAAAGGACAAATGCCATGCTGCTGCTGTTCCTTCTCTCAACAAATGGCTCAAAGGAAATATGTGCTTTGCTGATTCCCCCCTTCAGCCTGGGTGGGGTTTGGGGCTCTGGATCTGCCAGTCATTAATCCCCCTCCCTGCGTTTGGCCCCATCAGCTGTGTCATAGCAAGCCATAACTGAGGAGATGTGTCTGCTGTTGACTCCTTCCTACCCCTGCTTGCACTGGGCCTTGAGTCACTTCCTTCCTGGGTTTGTGCAGTTGCAGAGCAGAGCTGCTGCCTACAGAGCATGCAGCAAACCAACACAAGCACCAGGCACTCAGCTCCTTGGCTCCTTCATGCTGTTTGGGGGGCTGTGTGGGGCTAGGCTGGAATTGTGCTCGGTCCAGAGCCCAGGGAGTGTGTGTAGCTGGTGGCATCTGCCTCCATGCCAGAGTCAGCAGCATCTCATTCAGATGCTCCAAAGGGGCAGCCGTGTTAGTCTAGTAAAGCAAAAAAAAGCAAGGAGTCTTGTGGCACTTAGACTAACAGATTTATTTATTGCATGAGCTTTCATGGGAGAAAATCCCACTTTGTCAGACGCTTCAAAGAGGGGAAAGCATCTGACGGAGTGGGATTTTTCTCCCACGAAAGCTCATGCGATAAATAAACTTGTTAGTCTTTAAGTGCCACAAGACCCCTTGCTTTTTTTTCACCCAGATGTTTACATCTTTGAAGCTTTCAGTGCTGGACACTCGTGGGGCACTGTAAAGTGAGCTGGGGGGAAGCCATTAATTGTCTGCCACAGAGAAGGCAAGCTGATAGAAATGGCTTTTCCCAGCTTAAGCTGGAGGCACTTTGCCCTGTGCTGTACCTGAGCAACTTCTGCTTGGAGCAGCCCCTCCTGCTGGGCTCTAGTCTGGTCAAGTGCCCCTGCTCTGTCCTGTCCGGGTGCTCTCTTCTAGGCCTCTGGTGGTGGCTGCAGTAGGTCTGGCTCATGGGGGATGTGCTACTGTCCAGGAAGCATGCTAGGACATGGCTCATGTACTTAGCAGCTGTTGACGTGCTGCCGGCTGCTTTTATCAATTGCTGATAAATCAACCAGAATCAAACATCTTCCTCTTTTGGTAAGAGTCCCATTTCTGAGCCTGGATCAGCTGGGTCTGGAACACACCCAAAAATAGTGAGACCCCTGCAGGTGCACCTTGGCTGGCTGAGAGGAGAGGCAGCTGGACTGTGGGTTCTTGAGGGGCTGTCACACCCTGCAGCATTTTAATACTGGCCATTTACATAAAGCGTTGAATACATAATGTTTAGGGAGCTCCCAAGCCTGTCCCTGGGCACCAGGCAATTAACTCTAATAGACTGATCTGTTTTTAACTGCATTGATGCTATAACAATACCTGGCATATGGATTCTGCTTTCCAGATGGTAACTAACCCTTCCTTGGAGTTGGAGCTAGGGGGGAGGGAGAGGGAGAGTTCCATTTCACAGGCGGAGAGACCAAAGCTACCCATGGAGTTGGATGCTGAGCTGGGATTTGAGCAGAAATCATTCTCTCCCAGTCCATGGGTACTTTTCAATAGCACTGCCTCCCTGTAGTGAACATATTTAGCTTTGGAAGGCGTATGACATGAGCCTCTTTAGGCAGGAAATTCTGCAGCTGGGGATTTCATACCTTCACAGCACTGTGTAAATATTGCCATTCAGCAGCTAGTGTGTGTTGGAGAGAGGGCAGGCCTGGAGACTGTAGCTGATAGACTCTCTTAGTTCCAAAGGGGCAACCATGTTAGTCTTGTCTAGCAAAAAAAAAGCAAGGAGTCCTATGGCACTTAAAGACTAACAGATTTATTTATTGCATGAGCTTTTGTGGGAGAAAATCACACTTTGTCAGATGCTTTGAAGATGGGGGAGTGTACAGAATGGGAGAAAAATAAATGTGAGGGAGTATAAGACATGGTGTCATTTGCTGTTACTGTATGACCTGATCCCATGTCTGACACAAGTCTTACATGTTTGCCACTGACTCATGATATCTGTCCTGCAGGTGGCGGAGGGAACAGGAAGGGCAAAAGTAAGAAATGGCGCCAGATGCTGCAGTTCCCACACATCAGCCTGTGTGAAGATCTCCGACAAATGCTTGGTGAGGAGTATCTGTTGGGTGTGCTATGCTGGCTCCTGCCCCATTTGTGTGTATGTGCACAGGTGCCTCTTAATTATCTGGTGGGGAGTTGTTGATCCACTGCCCTCTCACTCTGCTTAACTGCATTTGTGTGTCTGATGCTGTCATGGTTGAAACTGGGTCACCCTCTTGTGTACAGGACACAGATCTGCCTAGGTGCGTGGTAAGCAACTAGGGTAGAAGAGGGGGCAAGGCTGGCAAATCATGCTTCCTCGATTCCCATTGTCCACCTCCAGCAAGATCCTCCAAGTCCTCTAGAGCAGTGGTTTTCAAACTTTTTTTTCTTGGGACCCAGTTGAAAAAAAATCATTTATGCCTGCAACCCATCAATTACATCTCTGAGCAGTGCGTTTCAATCTTTTGGTGGCGGCAGCAGGATGTGTTGCGACCCAGTACATAAGGGTCCACAACGCAGTACTGTGTTCCAATCCTAAGTTTGAAAACCACTGCTTGGGAGTAGACTATTAGAGGTTCCCCAGAGAGAGGAATTTTCTTTTTCATGTAGACAGTGTCCATCAGATGTAGCTGAATTCCAAGTGGTATTTCCAGGCAGCCCTTTTCATAGATGGAGAAGGTAGTTCCTATGGCCAAGGCCCCATATGCTACCTGGGAGGCAGGGCTGAAGTTCTTCACCATGGTCTCTAGGGCTTTTGGGCAGCAGCTTCATTTTGATAACTAGTGGAGCTTTTCAGTGAATTGCAGAGGAGCTCATCATGCAGATGATATTGTATTATTTACTCTGATGCTCAGTTCATTTTATTTTACGCTGCCCCTGTGTTTTCAGGGCCTGGTGTGCTTCAGCGTTTTGTACTAACATTGCATAAATGCATCATCAGAGTTGTGGCAGAACCTGGAGGTTTTTGGTAGCTGAGTAGGCAGATGGGCTTCAATGGCAGGGAAAGAGGCAAGTCACATTTTAAGTTGTCATCCTTGGGTTTCAGAGTTAACAACTGATTGAGATGACGATGTTTACCTCCCACAGCTATTGTTTCAGGCTGTCTGAGGACTTGGGCAGATGTTCTGCATGAGGTGCATTCAGATGACATTAGGAGGGTCTCGGTGTAATCAAGAGGTCCATAAACATGGGTCCTGATTCTGCACACTCAGAACCCATTAGGTGTGGCTCCCTCATTCTGTGTGCCAAGCCCCAGCATAAGTTAGAGTCAGCCCCTGTTGCTCTAACTTTCACTCTGGTATAAGCATCTAGCTTCTTTCAGGTCAGCTCCATTGCACCCTGTCTGACTCCCTCCCTTGCCATTCCTCACGTTCCTTGCACTGGGACACTAGTTAACATCCAGCCAAATTCTCCTGTTTGTCTTTTTAAAACAAAGCAGAGGTTCTGGAGCAGCTTGGTTCCCCGGCTGCTGAGTGTGGCCCTGAGGATGGTAGTCTTTGGGATGGCTCAGGAGCTGGCTAATGTTTGATGTGCATTTCTGATGGCAGTGCTCGCTGAGCAGAGCTTTTCCTTCAGCTGGCTCAGCAATCGTCTGGCTATGTTCAGAGGACATTACCATTTGTTTTGTTAGCAGGGAGTTTCATCTGCTTTTCACTCTGTTCCTTTGGTTTCAGTCTGGTACTTTTCACTGTCCTTTGGGAGATGCCTTGTCTTGGTTTGGAAGAGCTGGCTCCTGTCCCTGCTGGATCTCTCCTCCTTCCCCACTACCCTCTTTGCTGGGCTCCAGATGGGGGCATTCCTGGGGGTAGAGCTGGTGCAGGTAGAAATTCATTTTCATTGACAGTGAAAGGGCTGAGGCACTGCTGCCCCTCTAGGGGACAGACAGCTCATCTCCCTGGTGGGGGAGCCTGTTGGTTTCCAGCAGGGTACCTGTACTTCCCTTCTTATTAATGGAGTCAGGTCCAGGTGAGGCCTGCAAGGTAGACAGGCCCCTCTCCACCACTGGGCTCCACAGGCAACTGCAGAAATCCAGCTCTTGTGAAGTAGTGTCTTTTGTGCAGCACAGAGCCAGTGATGGCAGCTAGGGAGTCTCTGACCCTGCCAGGCAGGGAACCTTTCACCTTCCTCACTGCACTGAACTCATTTCCTCTGAGAAGGAAACAGCAGCTAGTGAGACAGTAGCATGGCCCCATCCCAGGGCGGGTGCTGTTGTTGCTAAGCTCGCAAACACCACTCAGGAAGCCACAGCTTCCTCAGGAGAAACTGCTGTGTAGTGGAGGGGGGGTGCCTACAATGTGCCTGCCATGCAGGAGGCGGGGACCTGGAGCCCTGGGAAGAAGCAGTTGCAGGAACCCCCATTCTGTCCCCTTCAGAGGAAGTGCTCATACAGTCGCACTTCCCACCAGCAGCCCCTTTCAATGCATCTCCCTGCTGGAGGGAGCACGTCCCTTCCTGTGTGCCCCCCCCCCCCAGCCTGCAGAGTGGTTCCCAGCATTCTGGTTGCGGGGGACATGGACCCCAAGGGCAATTGGAGCCACTGTGAGCTGGGGTGGCCAGCTGTCTTGTCACTGATGACTGAGTGAGGGCTCTAAAATATTGGGTGATGAGCAGTGTTTCTGAAGGGACCTGCAGGAATTGGTTCTCAGTCCATCACTTAGAATTTTTAACCGTGAGCTGAAAGAAATAAACAAATTACAGATGGTCTGAAGATTGGCTGGGATGGTAAATAAAGAGAGGACAGGTCACTGAAACAGTGATCTGGAGTTCTTGGTAATTCTCATGAACAGATATTTTATTATGGGCACATGCAAAGTTGCAAATCTAGGAGTGAAGAGTGTATATCATATTTTATCCTGCAATGCAGTGACTCTGGAGAGGACTTGGGGTACTGGGTTGGGGAGGTGGTCTGGGATAGCCAAATGAATGCTGCTCGCCGTGTGATGCCATGGGTGAGAGAGCTAATGTGATGCAGGTACAAGCAGGGGAATGTCACATGGATATAGAGCAGTGATACTACCATTGGGTACACCATAAGTGAGACCATTACTGGAATAGTATCCAGTTCTGGCATCTAAATTTTATGAATTGTGTTGAAAATTGTGAAAGGTTCATAGGAGAGAGATGAGAACAATCTGAGGTCTGGAAAACCCACTATACAGGGAAGGGCTAAGGCATTAAGTAGATTGAATTTATCAAAGAGAGAGCTGTGGTGGCTGGATTGTGGAGAAGCAAATATTTCCATGGGAAAAGCTTTTTGATAAGAAGAGTTCACTAAAGTAGAAGACAGAGAGAGACCAAGATCTGTGTCTGTGTATGGAAGGTATCCAAGTTAAGGAAGGAAACAAGGCTCAGACATCTAACAGTGAAAGGAATGACCTTTTGGAACAGCTTCACCTCTCTGGCACGTGGCCTCTGTTGCTAGGACAGGATGTCTTTTTCTAAACATTACACTCAAGTTCAGCTGCAAGGTCTGGGCTCCATGGAGGAGCCATAGGATGTTATTCTTTAGCCTGGGTAGGCAGGAATTCAAAATAGATTGTGGCAGTGGTCCCTACCAGCCTGGTCTGTGAGCTATCGCTGGCTGTGACTGTGATGGATTTTCCTAATACCTTGGTTTGAAGCAAGTGGCTGACTTCCTCCTTTGCATTTGCAGAGCGGGACTACCTCAGCCTATGTGAGAAGCAGCCAATTGGACGCTTGCTGTTCCGGCAGTTCTGTGAGACGCGGCCTGAGCTGTCACGCTGTGTCAAGTTCTTGGACGCTGTGGTAAGCACAAAGCTGTGTGAGAGGTTCTTCCAGGGCACTGTGAGCCAGGGACCAAGGTCCAATGGGCTCAAGGCCCTCAGTCTGTTGCTAAATGCGGAGCTGAATGTGCGGGAGACCTGAACTTGTGCCCCTTCCTCCCTGCGTCTGCTTTATGCTTCAGCATTTCCTTGGGGAAAGAATCAGTCACCTACTGTTCATTAAAGGTTAGTGCTGCACCCTGAGTTTGCAGGAGCCCCTGTGGGCCCAAGCAGGGGAAGAGAGCCAGATTCTCTCTGAGGGCTATTGCTTATGGCAGACAGCTACTTCATTTTCTGTGGCCACTCCCTGTGCATGCAGTTCTTGCATCTCCATGTCCAGCTCCTCATAGCTTCATTTTCTTTGCACAGGCAGAGTATGAAGTGACTCCAGATGAGAAGCGGAAAGAGTGTGGGCAACAACTGATTGACAGCTACCTAAACCCCAAGGTAAGCACATGACCTGATCAGGTTGCTGGGGAGGTTGGTGGCATGGCCGAGAGGAATGCTTGAGAAGCAGGTGGCTGTATTAGTGTCCAGACACTCCAGAGCATGCTCGGGGAGAGCACCTCCAGCCCCCCACAAAGGGCATACCCTTACTGTCAGAGAGGAGGAAGCAGAGTCCTTTCACCACAGCAGGTGACAAACCTGCCTGAGTTCTCAGTGTCCTGAGCAGGGGCAGGCTGAGACCTGTGCTGGATTACCTCAGGTTCCATTCCCTGGCCTACCTAGAGCCCAGGAAGGACCATGGGGCTTGAGCTCATGTGTGTGACTCAGTCCCTTCTTCCCAGAGTGCAGATCATGTGCCTGAAGTTCCCCTGCAGCTTGTGAATGCCTGTTCTGAGAGGCTGGAGCAGGAGCCCAACAAAGAGCTCTTCAAGGAATCAACTAAGTAAGTAGGGGAGGGGCCCTGGGGCCTGGCTAGAGCTGCCATTGTATCCCCAGGGAATCAGCTGAGTTGGGTGCAGGCATCAACATCCCTCCCTTGGAGGCGCAATTTGGCTTGCTCTTGGGATTTGAGTCTTGCTCCCTGGCCTCTGATTTGCATATGGAGTAAGTGGGCTGTGACAGCCAGTGCTGAAGCAGTAGGATCCTGTGAGTGCAGGTTGGCCCCTCTCTCTGTATTTCAGGGGTCCCTGAAGGCCACCAGGTGGTGCAAAAGTCTGTTCTCTTCTGACAAGTTCCAAAGGGGTAGCCACATTAGCCTTGTTCAGCAAAATAAACAAAGAGCCCTGTGACACTTTTGACTAACAGGTTTATTTATTTCATGAACTTTCATGAGAGAAAATCCCACTTCATCAGATGCTTGAAGGTGGTGAGTTTACAGCCTCCAGGGCACTGTGACAGCTGTAAATTCCCCATTTTCAAGTGTCTGATGAAGTGGGATTTTCGCCCATGAAAGCTCATGTGATAAATTTGTTTGTTAGTCTTTAAAAATGTCACAGGACTCCTTGTTTTGCTGTTCTTTTACATTATCCATTCTTATCCTGCCCCAGCCATGCCCTTCAGGCTGGCTCATCCAATCAGCCCTGAAGGTGCTGACCTCTTGCTTGGGCCTCTTGCTGGGCTCTGGCTCATCTTTACAGGGCTATAATCAATGTTCCTTGTAAGCTGCATGGGTGGGCAGGCACGCAGCCCCTGTCACTCACCCATGTAGCCAACACTGCCAGCCATGCCGCATCCGCTACCCGGCCACAAGGGTATAGTCTTCCAGCTGGCAGGGAGCTGCCCTGCCCCAGGTTGGGAGTTTTTAAAACTCCCACGCCGCCCTGAGCATGCTTAGGGTGGGAGCAAGCAGCAGCCTGTAGTGTGGCCGCTGTTGGCTCTGGCAGTCAGGTAAGGGGGTTCCGGGTGGGGGGCGGTTCAGAGATGAGCATCTGGTGGGGGGTGGGATTGGCTCAGGGGGCTGGGAGGGGCCAGTGGCAGGTTAGGAGGTATGGAAGGGGGACTCAGGAGACTCGGTGGAGCCTATGGCCGGGGGGGGGGGGGGGTTAGAGTTGTAAGGTGCTGGACGGGAACTGGGGGCAGGCAGGCAGGCAGCTGAGAATCAGGCCATGACGTCCGGCCAGTCACCTGTCTGCACGCACCAACACAGGCGGAACTTATGGCTGTGGGGAGCAGGGCCAGCCCCAGCCTAGCATGCGTGGCCCGCTCTGCAGTTATGGCCTCATAGATCATTTCAGTGGTGATGGAAGTGACATTTTCTGACTGAAAAGATGGTTTCTTAGAAAATTGATGTCCAGCTTTAATTTAATCTCTGAACCAGGAATCACTCTAAAAATAATTATACATAGGTCCAAAACATTACTTCTCCCATTAATTTTTTATGTGACTTTGGTCCCAGGAAAGACTTGAGGACAAAGCTCATCTGTGTGGGAGACAGCTTTCTTAGTGGCTGGTCCAAGTAGGGCTTGGAGTGAACTCTCATGGGAACTAAACTTCACCACCTTCCTCTCCAGCTGCAAAGCACACTTCCTCAATCTGCCTTCTCTAACAGAAGTACAGAGCAGTGTGTATCTTTTTAAAAAATTCTCAAAATCCTACCTCACCTAAATATACCACAGGATACAAAATTCTTCTTCTGGAGGGAGGATGACAGGAAAAAAAAATGAACCATGGATGTTAGTCTGATAGCTTAAAGTGGTGGTTCTCAACCTGTGGTCTATGGACCTCTGGAGATCCCAGACTGTCTAAGGGATCTGCAAAAGCAGTTTCCATAGAAAAGTGGTTTTCAGACTTTGATTGATAGACTTCTGGGATCCACAGATTGTGTCTAAGATTTCCAAATGGGTCCAGAGCTCCATTCCAAAATTTTTAGGACTCCACATATGAAAAAAGATTAAGAACCACAGACTTAGTGCATTATTGGAAGACACTCGGATACTACCATGATGAGAGCAGCAGAAGCACATCTGTAGAATGGAATGTCCCCAATAGTGCCAGATCTTTTATAGTTATTGGAATCTTGGCACAATGAAGTGATGCCACTGTTCACGTAGCCACCAACTGTGATACGCTTGTGTCAGAACACTGGACTATCTCCTGGACGTGTGTTCTGTGACTGTCTCCTTTTGGGTTTACTGTACTGCTCTCTGCTCTCCTTGAATCAATCTAGTACACATAATCAAGCACACATCTATATTAAAGATGGTCTCTCCCCCCGATGCTACAACTCCTCAAACAAGAAGGCCTGTAGCACTTTTAAAGATTAACTCATTTATGAATTTTTTAGTTTTTAGAAGTACCACAGGACTCCTTGTTTGTTTTGCTGAGCTGCACTAACACAGTTGCACCTTTGGAACTTTACAACTCCTCACTTACTCGTATGCTGTTGTCTAGTGATTGGTGCTGACGTGAAAGTGTCCAAGCTTACTAAAATGTGCCCACTTCTCCCAGGATTCTTCTTGAGGAGGTCTGTTCAAGTTTCATCTGTGGAGTCTGATGAGGAAATGCACTGAATCAGTCCCTTTTTAACTGCCCTGCTCATGTCTCCTCCTTGGTTATGCATATTTAGAGTCAGATAGTCTTTTAATGGCTCCCTGGAAGTGGGGAGATTGCACCTACTTCATACTTTTGCAACCTCTCCCCAGCCAACTGTACTACAGGAGGATTTATTCCTACAGAAACATACTGCAGAAATGTAAATCGTATCTTTTCTTGGGCCCCTCTGCAGCATTCCCTGTAGGCTGTGCGGGCAAGTGGGTGTGTCGCCCTTGTCACTGACCAGTGTTCCCTCTAAGCTGATGATGCAGCTGAGCAAGTTATAGAGGCCCTTGGGGAGCCTGTGGGCAAGGGGACCAGGGGAGTTGTGGAACTGGCGAGGAACTTGTTCAGCCACATCATCAGCTTAGACAGGACATTGGCTGTAATGTAGCTGAGCATGGCAGGCCAAGTGTTGAATGCTCTGTCCAGATCTGCATGTGGCTACTGTGGACACATGGTGGTAGCCTTAAGTGCCATGAGCGGGGCAAGCAGGGACCGGAGACCTGCTTGCTGGTGGAGTAACCATGGTTGGGGGTGCCCAGAGTTTTCTGCTAAGCAAGCCAGTCCTCCCTTGCTCTGCTCCTCAACTCAGACACTGGGCCACAGCAATAGGTGCTCCCTGGCCTTTGTGGTGCTCTCGCACTGTGTGCAGTAACTAGCGGTGCTGTGTGCATGAGGAGCCTCCAGTCTGGGCCCTGCCCTCTCTTAGCAGCCCCTCTGCTGCTAGTTAATGTGTATCTTCAGTCCAGATGCTGTCTGCAGGGCTCTTTCTTCTGCCGGCTGTCCTGGCGCTGGCCCTGAGATTTGGTAGCTGGGTGCCTTTTGTGCTGCCTTCACATCTGAAATAGAGGAGCCTGGGGCTCTGCTCTGATCTCTGTGCTTGCACCCAGCAAAGGTGCTTCAGCAACTGATCAGTGTCTGGGCATGGATCTCATGCAGGGGGCACTGCTACAACGTACTATTTCCAGAGGGGCTATTGCAGATTGGATCACATCTTCCTCGTGTACAAGCCACAAGCAGGGTTTGGTCTAGTGAGGCCATGTGTGGATCTGAGCCATGCTGGCCTGGCTCAGTGAGGCCGCCTTCGCCACAGGGCCATGTTATTCCTGGGGTCTTCCTCCTCTCCTTGCCATGGCTGCAGATCACAGTGTCAGTGCCAGAGGGGTGAGGATTTTGGGTACAGACTCTCGGGGCAATGCCTGTGGGTGCCTGGTCTTGTTCTTCTTGGGTCTAGTGTGGGGAAGACTGGTTACTCCTTCGACTCAAAGCTGGGTTGGTGAGCTGCTCTGTCCTTAAAGAAGCATTTCCACCATTCCTCCTGCCCAGAAGGCATCACTGATTGGCTGTCTTCTCTCCCAGGCTCATCCATGACTATCTGAGCGTGGCTCCCTTTGCTGATTACCTCGACAGCATTTACTACAACCGCTTCCTACAGTGGAAATGGATGGAGAGGTACCAGTCCCTGCTTCTCTTGGGGGGTACCTCATCCAGAGCTCCTGTACGAGGGTGTGGCCCAAAGTGGTCCAGTCCCTTCTTCTCTTGAGGCATGCTGCACCCAGTGCTCTGGGATGAGCGCATGGTCTGAAGTGGTCCAACAGTCCCTTTTTCCTAAGGTTCAGGCTGAAGCCAGGCTAGGGGCGAAGATGTTCTCATACCTCCTCTGCAGTGAAGGATGTCATTATCCTCAGCACCCACAACCCTCTTTTCAGGCTTTAACTAAGGCAGTGTTGAGAGCTCTGCTCTTCCTGGCACAAAGAGGGACCTGGTGGCTGTGGAGCCAAGGTTAGTCCCTGAGTTCCTGATTCTGTCAGCTAGCTCAGGCTCTTCCCAGGCCAGGTGTGTCTGCTGCACTGGAGTGAGTGAGGACTTGTGCCATGGAGCCTGGCACCTCACTACTCCACTTCCCATCTCACACCAGCCTCTTCTGCTTTGTTTGCAGGCAGCCTGTGACCAAAAGCACTTTCCGCCAGTATCGTGTGCTTGGAAAAGGAGGCTTTGGGGAGGTGAGTGGCCTATTGGCTGTCTTGCCTTTGGCTGTGAGAGAGGTTCAGGGTGAAAGGGCTCCATCTGCCCATGAGGATGGGCTGGGTCTTGCTTGACCCAGCCCTGAGGACCGCACCACTGCTGGGTGCTCTCTGCCCTTGATCCGATTTGCTGAACCGGAAGAGTGCCTCATGTTGGGCACTAGAGCTGCAAACGGTGGTGAAGGAGGGGCAGGTAGTGCAGGTCAAACACTTGCCACAGCTGCCACTACTTGGGAAGGGAGTCAGCATCCTGCCTCCCATCTGGGATTCTCCCAGGGTCAGAGCTGGCAACAGAGGCAGGATTAGAACACAGTACTAACCTATGCCATTGAGCTATACTTCTCTCATGGGCTGTAACTGCCTCAGGTATCCCCTCCATGATGGCCAGTGGGCTGCAGGCCTCGTGCTCCCAGAGTCAGAAGGGCAGGCCATGCTGCGGCAATGATAGCTGGGGCAGAGACCAGCAGGCAAAGGAAAGCAGTGTAGGCTAGACCCACACGGGACGGTGTAGATCTGGTAACTTGCATGACTGGCAGACCTATCAGCGCACACCAGTAATGTTAGCAGTTTGCCTTGGGGTGGAATTTAATCCTCAGCCTGCACCAGTTGGGCCCAGGGGCAAGGTTTGGCCTGAATGTTGAATCTTCTGGCTTCCCCCCAGGTGTGTGCATGCCAAGTTCGAGCCACTGGGAAAATGTATGCCTGCAAGAAGCTGGAGAAGAAGCGGATCAAAAAGCGGAAGGGAGAGGCCATGGCCCTGAATGAGAAGCAGATCTTGGAAAAAGTGAACAGTAGGTTTGTAGTAAGTACATCAGTGTTGCTTTCACTTTGCACCAAGGGCTGAGTGGCAGTGACCCTGCTGCAGCCTGGGCTCCCCACTGCCTAGCACATAGACCCTGCTCTGTTTCTCCCATGCCTGGATTGCCATCCCCAGGGTAGGGCATGAGCTGGCTTCAGAACAGTGTCCTAAGGAGGGACCAGGCCTCACCCAGAGGGTGGGGGAGCCCTAAGGACCTGCTGATCTTCACTCCCTCTGCTGTGGGCTGGGATGACAGGATTCAGCAGGGTTTGTGGGAGCTACCTCTGTGTCACTTGCTGTTTGCTGAGTGGGGCGTAGTGATGGCTCTCCCATTACAGGCCATATGGTGTCACAGTAGCAGGCTGGCTACACTCAGCTCACAATTTGTAAGGCTTTCTTCACAGCCCAAAAAGCTAATGTAGCCTAAGCTGTAAGGGAAAGCCTGGACTATGCAGGAGGCAAGCTGCAGCCAACACTGCTTTGGAATTGCTGCAGCTTGATGGGGTGCGTGGCAAGGATCTTCTGAGCAGATGGGCATGTTCCTGTGCCAAAGGAACAGCAGGTCCCTTGAGGAGTGAGATGAAGGGTGTGGCAGTCTTGCCTGCATGGCACTGAGTAGTGACATTTCCCACCCTGTAGGGCTCTGGGACGAAGGTCTGTATGAAATGTCTTCGTCCCAGCTATTCCCTGTCCACGTGTCTTGCTGTCCCAGCTGGGTAAGCAGCTTGGGTTCCGCCTTTTTCCCTTGGGATTTTCCAACTCCTTCTACAGACAGCACAACCAGTTCCCAGTCAGTGTGCAGTCAGGGGGTTTCCCCTGTAAGCTGATGATGTGCTTGGCTGGTCCACTAGTTACTGCCCCAGGTGCAAATTGGGTTTGAACGACTTTCTTCTCCGCAGTGTCTGCCCTGGCTGGCTGAGGGGCATTGACAGGCTGAGAGCTTCACAGCTAGAATGCAGGTGGAAACTAGGTGGTGTGCATGAGCCCCCACCCAAGAGATAATTCCCACTGTGTTGGGGGGAGGGGCAGGTGTGACAGAGGATATGAAGCAGCTCTAACCTGGCTACCCAGCCAGCTGCACCCAGAGCTGGGTGTCTGGTTGAGCAGGGCGCCTACCAGGGCCTCTACCTGTAGAAACTCTATTGTCTTCTAATTGCTTTTCTGCCCTCTCTTGAAGGTGAGCTTAGCGTATGCATATGAGACTAAAGACGCCCTCTGTCTAGTGCTGACCCTCATGAATGGAGGAGACCTCAAGTTCCACATCTACCACATGGGGGAGGCTGGTTTTGAGGAGCCTCGGGCAGTGTTCTATGCAGCAGAGATCTGCTGTGGTCTTGAAGACCTGCACCGGGAGAGGATAGTGTACAGGTGAGTGAGCTTTTCCTGTGCTCCTAGCCCTTTTGCTGTCAGGGCTCAGGATCTGCGCCCTGTCACCCTGCTGAGAGGAGGGGCTCAAGATTAGACCCAGTTTGCCCTGATTTTACTAGCTGCAAGAGGGCTCTGGGCATCCCAGTTGCTCCTAGCTAGTCCCCTCCCAGGGGAAGGACTGCGAGGAAAAGAGTCCCCAGGCATGCTTGGGATGGGGTCAGATGAGCTCTGTACAAGTGGAGGGAAGCAGCCCAGAGTTGTGAGGTGAAGGGCTATGCTGGCTCACCTGTGATGGGGAGATGACTGTAGGAGTGGAAGGCTGAGCTTCTTGGAGCTGCCACCCATTTGTTCAGGGAACACATTAGCTGCTCTTTGCACTGGTCCTGTTCAGACAGTCAAGTGAAGTTGCAGGCTGAGATTGGGTGGTGTCTCACGTGTGGGACTGTCCCAGGCTGGAGCTGCTACAGGCCGTGTCTAACAGAAACTCCGCTCTTCCTCTCTAGGGACTTGAAGCCAGAGAACATTTTGCTGGATGACCATGGTGAGTCAAGGGCCACGAGTGGGAGAGCAGCTGAGAGTTTGTGGCGGTTCTGTGTCAGGGCTGTGGGGGTCTCTCTCATTTCCTTATGTGAATCAGGGCTACTATAGCCCATCAGCTCCTGAGTTCCTAATGCTGCTCTTCCCACATTCAGGTCACATCCGTATCTCTGATCTGGGGCTGGCTGTGCATGTGCCGGAGGGCCAGACAATCAAAGGCCGGGTGGGGACTGTTGGCTACATGGGTGAGTATCTCATACCTCTTACAGCTCTTTGACAAGCAATCTGGAGGCGTTAAATAACATGCTGCCTGGTTTCCACATAGCTTTTCAATTTGTATAATACAAGCCTAGGGAAATGACTTGATAAAGCTCTGCCTGGGATGGGTTAGCGGAGGCTGGCCCTGCTTTGAGCAGGGAGTCGGACTAGATACTCCTGAAGTCCTTCCATCAGATTAGGGTTTAGAATACCCTCCCTCTTTTTGAAAGTTTGTCCTGGCCTCAACAGTGTCCTTCCTGGGCTAGAGTGTGGCCTCCAAACTTCCTGTGGCCATCGAGATACAGCTCGGGTGTCTGCCTGTACAGTACCACTCTGTTCATTACGCTGAGCTGCACTTTAGACAGATCTCAATGGTTGGGAGTGGACAGGGGCTATACTTTTGAGCTGGATGTCTATGGACAGAGCTGTGGAAGGCCCTTGGAAAATCTTAGCAATCCCTCAGGACTTCATAACCATAGGTACCGGGTGCCTCCTTCCCACAGCTCCCCAACACTCCCCATAAGTACAGGAGACAGAGGCAGGGTGCTGAAAGCTAGCAGTCTGCTGGCAGACCATAATAGCCCTGGTGTCTTCAGCAGCGCAAGTGGGCGGAGTGTGTGCTGATGGGAGGGCTTAGAGTGGAACTGTATGCTGGTTCTACAGCCCTCCTATGGCCCGCAGTAACAACACATCAGCTGTTTAGCTAAGATATGCTGAGCACCCCCTTCCTACAGCAAAACTCTGCCAGGTACTTGGGTAGTCCTTGTGGCTGGCTACACAGCTGCAAGGCTGGATGGGTCTGCTGCAACTTTCGACTGGGCAAAAAACCCAGTGCTTTTCCTGTGGCTGCTGTTCACCTTTTCCAAGATCCGCCTAGACACAGGCGAGCCCTGTCTTGGTGCTCATTCTCAGAGCCAGCCAGTTCTCTAGCTGTGGCCCCTGGAACTGACCTGATTGTTCCAGAGGAGAGGAATTGAGAGATTCCAAAGAGGTAGAGAAAGCTAGGTGGGGAGTTGGGAAGGACTCCTTACCCAGCCTGATTTGGCTAGGTACACACCCTCTGCTGAGGTGAGGTAGCTTTGCTGTGTTTGCATCCCTCATGTTGCTCTCCCCCTTGCAGCTCCTGAAGTAGTGAAGAATGAGCGCTATATGTTCAGTCCAGACTGGTGGGCTCTGGGCTGTCTCATCTATGAGATGATCGAGGGCCAATCTCCCTTTCAGCAACGGAAGAAGAAGATCAAGCGGGAGGAGGTGGAGCGGCTGGTGAAGGAAGTACAGGAAGACTACTCAGAAAAGTTCTCGCCTGACGCTCGCTCCCTCTGCACCATGGTACCAATGCCAGAATCTTCCCTTCCCCTGCAGATGGCAGAGAAGCAGTGCCCAGGCTTGCTGACCTTGGGTCAGCTAACACTGTTCACACCATCTCTTATTACCATCAAGGCTGGGGGGGGTTGAGAGGGAGACTGGGTGGGGCCAGGGCCAGGAGGCTGCACCTTGGCACCCAAGAACAAGACATACGGGTGTTGCCTGGCTGGGGGGGTCTGCACCTCAAAGAGTTAATTCTAAAGACCAACCTAGCAGCTAAGTGTTGTTGTCCCAAGTCTCTTGTGTGGAAGTGGGCTGCCCCCTGCCCACAGTTCTCACCCTGCCCTGCTGTGCTGCAGCTGCTGTGCAAAGACCCCACGGAGCGGCTGGGATGTGGAGGGTCTGGGGCCCAGGAAGTGAAGGAGCACCCTCTCTTCAGGCACCTGAATTTCAAGAGGCTACAGGCAGGGATGCTGGACCCTCCCTTCAAACCAGATGTAAGTGTCATGCCTGGGCAGATCAGGGGCGAGACCCCTGTTGAGATCTCTGCTCTCATGTTACACATCTGCCCCATTTATCCCTGGGGAACAGCAGCCCTGGCAGCTGCTTAGAAAGGGGACGGTCCTCTGCTCCATGCTCTTGTTGGGGCACTTGGTGACCAGTTGTCACAGCCCCCAAACACAAGGTGTGCTGTGAGAATGAGTGGGATAGGGTGGGAAGGGGAAGCCCTGTCAAAGGGTGGAGTGTTCAGGCAGGGCTGAGTACTTGCTCTGCTGCTTTGTGACCGCCCCCTCTGTGTGGTATTCCCAGCCCCAGGCCATCTACTGTAAGGACGTGCTGGACATTGAGCAGTTCTCCACAGTGAAGGGGGTGGAGTTGGAACCCATGGACAATGACTTTTATCAGAAGTTTGCTACGGGGAGTGTGCCCATCCCTTGGCAGAATGAGGTAGGTGGGGCTTCTGCACATAGGGCCATTCCACTGGGAAGTGGGGGGACTCGGGGGAGGGAGGTTATCTCGTATAGTACAACCCTTGGCCCAGGGCTGGCGTTGGAGAAGGAGCCCTCAGAGCCCAGTGGCCCAGTTTCTTCATGCAGTGACTCAGTGAGGGGTCCTGGCAGTCACTTGTGCCACTTGTGATCAGCCTTGAGTGAGGTGGGTATGGAGCTTTTCTGTGCCATTCTTGGTAGTCGGGCTCCAGCTCCCAGGATCCTGTCTCCTGGGCAGGTGCAGGAGTGTGGCACACTCCCGCAGTCATCTCCTTTCTCTGCTAGATGATTGATACTGAGTGTTTCAAGGAGCTGAATGTCTTTAGCCTGGATGGTGCAGTGCCCCCTGATCTGGACTGGAAAGGACAGCCTTCTCCGCAGCCGAAGAAGGGTTTGCTACAGCGCCTCTTCAGCAGACAGGTAAACGCAAGCCCCACGGCTCCCTGTGATGTGCTGTTGAGACCAGCTGCTCGCTGTACCTAGGGTGCCAGCACCCCCTGGCACTACGTGCCTGCACAGCAGAGTAAATTCAATGACAGGAGCCGGGCACAAGGGGGCACCAGAGGAGCAATGTCACGCTGCTCACAGCCACGCTCTGGTGGGTCAGCCTGCTGCGAGGTGCCCGACTGGTGAGCACCCACTCTTGGGGTGAGAGCCTGGAAGTTCCCTGGTTCCCTAAGGGCTGAGGTCCTCAGCTTTGCCATCCATGGCCTGCAGCGCGCACTCCTGTCCCCAGTTGCTTGGGTCTGCAGTTGATGGAGTTTTGTCCCCTCAGGAATGACCAGCCCTTGCACAGATGTCTCTTAGGGCGCTGGACCCAGTGGGGAGGGAATTGCATACTCGATGGCGAGGTTTGAGTTCATGGCTCATGCCAGACTGACTGGGCTTCCCAGGCAAGGGCAGTGGCCTGTTCTGGCAGCCATCCAGCCCCACTCTTCTATCATGCCCCTGCGCTGTGCTCTGAGAGCAATGCATGTCTGTAGCATAGCCTAGCCCAGGGGTCTCAAACTCAGATCACCATGAGGGCTGCATGAGGACTAGTAGAGGGCCGCACGAGGATTAGTACCATAGCCTGAGGGCTGCACCACTGAAACTTTCCATACAATGGTATTGCAAATATTGGTAATGATTGTGTCATTGTGGGTTGGAGGAAATAGCTGTAGGGGCTGCATGCGGCCCGGGGGCTTTGTGTTTAAGATCCCTGGCCTAGCCCGTGGTTCCTCCCACTCTGCCCCCTTTGTTAGTTATTATCTGGCATGTGTTTGGGTACAAAGGCTGCACTTGGGTCATCATGCCAGGTGCTGCCCAGGAGACAAGAACACTGCTCTGAAGAGCTCAGGACTTGCTAAGTGTGTTGCAGAAGGTGGTGGTGGTGGTGTTGTGGGGGGGTCCATGGCCAAGGCTGGTTGCCTTGTCTGTCTAGGGTGATGGGTGTCTCTAACTATGCTTGAATGGCCAGTCCCCAACCCTGCCTGCTGCCCAAGCTGGTTGACTGTAGATGTTGTAGCAGGAGTGGGGTCTTGCGTCCTCATGTGGTCTGACACCTGACAGAGTGGAGACTGTAGGGATGATACGGGAGAGAAGGGCGGATGGACAGGGCGGAGCAGAGCTAGGCACGGCCTTAGTGGGTGAAGTCAAAGTGGATGAGGGTGCTGTGGAGGAGGAGGGGAGTGTCAGAGTCCCAGGCCAGGGAGCTGATCATGACTGGGCAGAAGGGGTTGCAATGCCTGTTGTGAAGGGAGCATTGCTGATGGAGCAGGGAAGGAGTGGCAAGGTTGGGTATACCTATGTAGTTAAAGGCTGAGGTGTGTGCCCCCCTCGCACAGGTATGACTTGGTCCCTTGTGTGAGCTGCTTGGCCTCCTTCCAGGCCAAATCCCTCAGCATGGTGAGGCTGGAAGCAGGCAGAGGGACCGGTGCTGCTTAGTCTCCAGCTCTTGGGTGATAGTGCAGCAGAGGTGCTGCGGGCTTGATGGAGCAGCCTTGGCCTGGCTGCTGCCCTGGGCCTGCTTGGAGCTGGGTGACTGGAGCACAAGGTCTTGGTGGAGAAGCCTGACCTGGTCCCAGTCCAAGCTACCTGCTCTGCTGGCTCCTGCTTTCCCCTCGCAGGCTCTCAGCATGGCTACCTCCATTTGATGCTGTCAGCAGGAGCCTCCTGCCCTGTCATAGTACTGAGTGCTCAGTCAGCTCTGGACCTGGGAGCACATGACCTCCCTGTCCCTGGGCGGGGCTGGGGCTGCAGCAAGCATCTGTCTGTGGCAGGGACCCTCAGCGGCCTCTCATGCCACATCTTTTCTCTTTCCAGAGGTGAGCAGTCCCTCTCCTGGCTGCTCTGCTCAGGGAAATACCTGGTGGCCTAGCCTCACCTGCGGACATGGCAAGACCTGGGGAAGAGGAGTCTTGTCCTTCAGTGCCTATTTCCCACCCCCTCCATCCCAGCAGAGCAGATGCTGCTTGTGTGTTTTAATCACCTTTGAGCCACTAACCCTGCTTCCCTGCTCTCTCACTGCCTCACCCCAGCGTGAGAGGGGGCTGTGCTCTGCTGTGCTGTGAGCCAAAGCTTCTCCTGCGCTGCCACTGCTCTGGGCCCTTCTTCGCAGGAGGGGACACAGGAAGCTGAAGGCTCCTGTCATTTTGCCCCTTGGCCTGGGTTGTCACCCCCCAGGGCTGGCCAGTCTCACAGTCCAGCTGCTCTGTAGAGAGTGATGTGTAGGGTTGGTGTACTTGTGATAAGCTGTGCCACACTCATAGAGCTCCCTTGCCCAGCTGTCTGCTCTCTCCCTGCCCAGGGTGCTGGCTGCCTGCAGCCTTGCTGAGCCAGGCGCCCTGTGCTATGTGGACTACAGGTGCTGCCTCACACGTGCACCAAGGTGATTTCCAGCCTAGGGAAGCCCAGTGAGGTCCCACCTCAAGCCTCTGAGCTGGGCAGTGTGGGACTGTTCCACTCAGATCTCTTCCCCTGGCTCTGTGGTGCTGCCCTTCTCTGCCAAGGCAGGGCTGCCCTCCCTGCTCAGGGAGCTGGGCCTGTGTTGTTTTGTAACCGTGCTCACCCTCTGCTTGCTGTGCTCCTCTCTCCCTCCTCCCTCTCGTTACCCTTCTGACTTCAGGACTGTTGTGGAAACTGCAGTGACAGTGAAGAAGAGCCCAGCCGGCTGTAGAACCCAGCCTGTTCTCCGAGACGCTCTTGCCTCTCCAGGCACACAGTCGTGCAGTGCGCCAGCCTGATGGACAAGGTAGCAGCTGCCCTGGCACGTGGGATTTGTTTACAGTTTTGCACATGTCTATTTTAAGATGCTCCATGTACAGATCCAGGAAGATGGCTCTGGCTGTCGGCAGCAAGCCTCGATGCACCAGGTCCTGCTGTGTTTGGGGAAAGGGCGCATCTGGAGAGACCTGGATGCTTCCAAACCTGCTGCTTAGGATTGCTCTTCTGCCGCTGCTGCTCTCCATTGGCAAGGGAGAGGCCCCAGCACGTGGTGGGACTGGCAAGAGCATGTCCAGTGACACATTCCAGTGGCTAACCAGTCCTGCAAGCCCTGGCATTGCAGGGTTTGGTATATTTATGTAGGTCGGTCGGTCGGTCTGTGTATCGTGCCTAGGTTTTTAATTTCTTGGGGGAAGGGGTCCTTTGGCATTACCCCTCCCCTTCCCCTGGACTCTGGGACAACCACTGCTTCTCAAGCTGGGGGAACTGCTGTGGCAGCTTTACCCTGGAAGTCTTGGCCAGGGTCCTATGGCCACTTCTGGCGCCTTAAAAAGTTTCTAAAGCATCTTCCCTAGGCCCCTGTGGAACTGCTCCTGAGGCAGGTTGACTTCCCAGGGCATGCACAACTGTGACCCTGGCAGACAGGCTGGGGGAAGTCCATTGTGTACACACGACCCAGCCTTTGGGTGCAGGAGAGCACCATGCCAAAGCATTTACCACTAAAGAGCCCAGCAGTGGGTCCAGTCGCTGACGCACTCCAGCTGGGCACTTGAGCTTGCCTGACCCCTCTGCCAGCTCTAGGGCTGCAGTGCAGCCTCTGATGTTCTCTGCAGTTAGGCAGGCTGTGACCCTTCCCGTAGCACCTGGTCCCCAGAGAGAGCTGTTAGCAGGCCTCTTTCTGTGTGTGGGGTGTGGGCCCTGGCACATACCTGATTTCTGCTGAGAGCCTGGCTAATCCTGTGGAGAAGCCATGTCGCTACCACTGGCTGGTGGCAGCCATCAGTCCCCACGACTCTATTACTCTCGCAGATCTTGCTTTGTGCGTTGACTCCATAGGAATGTGTCCCGCCCTCTAGAGCACAGTGGGCCGAGCCTGCTGCCTGCACCTCAGCTCTGCTCTGAGCAATCCTTGCTCGGGGTCACTTTTCGGTGAGCTAAGTCTGACAGGCTGCCTCCAGGCTGGAGAGCAGCACACAGCATGCATTTTCCCCATGGGAATCTCTTCCATTAGGCAGCCTGCAGCATCTGGAAACCCTTGCCCCAGTCAGTGCAGCTCTTGTGTCTTGAGGGGAATCAAGGAAGAGGGGATCAGGTTCCAGTGGTCTTGCATGACCCCAGGGAGCTACTTCAGCCTTTGGCCCTGCTCTTGGGTCTGTCCATTTGCTTGTGTCCTGTACAGTGCACACTTGTTCCTAGCAATAGCAGGTCTCGTCCCCTTGTGCTGCTGCCTGCCCCTGTGCTGGCCTAGTGGCTCTCCACTCAGACCTGTGGTATCCTTTGCTTACATTGCACTGACAGTGGGAATATTTAAATCATTTTTAACCTTTTTGTTAAGTGTACGTTCTGTCATGTCTGTTGCTGCCGTGCAGAGGTGAATACAGTGAGCACAACACACTGCCCACTGCCACCTCCTTCTCCCGTCGTCTCTGCCTAGCCTGGGACAAAAACCTGCCCCCTCCTGCTGCAGAAGGCTTTGCGCAGGATGAGCCCAGCCCAGCAGCTGGATTCTGGGCGTACAAAGGAGTGACTGGTGCCTGCCTCTCCTAGACCATCATGATTCCTCTGTGAGTCCTGCACTTCCATGGGCCTGGATCAGGCTACTGCTGTGTGAACACTGAGCCCTCCCCTAGGCATCCCAGGAGTCCTGGGTTTAACTCTGCAGATGGGACCCAGCTCCCTCCTGCCCCTCACCACATCACACCCAAGCTCCATGCATCCCAAACTGTATCCCCCTTCTCTCTGTCCAAGCTGCTCTCCTACAGCTCCTCTCTGACTCCCCCTCACTGGGGGCTGTTGGACTTGCTCAGTGCGCCCAGCCAGTTCATCTGACCTGCAGGCAGGTCTCTCAGGAGCCTAACAGCTATCCTTGGCCGCTCCAAGGAAAGAAATGGGGCTGAAGGGAGTGTAGCAGCTTCCTGGCCAGAGGGGTGTGTGGGGCAGGGTTCTCTGCTTTGAGGGAGCCTGTCCCTGCCCATGCTTTCCTGGCCCTGGAGCAGGACCAGGTCTTGAACACTGATTGCAGGGGCAGAAGCCTGTTCCAATAGCCCTAATTGCTCGCACTGCTTGACTAGCTGGGGCACAGGCCCGGGTGCTTCTGGACAATGGGGTGGCTCTGCCCTGGGGCCATCACTGATTAACAAACTGTAGGGGCTCATGCTCCAGCTGGAGGCTTGTACTTCCTGGCTGAAGCAGGACTCCCACCTGTGCTGGAAACTGCAGGCAGGACTCCAGCTAGCAGGGAGCAGGAGGGCTTGCTATTTGAGACACTCTTGGTAACACCCACCTCCACTGCTCGAAGTGCTGAGCATGCTGTCATGGCCCATCTGCATGCATGCTGTCTCCCTCTGTGGCTAAGCTGGTCAGAAGCAGAAAACAACCCTGGGACCTGTTCAGGGTTCCTTTAGTTCTGTTTTCAGTGTCTTCTCTCTCTCTGACTCCCATCAGGCACCTAAGCCCTCCAGTCCCTAGTGTCCCACATGTATACTTGCTTTTCAATCTCTCCTGTCCTCGTCCCTGCTGCCAGCTATTCCCAGGGCCATCTGCTGCAGTTTGGTTTTACTGTGGCATTGTCCTGCACCAGGAAGCTGGTTATCTGCACCCTGTTGCTGTGGCAGCCCCAAGTGCAGGCAAAGCACAGACCCAGCCCGCCTACAGTGCTGTCAGAGATGCAGGAAACACTGGAACTGAAGACCAGAAGTGTTTAGCTCCTCCTCCTCTTCACTGTGTGCAAGAAGGGACTGAATTGATGGTGAGCCACTCATCCTGCCCTGGCATCTGCCTCAACAAGCTGCAGCTTATGGGGTTCTGTGTCTGAGCTGCAGCCCTTCACAATGGCTGCAGCTCTTGTGTTGCTTTTCTCCCCTAGAACATGTCCGCTTTCCATCTTAAAAGTGGGCTGGGGTGTGTTGAAAGGGGAGGCCAAATTGAATCACTGGTGCACTTCCAGCTGGTATGGGCTGTTTTTGTCCCTTTACTATTTGGATTCTTGGGTTGAGCCACAAACATCACCTGGGGCTCTCCCAGGGTGTGGCTGAGATCCTGCTGGCTAAAAGGACTAGTGGAACTACTCCTCAGAAGCTCATCCTCCCTCCACAAGGCACATGAGTGGTGAGAGCTGCATTTCCCCTCTGCTGGGGCTCAACCCTCTTTGACTCAGGGGAAGTGAGCACTCTGAGTGGATCCATCCACTGCAGGCTGAGAGAATGTGGCTTGGGGAGCTGACTGGGCACATGGGCACCTGCTGTGTGTGGGGTGGGCAGAGAATGCAGAGCCCTGTCCCACAGAGGAGTTCTCACTATACCAGCTCCCCCTTTCATGCGTGCCTCTGAGCTGGCACGTGTGTTTCTTGCTGGAGTCAGTGGCCACCTCTAAGGCTGGTTCTGTCTTCTGTGAGTGGGGAGTTAGTGTGGGATGGTTTCACCAAGCTGCCTTCTCGCCAGGCTTCGTCAGAGTAGCTGAGCCGTGGCTTTGGAGGAACTGAACCTACCTGGGGAGAGTCTGCCTCTTCACAGCTGGACCTGGGGGTGGGGCCCAAGGGCCCATGTCGTGAAGCGGCTGCTCTCCACTTCTCCGCCTCACAATGTGCCCTCTCATCCCAGGACTTGAAATTAGGGGGAGGTATGGGGGTGCTCACTAAATTGGTAGAACGCTGTTACTAGCTGACAACTGGAGGGGTGTTGGGTGGGGGGTGGATGTTAGGGAAATCCCTACATCCTGTGCCTCAGGCCTGCAACATCTGGTGGTTTGCAAGGAGCCCACCTGTTTCTTTGAATTCCTCACCCATTGTTGCTGGGGCAATGGGTGTGACAGCACATGCTCAGGGTTAGGGTTTCCTTGGGGCTCGAAGCAGCAAAGTTTCTGTTTCCAGGCAGTGGACAGAGAGTTGCAGGTTGCTGCCTTGCCTGATCTAGGAGATGGCAGCAGCTTTTTCATGCTGAAGACAGAGTTTGAAGCTGTTTGCTGTGGTAGTGGGGTGAGCGAGTCCCTTGTTAGAGCAGGGCTCCATCAAGCACCCTGGAACGTCACAAGAGGCCCTCCATCACTGCTTGCAGGAGCCACAACCCCACACGGTGCAGACAGATTTTGTGGTGAGCAATGCCTTAGAAATAGGGCATTGGGGAGGAAAGTGTGTAGCAGATGTTTTAATATCCTCTCTCAACACTCACTTGCTTGGTAACTCCTTTTCCCTATGAAGTGCTGGTTCCAGGGTTTGGTAAATGCACCTTCTCCCAGTCCCAGGGAGAGCTGTGTCCATGCTGTTGCTAGTGATTTTGGAGTCTCCCTGCAGCCTCACTGAGCTTTGTGGTGCAGACTGCTCAGTGAACTCAAGAAGAGCTCAAGCTTGTTTCCATATGGCTGTTCTGCAGTAATGGCTAGGCAGAGCAAGAGTTTGGTTAGCAAACATGAACCTGGTGAGTCATTGCTCTATGGACAGTGGCTGCTGAGAGCAGTGCTGTGTTTCTTGGCAAATGTATTTGAAAAAGGAATGCCTCAATAAAAACTGTGAATCACAGTTGCAAATTGCTCTTTCCCTTGTCCCTAACTCCTTGTCCTTCCTTACCTGTAGAATCCTGGTCTTCAGTGTTGCAGTTGCATTTAAAAACAGAACCTCTTAACTATTTTAAATGGTTGGAAATGTTTCAGTGAGGCACCAGTAACAGATCCAACTCTAGGTTGTGCTAGGGAGTGCTTCCCAACTGCCAGCAGCAGGATGTCTTCTTTACTCACCCTAGCCTAGTGGTTAGCAAAGTTCAGTGTACAGCAGGTTGTTTTCCATCAAGAGGAGAGTGGTGGTGGGGCCAGTTGTGTGTTTAATGTTACCCTAGTTGTTGAACCCTTGGGTTCACAATGTAACTGTGATGGACCGGTGACACCCACCAAGGAGACGGACATCAGTTTCCAGTACAAAAAATTTTATAGTGGTCTCATAAAGGCATACAGTGAAATAGCAACAAAAATGCCTCAGGGGGGTAAACAGCTACACAGTGAAAAAGACTATGCAAGATACAAGTGGGACAATAAACAGCTATGTAGTAAAAGGACTATACAGGGTACAAATGAAAAGCCATACTTATAAACAATGCATAAATGGCAAAAAAAGACTACACTTATAAACTGCATAAATGGTATTATAGAGAAAAGGAAAAAAAGGGGGGGGGGACAAATAGAGAAAAGTAGAATAACTATCAGTTTATAATACCTGTCCTAGCACTGTAGTGGAACCCAAAGCAAGGAGGCAGACCAGCTGCAGCATCCCAGTATGTAATCGTTCAGCCGGCAATTCGAGTACACCCAAAAGTTTCACAGGTGGGAATTCCCTGTCTTGGTTGGGGGATCAATCCGACCGGTTTGTGATGTGCCCTTTAGCGTTTGAGGGTGGGAGAACGCTTGAGCCGACTGAGGCAGGGGCTTGAATAGTGTACTGCATGGCCAAGAGTATAAAATAGCCAATTGGAAGTGAGGTGCAGGTCAGGATCAATGATGTAACTGGGACCCTAGGCAATGATCCCTCCTTCATGGTGATGGGGGTGCTGAGAAACTCATCTGGGGGATAGAAACTCACCCCCCCCCATGACACAGGGCTTGGGAGGTAGAAACTCACACAGGAAATTGAGGCCCATCAGAGGAGATTGATCCTTAACACTCCTCCCTGTGAGCTCCATAGTCTAGAGGGCTATGTTGGGGGGGGGGGGGCATTATGTCTGCCACCTCCGTTGACACTAGTGTCCTGGTTCCTTAATACTAGAGGACTTGATCCAGTTAGTTTTTGTTCACAGTTCAAGGCCACTTTAACACTTGTTGCAAAAGCTCTTGCTTTTCCCCAGTGGGGGCCTCTGTGACCTAGTCTGACCTATGTTAACAGAGGCTTCGGAACCTCCCTTAATTAATTCTTGCAGGAACTAGAGCAGAGCTTTTAGAAGAACAGCCGGTCTTGATATTAAATTGGCCAGTGAGGGAGAATTGAGCATAACTAAAGATAAGATGAAATCATGGGTTCTGAGACTTTTCTGTCTCTTCTGGGGCAAGACTGGAACAGCTGTCAGCCTCAGGCCCACTGAACAATTAACCTGTAGCCAACCCTGGGTACCACAGCCCTTGAGCTTGGGGCCTCCCAACAGCTGACCAAGCTGGAACAGCAGTGGTCTGTCTCTGCTGCAGGAGCAGCTGCAGGTCCTGGCAGCTGTTTCCCTCCTCCAAGTTACTTAGTTGCAGTCAGGGGCAGGTTTTTGCTTCTGTGAATTTGTTTATTGCCCGTGTGTGGTGGTGGTGGTTTTTTTTTTTTTTTTTTTTTTAAATAAAAATCCCCATGAGAGATCTTTCCCATGGACAATGCCAGTTGTTGTTAATCCTCTGTCTAGTTTCAGCCACTGATTCTTACTGGAGCTTTGTCTAACAGGTCAAACATCCCGTTACCCAGTTTTTGTGCCCCAGTGGTACTTACACATCGTGACCCTGTCAGCCCAGACCCTCCCCTTTTTATGAGATAATAGGTTGATCAAAGGATTGGAAAATGGAGAGAGAATGAAGATCATCAGGCTTGTGGCTTTCTCTGAACTGTCCTTCCCATGCCAACAGAGAGGTGAACTAATGTCTGCCCTATTTTGGCTTCTTACTATTGTTTTGTTGCATTGGAGTTGGTAGCACATGTGCAGTTAATGATGACAGTTCCTTGTTCATAGTGACAGTTGGTGACCTATCACTTACCTGACTGTATTAGCTACTGCCCTTTCAATGCAGAACAGTGTATTGAACACTCCTGTACTGTATTCTTAGTGACCACTCTATTTCTGGTGAGGAAGGGACTGGGACTAGCACTAGTGTTAGGGGTTTGTTTGGTTTGTCCCTAATATAGAAGGCAGAGTTTGTAAAGTGTAACTCTGCTAGCCTTAGATTTTTTTTTCCCTTGTGACTCTGATTCCCTTTGTGACTTGGGCAGTGCTCAGTGTCTGCCTTATAGTTGCTGCCATCTACTGCCCCTTGCTCCCTTTTCTTAGCTATTAAAAAAAGAAAAGGTTCACAACCAAAATAAAAAGGGAAGGGGGGGGGACTGGATTAGACAGTCGTAAGAGAAGAGAGTAGATGGTGGTGGTGGCTTTTTTGCTGTGTTTTTTTTTTTTAATGGCACCTAGAGAAATTTAGTCTGAGCCATATCTTTTGAGATTTGTTTTCATGAACTGACTTCCTTTCAGCCAATTGGGAAGGGGTGTATTTTGTCCAGCCCTTGAGGCACAGCAGTGGTCTTTGTGAAATATGCTGAGTGACATAAAACCTTCACTTTGTGTTTTAGTGGGGCACACATTACTGTCACACCTCTTCCAGGCTAAAGAGGATGCTTTGCAATTACTTCCCCTTTCCCTCCTGTAAATATTGCCCTCCCACTCACCTGTTGGCTCCTGGCTGGCCCAGGCTGTGGGGCCCTGCTCAGACAGATTGCAAGACCCACTTCCTCCTCCTCCTCCTCCTGCATTTTGGTAACAATGCACTCTTCAATACATTCATAACTAGGCAGCCCACTTCTACCTCCTCTAACCCCAAAATACATGATGGCTGTAATACCTCTTGCTGCTTCCCTTACTCAGGCTGCCTATACCAACAGACACCTGCTATGGGGTACTGTATGCTGTAAGCATGCAGGGGCCATCATCACATTTCCCCTGGAAAGATCCCCGCTCTCCTTCACCTGGCACTGGTGTAGGGATACCTTATGGGGGGGACGGGGGGGACGGACGACTGGCCTGAGAGTGTTTGCACTGTGGATTTTAAATGGGGTTGCTTGGCTTTCTGACAGTTGCTTGAGCAGCCCTTGGATGGAAAGTGTCCTGGTAGCTCTGTGCTACTGCACTGGCCCCCCTTCCCTTGGCATTCTTGGGGGGTGGGAAACGTGAGCCCTCCCACCCCCAGGGGAAGGAGCCAGGAAGTAGCCTGTTTGCAGCCGGAAGGTGTAATGTGTGCTGTCACCTGGCCAGCTGCTTGCTCCTGGCACCCAGTCCCTTGGTGAGGGGAGGGACAGGGCCTGCTCCTGAGTGGGGAAGGGGGCTGGGGGTGTGTGTGTGTGTGTGTGTGTCCTTTTCAGCCGCTGCCCTTGTCTGTCACAGCTGCACATGCCTTAAGGCAGCACGAGCGGGTTGTTATCTTGGGAACAGTTGCCATGGGAACAGGCAGAGGTGGTGCTTTCTCACCAGGCACAGGAGCATCTTAGGATAAAATCCCTGGAATTTTCTGTGCTGCAGAGGAACCAAACTCGGTCCGGCAGGGTGGGCCTTGCACTGTGCTTGGCTTCAGGCTGCCCCCCCCCATTCCCACCTTCTCTGCCAGCTACCCAGTCCAGGCTGGAGCAGAGCAGCTCTCCGCCTGGGCCAGTGCCAAGGGCAGGACTCCACTGATGTTGGCCCCCACTCAGCTTTTCCTGAGGAGCCCCTCTGGGACCAGGGCACTGCTGTGGTGGTTTCCTACCCGCCCCCCACCCTCCACCTCCTACGGCATGCTGCCGGGCTGAGACGGGTGGGCTGCCTGGCAGGAGCCGAGAGCTGCGGTGGGGGGGTGTGACCGAGCTGAGCACTACCAGTCAAGGAGCTGGTGCCAGTGGGGCTGCAGTAGAGCCATGCTTGAAAGCTGCTGCTGCCTCCCAGGGCCTGAGGCTGCTAAGCCGCCTGCTGCAGCTGTGGCTCCCAGCTGCCCCCAGGGCTGGCTGGCTGGCAGTGGTGCATTGGGCTCCTATCAGTGCCAGCAGATGTGCCAGCTCCAGCCCCCCGGGGAGGCTCCACTAACCTTGGGCAACAGGCTGAGATGCCAGGGGGGACAGCCTAGAGGCCATGCCAGCGAGAGGGCAGGGTGGGGATCTGGCCAGGGCAGCTAGACGAATCAGCACTGGGCCTGGGACACTGCCAATGGTGACTGTGGCCTGCACAGCCCAGCTGCCTGCAGCCCGGTTCCCTGCCACAGCCATGGAAGCACAGCAAGGCATGGGTCAGGGGTGAGGGATGCTGTCAGTTGTTGCTATGGTAACAGCGCCTGCCTCCCCCCACAACCAACTGTGGAGCTGGCGGCTGCTGGTTGACTCCTTGTTGGGGCAGCAAGAGCCCCGTGGGCATTCAGGGCAGGGGCTGGCTGTGCTGCTGGCCTCCTATGGCTGCGTTCACGGTGTGGGCCAGGAACCGTCCCGCCAGCTGGCCCCAGCCTGTCACCCACTGGGTCACAGGCGGCTGCGTGGCACAGAGGTGGCCTGTGGGCATTGCCCACCTGGCTTCACTGCCTGGGGCATTTACAGCTCAGGAATGTCCCCCCCTGCGCTCCGTTACTGACAGGCTCGGTGGCCAGGGCCAGACAGGGCGGCCTGTCGTAGGGGTGTCAGTGCTGGGTGCCGTCCCAGGCCTCTTTCTGGGGGGTGGGGCTGGGGGCGAAGGGGAGCCAGGACGTGACTGGGCAGTGCTGTGCGAGGCAGGGGCCTGTCCTCAGCCCGGCTTCTGCTGCACAGGGCCCTGCCCCAAGGAGCCTGCAGGCCTGTTTTTGGCTGCTGTGTTAGCCCAAGGCCCCCGGTAGCTGTGGGCACAGGGCTGTCCTCTGCGGCAGCCAGGGCCAAGCCCGGGCACACAGGCGGCCAGCGAGCTGGGCTCTGGGGTGTCTTGTCTTGCAGC
>ML682007.1:623617-649308 GCA_007922195.1 Podocnemis expansa
CCACGTGCTCGGCGCCGCCCGGCCCCGGCCCCGGTCCGGCCCCGAGCCCGGCTGCCCCTGCCCCTGGCCCGCGGGGTGGCTCCGGCTGGGGGGCCCTTAAAATCCCCCCCCCCGAGGGCGCTGCGGCGGGCCCGGCTTCTCGCTGCCCCGGGCATGGGCCGCCGACTGGCCCTGCCCCCCGCTCAGAGAGGCCGGAGGGTCCGGCCCGCCCTGCCCCACAGCCCCAGCCTGGGTCTCCGCCCGCCCGCCCGCAGCGGTCTCACCCCCGCGGCTGCCCCAGTGCCCCTCTGTCCAGGGCTGGGGGCCGCCCCCTCCCGCGGCTGGTGCCGGAGCGCAGCCTTGGCTTTGCACTCACCTGGCCCCGTGGGCCTGGGTTTGCGAGTGTTTGTTTCTGGGCAGAGATGCCGAGCCGGGAGCTTGTGGCTGGTTGTGATGGGGTCTGCCCAGTGTAGGGCTGGACGCTTCCCTGCCTTGTGGCTTCGGGTCAGGTTACTCCAGGGCGGGGAGGCTGCAGTCATGAGCCCGGCCTTGGGAGCCGGGTACCCTCCGCCCCCGGAGCAGCCAGTTTAAGCAAGGGCATCACATGTTGACCGGGAACATCGTGCGCAGGGGAAAGACACTCAGTCCTGGTGTAAGGGCCTCAAGGAACACTGAGCTACCCACAGGAGTCCCACTGGGTAATTCTTCCCTGTACTGGGAACATACACACACCCTTTACTGAAGTCTCATTTTTATCCAGTGTAATTCCAGACATTACAAAACCTTGTTATCCCCTAGGTGCTATCAAACAAAGGCAAAATAGATCCAAAGATCCTCCTCTGTCACCTCTCTATGCCATGGAGGAGGCTACAGACTGCAGCCAGTTCACCCCTTCACTTGTGCTGTTAAACTAAGCCATTGCTCTGCAGGCTTTTTGCAGGTGGGCAGCTTTATCAGCTGTGGCATCCTACTTCTGGTGCATTTCTGAAGCCTTCCAAATCTTTTCAATATTCGCTTGAAGAGCAGACACCAGACCTGTACACACTAAGGCAGGGATCAGCAACCTGTGCCAGCCCTGCCCACCGCACCCTCATTCAGGGCCAGGGCAGGGCTAGCACCAGCACCCACCAGCGGGCGGCTTCTGAATCCCAGCTGTAGCTGGCTCCCACCCCCACCGGTGGGCAGCTTCCGGGTCCCAGCCAGGACGGGCTCTTGCCCCCACAGGCGAGTGGTTTCTGGCTCTCGGGTCAAAGGCAGAAGCAGGCTGGCTGACCCACGCCATTCCCCTCCAGCAGGGCCACTCAGGCTCGGGTCCATGCCATTTTTTGGGATGGATGCTGGGGGTTGCTGACCCCTGCCCTAAGGCTTTCTACAGCGGTGGACAGCCTCCCTCATCCTGCTTGAAAGTTGCAGGTGAAAGAATACTTAGGTGTGATAGTTGCATTCACATTAGCTGGGCCTGATGAATTTCATCCTAGGTTTCTGAAGGAATGTGCTGAAGTAATCTTGGACCCACTGGCTATTCTCTTGGAGCACTCAAAGGATGAGCAAGGTCCCAGAGAACTTGAGAATGGAAAATGCCACTGAGCTTTAAAAAGGGGAGCAAAAAAGGACATGGGTACAGTTGGCATAACTTCCACATCCTGGAGAGAGACTGGAACAAATTGTTTAACAATCAGTTTATGAGCACCTAGAGGATAACAAGGTTTTGAGGAATAGCCAACAGCCAAACCAACCTAACTGCCTTCTTTAACAGGGGCACTGGCCTAGCAGCTGGAAACAGCAGATGAGATGTTGGGGCAGACAAAGGCATTAACAGCAGTGTAGTGTGTAAGCCATGAGAGGTACTGATCAGCAGTACTGTCTGCCCAGCTGTGCACATGGAGTAACTGGTGAGAGTCCAGAATGCAACCAAAGTAATAAAGGTTTAGAAAACCTGATCTGCATGGGAGAGGAGGGCACCTGATAACTCTTGTTCTGTTCAGGGCTGTTCCAGAGGACAGTGGTCACTGGCTCTCCCCTTGCCCCTGAGGGTAGGACAAGAAGGGATGGGCTTGGTTTGCAGCAAAGGGTTGAGATTAGAAGGTTTTCTAACACCTAACTGTAAGGACAGTTCACAGCTCTGGTCCAGCCTTCCAGGGGAGGCTGTGGACTCACTGTCAGGGAAGGGCTAGGTTTTCTTGGTCCTTCCTCAGCACAGGGGCTGGATTAGGGGACAGCCCTGCATGTCTGTGATTTGGTGATCATGCATTCATACATTCAGGGGCCATGTTCACTCTTGTAGGTCCCACATCACATGGGGTGCTGTGCTCAGGCAATGTTCCCACCCCTGGAAAGCACTAACTGAGGCCAGGCTGGGGTCGGGCCTAAAGCCTATGTCTGGGTTCCTAAGTGTACAACTTTGCTTTTAACTGGATCAAAATATGTGGAGCAGAAGAAGTGAGTCAACTTCACTGTGTGATCCAAACCAGGCTGCAGCATTGAACTGGCCTCAAGTACACTGCCACGAGTTTTGTCCTCTGGTTTTGGCCAGGACTTATCCTCAGCAGGCTGGAGGAAGAAGTGATGCTTGGAGTTTGCAGACACTGCAGAGACACCACATGTAACAAGCCAGGCCACTTCCCACATGCTCCTTACAGCCAGGGGTGTCTCTGGGTCCCAACTGCATACAAGCTTCTGTTGATCACTCCTGGGAACGTGGAAAGGGAAACTGATGATGTGGGCTCCAATTTTTAGGTTCTGCTTGGTCTCTCCCCGCATGGCCAGAGAGAGACCACACAGCCACCAAGCCTGTTCCTTGAAGCTCGGGATGCTTGTACTTCCCTGGCCCAGACAGGGCCACCACCTGCAGCTGCCCTCCTGCTACTGCCTCCCCTTTAAAGCCCAGAGGGGTCTTCCCTTGAACCTGTTTCAGCAACAAGACACAGATGCCCCACCCTACTCCCTCTTAAAGATGCCAGTCAACCCCATGACAGCCCCTCTTGGCTGTAAAGACACCTTTGGTGACTGCTTTTTGAGATCTGCCAGCCAACTTTCAGCCCATTTCACCCATTTTAGTACAAACCATAACTATACAAAATCAGTTGATCAAGTTGTAACATAAGCTAGGCCCACAAGCAGGTAACGCCTTATGCCAAGTTACTGTTACTTAAAACAGTTGTAATCGCAGCACAATGCCACCTTTGACAAGCCCTCTTGGCCATGGAACTGTGTTGATAGGACAGAAATGTAAGTAATGCCACTTTGCTCTTTACTGGCATCATCCTGTGGCAGCATTTGTTATTTTGCCTTAGTCAGTGGCACAAGCCAAGTGACTATAGGACAGTTAACTTGATACTGAGCTATTTTAACGTATTGGCACAATATTAGCTCTTTTCCAGTTGTCTAGGACCTACCTGGTGTCCAAGGCTTATGAAATACTGCCAATGAGTCAGACTGTTCCTCAGCCGGTTCTTTTAAAACTCTTAGGTACAAACGAGTCATTCTGGGCCCCTTAAAAGTGTTTCAGTTCAGCTGTTGCTGTTGCTCTGGGGTCTGGCCTAGCCAGGATCAGGCTGACAGGCCCTGCAGCAGCATGTTGGCTCCTGAGATTTGAGGATGGTGCAGGGAGAACACTCATGCCAGTCCCTTTGCCCCTTTGGCTTCTTTGGGGCGCTGTAGCGAAACAGAAGGGAGGGTGGAGCTCATCCTGTTCCCAGGCAGACAGGGGCTGGGACTGCCAGCTATAAACACTGCCTCCCATTTCTAGAATCTTTCAGCTCGTTGCCATGCCAACCCCAGCCCTTCCCAGGAGGCTGGCAAGCCCTTTGCCCACCTTCCTTTCACAGTCCCCTTCAGATGAGGCTCTGCAGCAGTTCCGTGGGACAGGCTGCACTGGGCTTGGGACCATGGCCACCCTGGAGCACCACCCTCGGTGCCAGGGGTAGGGCATGCACAGGAGCCAGTACGGTGGGAGGCATGGGTCCCTGGCAGCCGACCAGAAGGGGGAAGGGGGGAGCTTGCACATGGGGACACAGGCCTGAAAGGAGCATTTGGGGGGGGGGGGGATAACGGGGCATAGCCACCGTCCAGCTTGTCCACCCTGAGTTTCCATGTGATCGCTTACCTCTGTGGATCTCGCTGCATGTCGCGTGAGTCACTGTGGGAACTGCCATGCTCAGGCGTTGTCTGTCTGTCTGCAGGGGGTGCCTTCAGATCTGAGCAGTTCGGCACAGCGATGGGAAGGAGCTGGGCTGGGTGCTCCCTGGCCTGGCTTGCAGCTCTGCAAATCCCCATGGCAGCAAGTGCCCCTCCTGCATCAGCACAGCCAGCCATGCATGCGCCCTCCAGTGGTCCCTGCTTAGTGCCCAAGGCACAGAGCAGGGCCTGAACCTTGCCCTGAAAGCCCCCCAAGGAACTCGTCTCCCAGCGATCCATCCTGGTGCTGAAAGCAGACTCCATGGCAACAGCCGCCAGCAGCATAGGGGCAGCCTGGTGAGCTGGCCCGGCCTGAGTGAGCGAGTGCGTGAGGAGCCCGCAGCCCTGGGCAGCACCCAGCGGAGCAGCAGCCACCAGCCGTGGGGCACTGGCGATGGGCCGAGGCTCACAGGAGCACCCGGCTCCGGGCCCCTCCTGACTGCAGCTGCAGCAGGGCCTGGCCAGGGGAGCCCCCAGCCCCGCCACCATGGTGATGTCCCAGGGCACCTACACCTTCCTCACCTGCTTCGCTGGCTTCTGGCTCATCTGGGGCCTCGTCGTACTGCTCTGCTGCTTCTGTAGCTACTTGCGGCGCCGCCTGAAGAGCCAGCAGGAGGAGCGGCTGCGGGAGCAGAACCTCCGCACGCTGGAGATGGAGCCACTGCACTGCGAGACCTATGCAGGCAGCCCCCCTGGTGTGGCAGTGCCCCACCGGCTCCGTGTCGAGCCGCGCCACCCTCCCGGCCCACCCCCCCCGGCCCTGGAGCTACAGACTCGGTGAGGAAACGAAACGGTGGCCTTCTGGTTGCCTGGGCCTTGGGGCCGAGTCCCTAGTCCCAGCCCATCACTGCAGCATACTGGGGGGGGTTCATGCAGGCATAAAGGGCTGGGCTGGCCCCTCGCAGCCTTGGTGTCTGCCTCCCCCGCCAGCTCTGCACCCTAGTAGCTGGCTCTGTCCCGAGAAACCTTCCTGGTTGGGTGGGGTGCCAAAGGGAACAGTGCCCTTCCTAGACTGCCCCCCTCCATCTCCAACCCCAGGGCCGACCCCCCCTCCCCCAGCAAGGCCAGGGCCTTGCTTCCCTGGGCCATCTCGACCTGGAAGCGGGGAGGCCTGGGTCCCTGCCAGACACATCCCTGCAATCAGTGCCTGTCTGTGCTGCTTGCCTTGCAGAGTCGGACCTGTCCCAGCCCCCGTGCTATGAGGAGGCGCTGCTCATGGCTGAGCCTCCGCCGCCCTACAGCGAGGTGCTGATGGACACGCGGGGGCTGTACCGCAAGATCCATGCCCCATTCCTGAGCCATGAGCGGCCTGAGAAACAGGAGCAGCTCCCCAGTTACAAGCCCCTCTTCCTGGACCGAGGCTACAGCTCAGCCCTGCACCTGCCCAGCTCCACCAGCCAGGGCCCTGCCTGTCGGGACCTCTACCTGGAGGCTGAGCACTCTCAGCGCATGTTCCCCAGCTGGACGGACTCGGAACTCAGCAGCAGGGATGCATACGAACCCGGTGCCTGGCATCTCCCGGTCTCCATGCCTTTGTTTGGCAGGACTACGGCGGTGTAGGGGGCCTGGCGGGCCGAGGGCCCTCTGAAGCCTGACTGGACTGGGGCTGAGCCCATGGCACAGATGCTGTCAGTGGCAGAATTTGGCTCCAAATTTGGTCATGGGGGAGCCACCCCTGCACCCCACCTCAGGGCTAGCGTGCAGCCTGCCTGGACAATGCTAACCTCGGCCTGCTTTGGCCAGTGTGTGAGGGGCTGGTCCCCAACTTGCCCCCGCTGGGCCCCTGTACCTCCCCTGGTGCGGCTGGGGGCTCTGAGCAGGTCCTGGCCTCAGCTCTTTCCTAATTTGTTTGTTACAGTTTGAGAATAAAAGTTTGTGGAACCAGAGTCATTCCAAGTGGGGCCAGGCTGTGTGGACAGGGGTGATGCAGGACCTACTCTGCCTTGCCCTCAGCCTCCCTCTTAGTAGGCAGGGGGTGGGCCACTAGCTTGGCCAGGACCTGCTCGTTCCATGGGCAGGGGGCTGGCCAGCCTCGGGCAGGGCATCAGTTGCAAGGGTGCATGTGGGCAGCTTGGGCACAGAGACCCCCGCGCCCAGCTCCTGCAGCCAGGGCTAGTGCAGAGCTGCCACCCCACCCCATGCTGCGGGTGTCTGGCCCAAGCCTCTCTCCCTCTCCCCAGAAAGCAGCCAGGTGCAATTGGGCCAGGTTGGAATCGGTTTATTTATTAACATACATCAGCACATCGCCGTTACACAATTTGTGCTTTCAAAAAAACAGTTACTGTACGTGAGAAGGATCAAGCTGGGGGGAGGGCAAAGCAGGGGGGGCAGTGCAGGGAGGCCAGCCTGGGGGTCACCACAGGGCCTTGGACTGGACCTGGCAGGGGCCTTGCAGCTGAGCGGGAGAGAACACCCCGGCACTAACTCTCCCAGCCCCACAAGGGGGAACTCCTTCCCCTCATGGGGCAGGGGTGTTATCTTGGGATGCCACTGAGTTGAGGGATCACAGCCAGCCAGTGTCTCCCCCTTCATCAGCTTAATTTTATTGCAATGGTTCTGTAATCTGTGCAAGGTGCTCCAGGCAGAGCTGAGAGATGAGACAGAGGCCCTGCCCTGTGTACGGAGCACCAGCTGCCCAGCCTCCCTGGGCCCCAGGGGTTGGGAGAAATGGACAAGCTCAACTGAAGAGGCAGGGGCAGCAGGAGGAGCTACCAACGAGGGGGGGGGGCGATCAACATGGCTCCTAGGGAGACAACTTTAAAAAGAGAAAAGCTGTAAAAGTGGCCTTGGCGGCAGGGGTACCACAAGGCTGGCCTATCGAGCCGGGCACAGGGGCACACGCCAAGGCCTCTGGCTATAAGCCGCAGAGCGCTGGAACTGGGCCCAGGCCAGGGCCATCTCGCACTGCCGGGAGCTCACGGTGGCAGTGCCCGAGTGTGAAGCGCACAGGGCCCAGCCTTAGATGCTGCCCCCAAAGCTCTCCTCATCCTCAGGCGCCGGGTCAGTGTCCCAGCAGGTGATGTCGATTTCTGTGGGAGAGCAGCAGGATTAGGGACAGCAGCCCAGCACTGCGCCCAGAGGGGCGGCCAGGCTGTGCACGCACTCACCTGGGGGCTTGCTGTAGAACATGGCAGGGGATGTTTTGGCAGCCGGCTCCTCCACCTGGCCAAACTCCTCATCCTGTGACTGGCTGAAGTAGCCCTCGCTGGCCTGGAACAGAGAAGGGAGCCATCAGAGGCAGCAGTTGCACACGGCTGTAACCCAGGGCTCCCCTGCACTGGGCTGAGGGGCAATCTGTGGCTCTTGCTGCCAGGGCAGTGCTGGGGGGCGGTGGAGCCCGCCTGTGGAGTGGGGTGCAGAACGCTGTGGGGGGGACAGGGGACTTGTACCTGGCAGGGCTAGGGGAAGGTGCTCAGGTCTGGGGGAGGAGGTGCAGGATGCAGAACGCTCAGGAGTCACGAGCATTGGGCCCACCCACCTGCAGGGCTTCCTTCTGGGCCATTTCCCCATTGGTCAGCAACTGGGCCTCAGGGCCCTGGTGCTCTGCAGCAGCCTCCTGCAGGGCGTGCTGGTAGCTGAGTGTTGGCTGGTGTGGCCCCTCAATGTCAATGATGCTGGCTGGCTCCTCGTCCTCCACGTCACAGAAGGTGGCCGGGGGTTCGGGTAGCTCATCGAAGTTCAGCAGGTTGGCATCAGAGGGGGCAGCGTCAGGGGCCACGGGGCTGGTTGGCAGCATGTCCACCTCCACCAGGAGGGGCGCAGCGGGCCCTGGTGGGTCAGGTGCAGCTAGCTCCCAGGCAGCAGGTGGGGCAGGGGCACTGCTGTCATTCTGCCACAGGTCAATGAGGCTTTCGGGGTTGGGGCCGGGTGGCTGCCCAGGGCCCGAGGACTCGGTGTCTGCAGGAGGCGCGGCCACGGGGAGCAGCTGCTGCTCTTTGGGCTCCAGGAACACAAGGTCCTCAGTGGCCCCTGGCCCATCCTCCTGTGTTGCTGTCCACTCAGCCCCTTGCCAGGCTGGGCCCCCTGGCGGCTCCTCGAAGGCCCAGTGTGTGTCTGCCACCAGTGGCGTCGGTCCCTCACTGGGCCCTGGCGAGTCTGTATGGAGAGGGAGACAGAGGGTCAGAGTCCAGGCCAGGCTCTCTGGAGCCTGGGGAGGGGGCAGGGACAAAGCCCTGGCTCCTCTCACCCCACCTTTCCGCGTGGCCTGCAGCGTCACTTCGTCCAGAGCCTTCTTGATCTGCTCCCCGACAGGCGTGGAGGCCGCACTAGCATCACAGGGGCTGCAGCCTGAGGCTGTGGCCTTTCTGTGGGCGTCCGACTGGCTGCCTGTAAAAGAGCAAAACCCAGGCTCAAGGTGGGGCGGGGGTGCTCCACACTGAGCCATTGCCTGCCAGTGTGCACACATGGGTGCAAATCCACAGGGCCAGCAATTGCACACATTGCCCCTCCCCATCACAGCTCACCCCTGAGTTCCCTTCCTCCCCCCTGCCCGAAGTTGAAGAGAGCTTTCCTGGCCTGCTCCTTAGGCACATGCTGAGCAACCGGCCTGCCCTCTGGGCACTGTAGCACCACGGGGGTGGCTGAAAGGTGGGCATGCCCCCCCCCACCTGCTCTGCAGCACTGGTCATGTGGAAGAAAGGCTGCCAAGCCAAGGTGAGAGGGCAGCACCCTCATGTCTTGCCCAAGTTCACACGTTTGCGCCTCCTTGCCCCAGTCCCAGTGTTCCCCACTTGGCCTGCCCTGCCCCGCCAGCCAGTTCAGGACCCAGCACTGCAGTCACCCCATGAGAACTGGCTCCAGCACATGGCAAAGACTGGTCCCCTCACCACAGTCAGGCACCAGACAGACATAGACACAGACACACCCCTGCTACTTCTTTAGTATAATAAATAACCTGTCCCTAAAAATGGCAAAGTCAGCCTCTTGGCATGCCCCTGGCATGCCACACGCCTCTGCCCCCCACACGGTTCCTTGCCCCCTGGCACACCCCAGCCTCTGCCACTCTGTTGCCATAACCCCTGCTCCCTAGCGGTGCTTTCTCCTCCCATCTCCTGGGACAAACCTCTAGTGCCCTGCAGCTGCCACAGCCCCACATAGGGACAACAGGCAGGGGGCGGGGGGGGGGGCCTCCTCAAAGCACCAATGCTCCCCCCTCCCCAGCAGTGGGGCCTGGGCTGCTTGCCCAGCGCTGCTACCTACATGGGAAGAAGGAGGAGAGATTTGGAGTGCGGTGGCAGGTGACATAGGGGAAGGGGGTCCGCGGGGGGGAGGAAGAGGAAGAGGAGGAGGAAGGCGGCCCACTGTCTGGTGTCTTTATGAAAGGACAGTGCAGACGACCTGTGAGAGAGAGAGACAGACGCACGGAGACAGAGAAAGCAGAAAAGAATGGTCAGTGACCCAGCACTAGCACCCGGCCCTGCTCCTGCCAGGAGCAGCATGGGCAGGTGGGGCTGGGAGTGGGCAGCACCCCTCATAGGGTGAGGGCATTTTGGGGCGAAAGGGAAGGTGTGGACTGGGCAGCAGAGTGGGGGGAGGGGCACCTGCCTTTCTCTCAGCCCTGGCTCCCTGCATTCAGCCTCGGCACCCTCCTGCTCAGCAGCACTGGGGGCAAAGTTCAGCACACAGCTGGGTGACATGAGCACCAGCCCCAGGGAACAGGGGTGGCAATCAGTCCAGCCCTGCAGCACCAGGTACAAAACTCCCATTGGCCTGGCCCTGTCTAGGCACCTGGGACTCCTCACACCCGTCATGATCGGCTAACACGTCTTCTGCCCCCTCCAATTCTTCTAGTCACCCCCATGCTCAGAACTCGGCCCTGCCTCTCCCCACCCTGCCTCCCAGCAATCAGCACACCATCCTAGCCCCTGCAACACACAGTCCATGGCCCTGCCCTCCACACCCAGAGCCAAGCCTTGCCCTGCAACACATAGAACCAGGTCCTGCGCCCCACGCACTCCCTGCCTGGCCCCAGTGCACACCTCACCTGTGCGGTGGATGAAGGGGGATGCAGCGTCGGAGCTGCCCGAGGCCACTCGCTCCTGCTGCTTGAAGAACTCACGGGGGTTGTCGGGTCGCTGTGCAATGATGGCTGCAGCTTCCTGCCAAGGCAGACAGAGCCATGAGCATCTGACCCTGTTGTGGGGCTGCTGGGCCTTAGCCACTTGGACCCCCTACTCCCCATTTCCAGCCCGCTGTGCCTTTTCACCACCCTCTGCTCCATTCCCCTCCCTCTACACTGAGCCCCACCCTGCCATCCACAACCTGCAGCGACTTGAGCCAAGGCTTGGCATCCATAGACCCCTGTAGCCAACTGCACTTCAGTTGGGACCCATCTGCAGGGTGAGTGGCTCTGCCTGAGAATCACTCACCTCCACTTCCGACTCTGACTTCTTGAGCAGCGGGACATCCTCCTCCGGCTGAGAATCTCCCTGGGGTGAGAAGCAGCATCAACGCCCAGCCCCCTGCTGCAATGCCCCAGCCCAGGCAGAACAGCCTCCACAGGGCCCCTCCCTGCTGTGCACCCCAGCTGAGCCCCCAAAAGCCTGCAGGGATCCAAGCCATCCTGCTGCACCCAGCATGTGCCCAGCCATGAGGCTGTCCCCAGAGGGTGGGACCCCAGCTGGGCTCCACTACATGGACCCCGCTGGCCCTGGCATTCAGTGGGAGACACGGCGGATCACTTACGAAGATGGACTGTTCCTGCAGGCGCTGCCTGGCCTCCTCCGCTTCCAGAGTCTGCTGCTTCCGCCTGCCATGAGAGCCAGTGTGACCTGAGCAGGTGCCAGGAAGCCCCCCACCCTGTCCCCCACACCCACACCGCGCCCTGAAGCAGGGTGTGACAAAAAATAGACGTCCAAAGAACTCAGCCTTCGCCCCCCACACCCCAGCCTTGCCTGTGCTCTTCAATCTGCTCCTCGCGCTCCCGGTAGCGTCTCTCTCGCTCCTCCTGCTCCAAGCGCTCCTGCTCCATGCGCTCCTGCTCAAAACGCAGCCGCTCCTCCAGCACCTTCTGTCGCTCCTCCTCCTTTCGCAGCTCTTCCTCCTTCTGTGGGGCAGCCCCATAGCCCTCAGCTCCTGCCAGGCCTTCCCCTGTGCAGTGGCTCCTGCCCACCTGCCAGACCTTCCCCAGGCCTCACCGGGCCTCCCCCTGTGCACTGGCTCTTTCCCACCTTGTCAGGCCTCCCCCTGGGCCCCACCACCAGGAGTCCCCAGGCCCTGCCTCCTGCCCAGCTCTGCACCGGCTCCTGCCCGCCTTTGCTGGGCCCCACTGCGATCACCTCTGTGCTCCCACTGGCTCCAGCCCCCACCAGCCCAAGGATGATCTCCCACTCAGCAGCCAGGCATGCCCAGGGCCTCAGCGAGGTGAATCCTGAAAGCAAACCCTGAGCGCAGCCCTCTCCCTTCCAAAGCAGTTCCTGCTGCAGTGATGCCCAAGGAGACAGCTGAGGACCAGCAAGCACATCCCCCACATGGTCTCCCAGCATCCTGTGTCCACCCTTGCAGACTCAGGACCCAGCACCACTCGAGTTTGGCCTTGCACCAGATTCCAAGCCCTACCAACTTTGGACCTCTCTCCTGCCCCGGACAGCCCTGGGTGCATGGCTGCATGCCCATCATGCCAGCAAGGGGCTGAGACGAAAGGCTGCGCCAGGGCTGACAGCAGCTCAGGGCTTTGAAACAACGTACCAAATGGTGCCCCAGATCTATCACTGCCCCTACCTTGGCCTGTTCCCAGAACTGCTCCCGGTTGAGCCGCTTCATCTCTACAGCTGCATCTGTCTTCTGATAGGTTGTGCCCTGGAATCAGGGGTGGGGGTGGAGGAGAAGTCAGCAGTGCTCAGTCTTGGGTCAGGGGAGGGGGAAGCAGAGATTTGGCGGAGGGAAGCATCTGCCGTAAGGGGGATTTTCCCCACCTGGCTCAGTGCTGCTGGAGAGGTTTTACATCCTCCCTCAGTCACAGGGCAGGGCAGGAAAATCCAGTGCTGGACCAGACACACCATGTGTGAGCCAGAGGTTCCCCAGACCTTAAGCAGGCCAGGTCCTTAGTAGCTGGGGGAGAGGGGGGTGACTGCTCCCTCTGCTCCCCTCCATGCTGGCAGGGACAGGGTCTCTAACCTGCTGGACAGCTGGGAGGGCCAGTAGTGGCAGGGAGCTCCCCAAGCCTGCTTTGCTCCCCGTAGCCCCAGCTGGGACATCCATCTGTGTGCAGGGTCCTTACCACGGGCTCAGCATTCTCCTCCTCACGCAGCCGCAAACGGTGCAGCACGGGGCTGGCAATACGAGCCAGGCCATTGGAGAGGCGCTGCCCAATGGCTCCCGGGTCAACGTCCTCCACGCTGCTGGCATTGACAATCACGTCCACGCCCTGTGCAGGGAGACCAGCATGGGAGACAGTGCGCTGGAACTACAGGGTGTGGAGCTGAGCTTCCCATCCTGGTCCAGCCTCTGACCCCCCATGCAGTGCCAGCCCTCAGCCAGCCAGACTCCCTACCAGGGGCTGCCTCTGGTTCTGCTTGCCTCCCTTGTCAGGGTTCTGGGGTAGGGGCTCTTCCCTGGCGCACTATGTGAACTGAGCCTCACTGAAGCCTCCCCAGGAGGGGAGGGAAGGGGAGCTGAGCTATGTGGAGGGGCATGACTTCCAAGAACTACACTGGGTGGTGGGGAAGACACACAAACAGAAGTAGCCCAAACCAAAAGGCTTCAGGGCACCACTTGGTGAGGGGGAGCTAGAAATTCATCATTCAAGGTCTGGGGTGGAAACTAGGCTGCATTGGTGGACAAAATAACCAGGGCTTGGCTATCCTGCCCACCGTTCTCTTAGAGGTGCCTTAATAAAGCTGTACGGGGAAGGTGGAATCTGGCTTCTGTAGTCTGGCTGGCTGAAATGAGGAGGCGCTTCACTCCCCAGCATACTCTGGACCCCACACCTTCCTCCTCCTGACTCTGGTCCTGCTCTCTGCACCGGCATGGCTGGGACATCACTCAAAGAGTGTCCCCACCTGGTGTAGCTAACTCCACCTGGGATGGGAGACGGTCAGCTCACCCTGGGTGTCCTTTTCATCCCTCCTCCTCCCCCTAATTCTCTTTCCTTGCCTGCCGTTTAGCTTTGCTGGCTGAGATGTATCCACAGCACTGCTGGGAGCTGCGCCCAGGAAAGCCAAGGCTGAGATGAGTTTGCAAGGATTCGTAGGGGTTGATCAGACCCTTTGCTGGGCCAGGACTGCCAATGAATCAGACATACAGCCCCAGCACTTCACGCCATTCTCTGGTCTGTGTGGAGGAGTTACAGCCACCAGAGGAATGGCTGACAGGGTTTGTGCCTGTCATGACTCCCAGTGAAAGGGGACAGAGAGCGGAACTGGACTGTGCTAAAAGCCTTACTTGATACCTGACATTTCAAAGGTTCCACCTGCTTCCTTGCTCTGCAGCCTCAGTGCTGGGCCCCAGGGCCACACACTGGGGCGACTGCCCTGGGGCTGAGCAGGCAGAGGGCTCCATCTACCAAGCCCAGCCCTCGTGTTCCTGTTTAACACTGGACACCGGCAGGGTGCCGCCGACACCTTTGACTCTCTGGGCCCAACGTTCCACCTTGAGAGATGCAGCAGCCCCTTCCCCACTGACCTGGAAGAACTCTGCAATCTTGGCCACGTGGCTGGCACAGGCACACTTGCGGGCATCGGCCACATCCTCCCCAACCTGCCACAGCACAAGACAGGAGGTGAGAGGGGGACCAGGGCAGAGCCTGAAGAGACACCCCTCTGCCCCACCCCAGGGCAGGGACACTGTGTTCCACTAGGCGGCAGCACAAGAGTATGGCCAGCTGCGCGCACGGAGCCCCAGGTGGACCCCGGGGAGCTTGGAGAGCAGGTGCATCCACTGAACCCCTTGGGGCCCGGCCTGGCTGCTGGCCTACGGATGCCAGAGCAGTTCCACAGTACCAGCACCTCTGTGCTCCAGCAAGCTGCAGAGCCCAGCACCCCTGGCTCAGTTAGACAGAGATGCCCAGTCTGGATTTATTGAGGGCACCAAGTGTGGGAGATCCTGCCCTTCCCACAGCAAGGAAACTCCCTACCAATGCCAAGGACTCATTCCCCTCTCCATTACCAGGGGCTCGTTTGGGCCAGTCTCCTTTGTGTCACCACCAGCTATCACTCTGCTGTGGCCTGCAGGCCTGACAGGACACCCCCCCCCCAGCAATCTGCTCCCCACATAGGAGCCCAGAGTCCAGGGTCACGTCACTGACGGACTGAGATCTGCCTTTAGCTGAGTGCAGAGAAGAGTAGCAGTCTCCTGCCTTCAGGGTGGTTCTTCCAGCTCCTGTCTCAGCCTATGTCAAATGTTCCATCTGCTGGCGGGGGGGGGGGTCCTGGTTTGCCTGGTTTCCCCCACGACCCCAATGACGTCCTGATTCATTGCTCTCCTAGGTGTTGGCCAGCACAGTGCCTCCCCCTGCCTGCTCACCTCCCATGTACTGTGTGTGAACCGCGTTTGACCCATCCTTGGAAGCCCTGCTCACCCCAGCCTTCTTTTACTCCCCACAACTTGGGGGCATTTGCAAACTTCATGGCCAAAGACTGTATTTTCTCCAGATCCCAGCTGCTCACATTAACTAGAGCAAGTCCCTGCAGGCACCCCGAGAAGTGCCCCATCAGGTGAGGCTCTCCGGTTACCATGGTGATCCATCAACTAGCAACAGGCACACCAATCCCAGCAGAACAGAAGGACCAGCCCCCCCCACACACACACAATGACTCACGCAAGGTGACCCACAGCAGCCTCTGGGCCCCATCACTAGCCCACAGACCTGGAGCCCTCCCTAGGAAGGAGGCCCTGGCCCCACTCACCCAGTTGACGAGAACGTATTTGGGCAGTGTCGCTTGGGGCTCTTTGACGCTGCAGAAGCCGTACATCACCTTCTGGTTCTCAAAGTGGCTGGAGAGCTCTTGCAAGCCACCCCCTGGGCAGGGCAGGGAGGAAGCACGGACAGTCAGTCAGTCAGTCTGCCCACCCCCGAGGAGGAAGCATGGAAAGTCTGTTCTGTGTGGGGAGGGAGGGCAGCAGGCAAAGAAGCCCTGGGAGGGCAGGATGAGGTTGGGGGACAGGAAGCTTGGGAACCCTACCTCCTGATGCAGCCAGCTTCAGGTCATCGGAGTCATCCTCATAGGTGTACAGAGCCCTGGGAGAGGAAAGGAAATGCAGGGCTATCATTTGCCCCTTGCCCCCACACTAGACATAGTGGGGGCAAGGATCCCCCTAACACCCCCCCAGTTGTCTGCTACTAACAGTGTCATACCAAATTAGTGAGCACCCCCTACAACACCCCCCACCCCACCCCAATTTCAAGTCCTGGGGAGAATACTGCTGGGGAGGCACATAGAGGGTTGCACAGTCACAGCACTGAGACAGCCTGGTTCACCCGGGGCAGAGCAGTCCCAAATCTGCCCCCCCCCACTGCACCCCAGTGGAGGGAAAGGGGCAAACAGCAGTGCACTGGCTCCATGACCCCCTGCCTCGCAGCAAAGGGGAGAGACATGGCTTGATGGGTGCAGCCAGCCCTCAAATGCAGGGTCCTGCAGCCATGGAGATCCCAGACCTGGGGCTCCCACTTGCAGGGAGCACACCTAAAAGCCTCCCTGCACCCAGCCATGTGCCCAGTGCCAACCCACTGCCATGTGAGGGCCACCAGCAGAGCCCATCTCCCACCCATTCTCTCTCCCCCACACTTACACACCCAAGCAGATCCAAGCTCAGCAAGTCACAGGGGCCCAGGCCCTGGCACCGACCCACCACCTGCCCCAGCTAACAAGGATGTGTGCAAACACCAGCAGGGGCCCAGGAGAAGCTCCCACATGGCTCTGGGGGCCACCACACTGCCCATGGCTTGACTAGACTCCCAGCAACGCAGGGGGCAGAATTTAAGTGACAGCCATGGGCTGGGGGGGCGGGCTAGGCTAGAGGGAGACTGATACACAGGAGACTGCAGTGCAGCTCCTGGCCCCAGTCACTTTGCCTCCCCCATCCCGCAGGCCACTCAAACACTACAGGGCTGGGGCAGGAAGGCCCTGGCCAGACAGGGCTGGAGGACGGGCGTCAGAGACCCACAACAGGCATGGGGCTTGGGCCCAGTCCCCCCCAGCGGGAACAGAGTGGCAGGTCACATCGGAGACCTAGGGGGCCTGGGGGAGAGGACCAGGATCCACCTCAATCAGGGTCTGTCAGCGAGGGAAGGGGCCTATTGATCGGTGGGGCAGCAGCGCCACCCCCCTGGTGGAGCCAGCACTGCTCCCACGCCCAGGCTGTGAGCGCGGAGCAGGAGGGAAGGGAAGCAGCAGCAGCAAACAAATGAGCTGAATGAGCCATCAGGGTGTGATGGGGCTTCCATGGAGACGGCTCCTTGGATACTGTCCCCCCTCCTGGATGTGCTCAGGAAAGCCCCCCCCCAACATGAAGCCCTGGGGCCTTGGCCCCCTGCCCAGAGCAGCACCCCAAACAGCCCCTCCCCAAAGGTGGGGGTGGGCAGCCGGATCCAGGCCAGGGCTGGTGGGCGAAGAGATGGAAATTTCAGCTTATCTAGGCAACCGGCATCCTCTGTCTCCATGGCGACCACCCAGCTCTCCAGCTGGGAGGAGGAGGTGATTAGTGGGGGGACGCGGAGGAGGCCGGGAGCGGGAGTTGCTGGTGTCTGGCAGGTGCCAGTGCAGGGGCCAAACTGCCGCACTTTGCTCCATTGACACCCCCTTCCTGCCCCAGCACACCCCTCTGCCCGCTCAGACTGGCCCTGAGCACGCAGTCCCACACCTGCAGCTGTGTGGGCCTCGCCGTCCTCTACACCCCAGACCTGCACACACCACCCCGGCCCCCCAGGCCTGGCCCTGAGTGTACCTCCACACCTCAGCCCTGAGCACCCCACCCCACCCTCCATGGCCCGGCCCCAAGCACACACCCGGACCCTCGCACACTGCCTTGGCCCCCCAGGCCTGGCCCTGAGCACACCACCCTCTACGCCCCGGCCATGAGCACACAGACCCATCCTCCACACGCTGCACAGCACCCTGGGTCACAGGCCTGGCCCTGAGTGTACCGCGCCATCCTCCACACCCCGGACCCATGTACACTGTCCCGGCCCCCCAGGCCTGGCCCTGACTGCACCACCCAATCCTCCACACCCTGGCCCCTGGCACGCAGCCCCAGCCTCCACACCCTGGCCCTGAGCACACCACCCTGGACCCCCGGGCCTGGTCCTGAGTGTACCACCCCCACTGGCCCAGCTGTGTGCATGACCCACCCTCCATGCCCTGGCTTTGTGCGCACCAGCTCCCCAATCTCCTCCAGCTCCCCACCCCACTGGGCACCTGAGGAAGGCTCGGGGGAGGCAGTGTCAGGGCATTTGCTGACTTGCACCTAACCCTGCTGGGGTACTGAATGACACCTTCCTCCTGTGCCCAGTGGCCAAGGGTCCTGCCGGAGAGAGAGAAGGTGCCTGGATCTAGCCAGTGCCACATGGGCACAGCTTGTCATAGACCTTCAAGCGCCACCCTTCTGTTGTGGTTTTGGAGCTTCCAACCCCCTGGGTTTGTCCCAGGAGGAGCAGTCAGCTTAGCCCCATGGTAAAGGGGGCAGCTAAGGCCCAGAGAGAGGGAGGGAGAATCAGTCTGCTGCCAGTGGGGGTTTGGCTCCCCAAATGGGTCCCTTCCCCAGGCAGAGCCCAACAAAGCCCATTCACCCCTTCACCCCTTCACGGCTGCCCCCGCAGGCTCTGCAAGTCACCAATCATCAGCTCTGGGAGGCGGCCAGCAGCCCCTGGCTTAGCAAGGAGACCTCCATGGTAGCAGGAGGCCCTGGGGTCAGGCTCCAGTAGGCTGGCACACCCCAGCCCCACTCAGGGCAGGCCTAGCACTAACTCTGAGCCCAGGGCCCCACCCAGTGCCGGAATGAGGTATTTTGGCACCCGGGGTGCACCTGGGGCAAGGAGCACAAAACGTGCCCTCATACTGAGCACTGAAACAGAGCCAGTTGACTGAAATTGCCCTCTAAAATATGGCACCTGGGGCAAAGCCCTGGCTACCCCATGCTAGTTACGGCCCTGGCCCCTTCTACACCCTCCTCTGCCCACCAGGCCAAGCTTCCCAGCTGGGCAGCTGCTGCCAGATGGTTCCTGGGACCCCCAAGCACACAGTGCTGGTCCCAGCTGGCTCCCACAGCAGCCAGCGGGATTCAGGCAGCACAGGGGCCCAAAGATTCCCAGGGACGAAAGTCACACCTGGGCTCCTGATCTGAAGGGCAGAGGGCTACATGGGGACCCAGACCTGCTCCAGCTTCATAGGCTGGGAGCAGAGCTGTAATGCCGGTTTTTGCCCCTTCCCATTAGCAGCATTTAGAGCTGGTGCCACGAAAGCCGCCCCTTTAATAGCGCAGCTCCATTGAGCCACTCCACGCTGTCCAGGGCTTTGCCCCATTGGCCCCGCCATAGTTACGGCTCTGGCTGGGAGCAAGAACTGGGTTGGGGTTGGGGCACTGGCTGAGCTGTGGGCTATGTTCCCTCTAAGGTGTGTGCATGCACACAGGTCATGAAACCTGCGCACATAATAAAATACAGCATGCACAAAAAAATTCAACAGTGCTAATATTTTTATACTACTTTAAGAATGTGGATTCAAGTAGCATGTTTCAAATAAGGTTTTGTAATTTATAAAATCATTTCCATCATCATATAAAAATAAACTTTAGACATTATTTGCATCAGACACGCTTCGTTGTGCTCACAAGTTTGACCACACTCACTGGAGTGCGCACAAATTTGGGCACTGATTCCGAAAATTTGCACAAAAGAAATTTTTTGTGCACACAGCCTATTAAAAATTAGAGGGAACACTGGCTGTGGGAGGAGCCCAGAGTGGGATAGCAGGAGGCTGGGAGTGAGGGGCACTGGCAGAGTAGGGGAAGGTCATGCAGCATGATTTCCTCATGCTGCCCCTTCCTTTCACAAGCACCATGCAGAGTCCAAAAAGAGACATAGTGCATCTCCCAGATCCACAGGTTGGTTCATGGGAGCTAGACTTCATTCCCGAAATCCAAATGCCCCAAATTGGTCAATTTCCAAAGGGATAGCCATGTTAGTCTAGTCCAGCAAAAAGACAGCAAGGAGTCGTGTGGCACTTTAGTCTCAAAGTGCCAAACGACTCCTTGCTGTTTTTTTTTTTTGTTTTTTTTTCCCCAAACTGGTCACTCAGACACAGGTTCCTTCCCAGGCCTAGTTGTGCCCCCCACCCCACCCCCAGTACGAGCTAGGACAGGCCTGGACTCTGCTCCAACAACAAGGGCCATGCGGGGACCCACCAAACCCTAGCACTCAGTGGGGCACTAGGGCACTTGCTGCCAGAGGTAGAGCCTGGCACTAGGAGACCCAGGTGGGTCCTGTGCCTACCACACGCACCCTGAGTTGTGAGCATCTCTCTCTCATCCCCCCCTCCCCCAGCTCCCACGTAACAAAGAGTGGATCCAGCTGGCACCTGCAGACCCCTTGCCCCCCTACAACCCCTGGACGATGTCACAGATGGGAACAATCACTGGACCCTCAGCATTGCCCCCCACTGCCATGCCACCCCTCCCCAGCCTAGACCCTGTCCTGCACCACCAGCAAATGCCACCCACGGCTTCTGAACCGTGCCCCATCTCCCCAGGCCTGATGGCAGATAGGGAGCAAGAGGACACTTGAGTGCAAGGGCTGAGATCCCCCTCCCTAAGGATGAGCAGCACATGCACTGCCAATGGGGGGGGGGCAGGGCTGGGGGTGGCACCAGGAGGAAGGGGCATGTTGCTGTTGATAGAACATGGGCACAGATAGCTAGGGGGAATAATGGCTTTTCTCTCTAATTTGGTTTCCTCCCCTCCCATGGCCTGGGACTGGGTCAGCACCCCTGGCCTGGCAGAGCATACCCAGGAGCCCAGTCAGAAACCAGCCTGACCTTCCATTCACTCACACAATGGGCAGCTAATTTTAGTAGCTTCAATTTCCCTCTGTGCCTGGCCCTGGGCCAGCGGTGCAGTGCTGGTGTCAGTGAGCTGCACTGGGCATCTCTGCAGCCCGTCCCAGAGCCCAGGGCTGGCGCGACAGGACACGGCCAAGGAGGACAGACATGAAGACCAGTGTCAGACATGGGCAGAGTACATCTCACCTCAAAAGCTCGACTCTCCTGTGCCCACCCTGATGCCTACAAGAGCCAGGGCAGAGCCTACAATGCCAACATCTGAGTCCTCAGCACCCGGCTCCTGTAGCAGGGAGTTCCTCAGGCACTAGCAAGTCACCTTCTTCTGTCCAGTGCCCCTCATGCACCCACAGAGCCCCTCTAGCTTCCTCTCCTGGCAAGCCTGCAGCCCCACTGACATGCTCTTCCAGCGTGCTGCCCCCAGCTGTCATTGCCTCCCACCGGTCTCTGGGATCAGTCCCCAGGCAAGCTGGCCAGGCTGCTCATCCCGAATCCCCTCCTGGGAGGCTGCAGGCAGGGGGGAGCTTGGGAATCATCAGCTGATGAGAATGCCCAGGATGCTGGATCCCATCCTGCGGGGAAGCAGCCAGGACAGAACCTCTCGGACGGTGCACTGGAGAAAGGACACAGGGAACAGGGGAGTTGCGCTCACGAGACCCCTCCTCAAAGTGGCCCTTTGTCAGCCCCTATGCGCCTCTTCCCCTAGCAGCCAGCTCGTCACCAGCTGTCATCCCCCAGCAGGCCCTGGGAGCAGCACTGACCGGACCCCCACCACCACCCACCAGGCAGGACCCAGCAGCGTGATGAGCCACAGCACTTCAGCCACGCTGGCCAGGGGTGCAACTGGGGCCTGGCTGGGGCAGCTCACAACCCTGGCCTGGGCCCTTCCAGCCCTGCACCCCATGGCACGGGGGAGAAGCCCCAGGCTCCGCCATTGCACGGCCTGTGCACACGTGTTTCACTGCGGGGAAACAGGCCTGAATTCCTTTCCTATGGAGTAATGGGCCCAGCCGCCCGCACCAGGCGGGGGGGAGGGGCCGCTCTGACCCTCCGGGTCGCTCAGGGGAGGGGAAGCCCCAGCGCCCAGACTAAACATCCCCCTCCTTGAGCCGACCAGCGGGAGGGGGCCCTGTCTGGGCAAGGCTGGGCTTAGCGGAGCCCCACTCCAGCGCTGGTCCCAAGCCACAGCCCTGGGCTTCTCCCCAAACCCCTTCTATGGATGCCCCAATCCTGAGCCAAGCCCCCGCCAAGCTTGCCACTCAGGGGCCTAGCACACCATGTCCCATTGCATTGCACCCAGCCTCCACCCCATGTCCCGAGCCCAGCATCGATCCCTGTCCACTGGGAGACATCTACAGAGGAGAAATTCAGACCCAGCTGCAGGGCCCACCTCCCCTAGAAGACACACACACGCCATGCTGAGCAGCTACCTGGAGGGGCAGAAACTCTATCTCAGCGCACAGGATGGAGCAAGACCCAAACCTGGCATGGGCCGGCCTGCCCCAGCCCTCTCCCGCTCCCTTCCTGGGAGCCAGTTCTTTCTGCGGCTCTAACCCCAGGAATCCTCCAGGCTTGGCCATCCCCTTCCCTCCCCTCCTCTTCCAGGCCCAGCCATCTGCTCTGGGTGCAGCTGGGGCAGCTCTGGGGCTGTGCAGTCCAGGCAGGAAGATCACAATGGTCTCACCCGGCTCTCAAATGGCTGAAGAGAGGGAGGAAGGGGTGTCCCCTCCAGCGGAGAGGAGCAGGTCACTGGGAAGGGGGTGGCTGGAGTATGGCCCACATGGGATTCTGGGGGCCGCAGTTATGGCCCTGTGCCATGAAAGGGAGCCCATTGTTCAGCTTCCCCAGGTTTCCAGGGGGCCATCTTGGGTGGGCAGACTTGGCCTTGCTTCCTCCAGCTCCTGCCCAGCCCCTGCTGCTTCCACACCATGTGGCCCCTGAGGGCTCCTGGGGCCAGCCCAACAGCTGCAGGAGAGGGGTCCACAGAGGGTCTGGCTTGGAAAGGGGGCCCCAGACCAAGAAATCAATACAGTGCTGCCCCAGGATCCTGGTCCTACTTACTCCAGCCAGAGATTTTCTGCTCTCCCCTCCATCCTGCAGTCCCTCCTTTTGATGAGCTGTGACTCTCAGCATTAACCCAGTGGGGATTCAGCCAGCCAACCAGGGACCCTTTGACAGAAGGCTGCAGGTGTGCCTGCCAACCCTCGCCACTTGGGCCAGGGCTGAGTGGTCTCCAGCCTCAAGCAACTGTTGGCGGGTGTGGGGACCGAGCAAGCATGAGCTGGCTTCCTTTTCGCCCTGGTGCACCAGTGGGCAGCCAGTGCACATGGGGCTCTGACAGGCAGGGCAGCACCGGGGCCGTTACCTGGCTGCCCACCCGGCATGTGCCCTCACTTGGCCTGTCTCTGGCAGTTCCCAGTGCGGCACTAGACTGGATGCAGCCACAGGAGCATGCAAGGCACTGTGCTGGGGCAACTGCTCCCCCACATGTGATATCACTAGCCTCCGGGGCTAGTCAAGTGCCACTTGATCAATTTGCCTCCTCCAGTCTGATCGCTTGCAGGTTGGGCCTCACTTCTCAAATTGGACCAGGCACCATGTTTGGTGGGAATGTTTGGCCACACCACAGCCAGCCAAGGTTCTGCCCTGCAGGCTAGGAACAAGCTACCTGCTCCATGCCCACGCTCCAGTACTAGCCACTTGGGGTGGGTGGTCAGCCTGCAGCCTCTGAAAGGGGACACTGTTCATGCGGCCCCAGAACTCCCTGGTCCCAGACATTAGGACCACAAGGGCTAAGTGTACAACCTGAGCTCAGTGTCCCCAACCCATGTCTGATGGAGGCACCCAGCCAACCTGAGCCAAACACAGTCTCTGAGCTCTGGCTTGAATGAGCCACCTCAGCTCCTCTCCAGCCACTTGTCACGCACCCACCCTGGGCCCTCAACACCAGGAGCAAAATCTCCCTCCTGACAGCTTCCTGGGCCTCCACACCCGCCACCTTGATTCAGAGCTGCCTCCAGAGAGCCTCTGGGGAGTCCCCTGCTTTAACCTTCCCCGGCCCTCAAGGACCCCCTTCCTGAACATCCCAACCAGGTTCCTCCTCCCTCTCCTGCTGCCTATCTGTGGCTGGGCCCAGCTCTTCGAACCAGGTTCATGCTGCAGTTCCCAACTCTTGGCAACTGAGACCCACACTCACCCTGGTTTCTATCACTCACCCCTTCACTTCCCTCTGGTGCAAGAGCTGTCTCCCCAGCAAGCCTGCAAGACTTTGCTCCTGGCCATTGCCCCAGCTCCCTGTTATCACTCCTCTGTGCAATACTTGGGAAGAGGGGGCTGATGCGGAGGAGGAGACAGGCTGGCCTTTTCATGGGGCAGGGCAGAGTGGAAGAAGGGCAGCTCCTCTCTCCTTGGCAGAGGGTGACAGACCAGGAAGCCAGCAGGACAGAGGACAGGGAGCAGAGCAGCAGACTTGCTAGGAGACAGGCCCTTGTGGGAGCCCTGCGGTGAGCTGGGGAGCGGAGCCCAGAGCTCGCTAATGGGAGAGCCAGGCGGCAGCTGGGAAAAGATGCCAAAGGGATGGACAGCAAGAGTCCCACTGCAGAGCAGAGTCAGGGCTGAGGCGTGAGAAGGCAGCAAGTACAGCCCTAGGAGGCAGAAGTGAAGGCCAAAGTGGGGTCACCCCCTTGGGCAGAACCAGAGCCAGGGTCAGGCTATGGGGAGACGGGGGGCAGATGTCACTATCAGTTAGATGGGCGTGGCTGGGGCTTTGGCTCAGTGAGAGTGTGCAGCCTGCCTGACGGAGAGCCCTCCTGTATGGCTGGAGGCAGCCAAGGGCCTCTTGTGGCTGTACCCACTTGCTCCCTTCACGCCCAGACGGGTCCAGCCAAGGGGCCCATGTTGTTTGAGCCTGTGGGGGGGGTCGGTCAGAAATATGGGACCCCCGGACTCCCGAGCTGTCTGAGAGCACATGAACACCTAGGGAGGAACTGGAGTCCTGGCGAGAGCAGCTCCAGGCTTGCCAGAGTGCACCAGGAGGCCACAGACCTAGCGAGCCAGAGCTGGGCACATAAAAAGTCGTTTAGCAAGAGATCCAGTCACAACAGAGCCACACGCAGCCCAGGAACTGGAGGAGATGGCAAGGAGAATATGGGGGGCAGGAACAGAACCACGGACAGACTACAGCCCCCAGGCCCACACCACCCCCCAGCCCAGGCCAGCACGATGCATCGACTCCAGGAATTCAGAGCTACGGAGGATGCTGCAGTACAGAGATGCCACCATGGTGCCCACACAGCTTGACCTCGCGGGGCCCAGCCATGAGGTCAGCCCAGGGCCCAGGGCGGGAGGTGATGCCTAGGTGCGGCTTGGGCTCTCCGGGGCCTGGCTAGGAACAGATCTGGCCAGTCTGGTGACCCCCCCGCCCGCTCCACAGGCCTACGCTCAAGGCCCACCACACCAGCCCACGGGCCCCAGGCTCCCGGTCACCACAGCGCTTGCGGGCGCCTGTCCCCGGCACCTGGGCCACAGGGACCCCATTGCCCGGGGCAGGGGACCGAGGCAGGCAGGGCCCAGCCCCGGACAAAGGTGGAGAAAAGACTCGAGAAGAAACCGGCTCCCCGCGCGGGTCAGCGCCCGCCCCCGCGGGAGGGATGGGGCCGGGATTGGAGCCCGGGGCCCGGCTCTCCGGGCGGGACGGATGCGCAGGGCCAGAGCCGAGCCGAGCCGAGCCGCCCCCACCCAGCCCCACCCTCCTTTGTGCCGTTTGTCGCCGCGGGCCGGGCAGCCTCTGGGGGCGCAGCGGGGACCCCCGGGCCGGGGCTCGCTCGGGGACCAGCCGCGCCGCCGCGCGCCCAGGCCGCCCCCCGACGGGCGGAGCCGCCGGCTGCCCCCCGGCGCCCCCGGGCTCCCGCACCCGTCGCAGCCCCCCGCGGGCCTGGGCCCCGCTCCCCAACCCGCCTCGGCCGGGGCCCGGGCCTCGGGGCCTCCCGCCCGCCCGCGGGCACCGCGCAGAGCCCGGCACAAAGCGGCCGCCGCCCCCTCCCCTGCGCCGGGACAAAGAGCCGGGCGCGCCCCGGGCGCTCACCAGTCGGTCGGGCTCCCCTCGCCGATCACCTCCTGGTAGGCGGCCAGCAGCGCCAGCCGGTGCGCCCCGAAACTCACGCCGGCCATGCCGGGGCCGCGGGGCTGCTGCGCGGGGCGGGCGGGACTCGGGAGCCGCTGGAGCGAGGACCGGCCGCCTGGCTCCGGGAGAGACGCTGACTGCAGCAGCCGGGCGGGGCGGGACCGGGACCGGCTCCGCCCGCCGCCGCACCCCGCGCTCCGTGCGCCCCGGACACTAGCCCCCCCGGTCCGGCCCCGGCCCGGGCCCCACTCCCCGCCCTGCTGCCCCCGGCGCCCCTTCCCTCCCCGCTAGCCCCTCCTGCACTCGCACTCCTCACCCCGCTCCTCTGTCATCCCCACTGGCCCCCCCAGCCCCGCACCCCGGCACCTTCCCTGCTCCCTACCTGGCCTCGCCCAGCACCCCTTTCATCCCCACTAGCTCCCTGCTGC
>ML682007.1:649318-689428 GCA_007922195.1 Podocnemis expansa
GCCTTGCCTGGCCTCGCCCAGCACCCCTTTCATCCCCACTAGCTCCCCTGGCCTCACACTCACCGCCTGGCCCCTCCCTGATCCCCAACTCCCCCCACCCCCCAGCAGCTGGAGCTCACTGCTCAGACCCCCAGGCGCCTTTTCACACCCATGGGGTCACACATTGCACAGGGCCCCCAGCTCACTAATCAGCTGCTCCATTCATTCACCCTAGGCCCCACACATCAGCCTGCCCCCAGATCCTTCTCTGCAGTCCCCAGTTCATCCTCCAGCCTGGCAGGGCTGGCTGAACACAACCATTGCAACTGGCCTAGCAGATCCCCAAGTCCCAGGCCTTGCCCAGAGCCCATGTGGCTGTACCCTTTAACGCAGAGAGATACAGCCCCCTATGGAGATTTCCAGAGGGGTAGCCATTTAGTCTGTGTACAGCAAAAACAAAGAGAGCCCTGTGGCACCTTAGAGACTAACAGATTTCCTTAGGCGTAAGTTTTCGCAGGCTCCAACCTGCATCAGACAAAGTGGGTTGGAGCTCACAAAAACTTATGCCTGAAGAAACGTTAGTCTCTAAGGTGCCATAGGACTCTTGTTTTTAGCCCCATATAGAGCTGCTTGTTTCAGTTTAAACCACATGGGCCTTGGTTTAGGTCCAGTCCATTGGAGCCAATGTTCCCTCTGATTTTTTTTGTAGGCTATGTGTACAAAAAAATTTTGTGTGCACTGATATTAGCACTGTATTTGTGTGTGTGCACTTTATTTTGTGTGCACAGGTGGTGTGACCTGCGTGTGTGCACACATGCACACAGTTTAGTGGGACCAGTGATAGGAGCAGGCCAGTGCAAAGCTAAAACAAGCTGCTGTCCTGCCTGGGTTTGGCTGATTTAATTTAGGGCATTCAGTGGAGCTGGGGGGAGAAGGGAGTCCAACATGCAGGCAAGGTGCTGCTCTGCACAGAGTGGGCTAGCAGGCTCCTGCCCGCACTCAGCTGCAACAGGCTCGTTACCTGCTGCTGGGCACAGCCACCTTTATGAGGCACCTTCACCTGCCTGTTTTGGCCCATCCCCAGCCAGGCCTGCCTTCTTTGCAGGCAGCCACTGCTGAGAGCACCCAGGGCCTGCTACTCTGTGCACCTCCAGAGGTAGAACCTGCCATCTTCTCCCACATGCTCCACAAATCCCAAAGCTCTGAGAACCTGCTGGTCCAGAGATCCTGCCCCCCCGCCGGCCTTGCACTCACTGGTACACTTGGAGGTGAACACTGCCTCCTCCCGTGCCACAGATCCAGCAGGACCACAAGGGCAGCCCTTGCTTTGCCTTTTGTGCAGTGCAGCCTGTGTCATCCTTCATTAGCGCTGCTTGCTAATGGGGTGGGGGGTGGAAGCCTCCGGTCAGAGCTCACATGAACCTGCTGTGTGATGAGGTCTGCCCTGCTGCTGCCCCCCTAAGGCTCTGTGCCTGGCCTCAGCCAGAAGCTGGGGACCCTATTGGTCCAGGCCTCTTTGGCCACACAGCTAGGTTCACCCCCCCCCCCATGACTCCTGAGTCCATGGAAAAGGGGAGGAACATTTATGGGGTAGCCAAGAGCCATGGCCCAACCTCAGCCTGCACATGCTGGCAGCCAGCCATTCCCCACTATCTGGGGGCCTTCCTCTGCTGACCGAACACGATTCACATGGGCCCCACTCCTGGAAATCCACAGACTCTGCTCCAGCATACCACTGCCTGGGACATGGCCTCTGGTGCCTTCTTGCAGCAACTGGCCCAAGCCATGTCTGGGAGCATGAGGCCCAGGAACTGATTTTAGCAATCTTCCGTGCCAGTGAATCAGCCACATCACCTTGCCCAGGCCCCTGGCAGCACCTCCCCTCCTTGCAGCTTTGGACCAGAGCATTCACCAGGGAGGTCACAAGCTGAGACATGGCAGAAGAGGGTGCTGCACTGCAGGGAATGGGGGGACAGTAGAGGATGCCCCCCACCCCAGGGCTGTGCTGACCCTTATGCTCAAGGTGCTGTGCTGCAGGGTGGGGTCACTGTGGGGCACATCTCCCTGCAGCCAGTGGCATTGAGCTCAACCCAGCACTGTGCAGCTCAAGTTGGATACAAGGGTGAGGGGACTTGCACCCCCTACCCCCGAACTATGTGCTGCAACGGTGTGTCCCTGAGGGCATCCCCTGGCAGTGAAAGATCCCTGCCAACACTCTGCCAGAGGTGAAAAGCCCTGGGCCTGGCTGGAGTCCAGTGTGAGCCCTTCAATTCTGCCTCTCCCAAGAGCCCTGAACACACAGCCCTCTCTGGACCCATGCCAGCTGCTGGCTCTGTCTGCAGGGTAGTTTGTGGGCAGCTGTCAAACTCTGCAGAGGTCGGCACCCAGGTGCTTTGTTCTCTTCCAGTGGCAAGACAGGGCTCAGCACAGACCCAGCTACACCGTCACAGGCTCTCCCTGCTCACAGCAATGTGGGCTGGCCTCGGCTCTGCTGCCAAGGCGCGCCAAGGAATGGGCAAGGCTGCCTTAGACATTGCTAGCAGCAGGGGGTCAGCAACAGCCACCCGCAGGTCAGCTGGGCCAGGCTGCCTTGCTTCCTGCTTTGGGTTCTGTGCTTGCTGGGAGCAGCTACTGCAGGGGAGGCGTGATGCCCCAAACCCTCACCAGGTCAGTTCCTGGAGGACAGGCACATCCGTGGCTGCTAGCTTCAGCCTCCCACACTGGGCAACCCTGAGCTTCCAATCACCAGGGTGTGTCCAGTCACTCACTGAGTGCTGCTGTCTTGCCCTCAGCAGCACCTGGGAAGGGGTGCGGGCAGGCAGCTGACCCAGGGAGGCCATTTATGGAGGGAGCTGGGAACAAGGACTGGGGCCCCACCATGCCTTGGTTAGCTCAGGCTGCCAGGAACCGTGCAGTGGGCTCAGACCTGTGGTACACCTGCTGCTGGGCCCTGCCCCTGAGAGCAGCTGGCTAGTTTCTTCAGAGGAAGGGGGCAAGAACCCAGCTGCTCCCAAGAAGCCTGCTTGAACTTGTTTACACTATTCTCAGTGCCAGTGGGGCTGGCCTTGCACACAGCAAAACCATATGTGTGGAGTTCTTGGCAGATCAGCCTGTTGCAATGAGTCCCATGGGTTAATTACACGGGCTTTTGGAAATGCATTGCCTTCCTGCAGCTTTTGCATTAGTGTCACCTTCACCATCACTGAAAGGCCCCTGCTGAGACAGACGCTCTGGCTTTACCTCAGCTCCCATCCCCTTGGCCTTGCCTCCTTTTTAGAGCCAGGCACCAATCTCCATCTTTGCATGCTGGCTGCAGAAAAGGCTCTGATCTTTGCAGCAGATGGCTCTGGCTCACCTCAGTGCAAAAGCCTCACCCTGACCCTGGGTGGCAGAAGCCCTAATATATCCGCAGCTGCTCTCCACCCCATTCTTTTGGGATTCCCATTTTCTTGGGGTTTTGCCCCCAGCCTCACAGTGAACAGCAGTCTCCATTGAACTGTCTAGGGTGGCAGCCAGGTCCTTCCTATGAGCTAACATTGAAGTTGGTCCCATAAGAGCCCTTGAGTAGGTCACTGGTTTCCTCTCAGTGCATTTTCACATTTATCAACATTGAACTTCATCGCCTGTTCCCCTGGCTTGCTGAGGGTGCACTGAAAGTCCTCAGTCATGTCCAAGTAACTGTGTGGCATCTACACATTTTGCTACCTCACCGCCTTTCCTGACCAGGAGGAACTGGAGGCCCCAACCCATGACCTAGGTCAGAAGCGCCAGAGCTCACTGGCAACCTTTTGCCATAACGCAACTTGACTGTTAATCCACATTCTTTGCTTTCTGTCTTCACACCAGTTTTTTCTCCCTAACAATACTTAGGCTGCCTCTCCTTGAACACTCAGCTTCTGTAAGAGCCATGTGTGGGACTGTTCAAAAGACCGCTGACAGTCTAAATGATTGCGTCAGCTGATTCTCCTTTACGCACCGCTGTATTACCACAGCCAACAAATGCTACCAGCTCAGCGAGGGTTTTCCTTTACAGAACCCATGCTGGCTGGCCCCATTATAGCATTCCCTAGCAAATGTTCAATTATTATTCTATTTTTAAGGACTGTTGCACACCCTTTGCTAGGTACAGCTAGAAGGTGTGCTGGCTGCAGTTCCCCAGATCATCCTGAGAACCTCTTTAAGTAAAGGGACAGTCACTTTCCCACTCACAAGTTAGTTTTAAAGCCACTCCAGGTTTTGGTAGCAGCTTAAACTCCTTCAGTACACTTGGCTTTGAGCCTGCCACACAGGGCTGGTGACTTACTGTACTTTCAATTGTCAGTTTGTCCTGACCTCTTCTTCCCCCAACCACTCAGGCCCTGGTGGTACCTCACTGGCACTGCCAGAAAGGAATATGCCAGAGGATAATCCCAGATCACTCTCTCTGTCCTTCAGGCTCCCTGCTGGCCTTGCCCAGTCCTCTCTTCCAGTATGTAAGGGAGCTTCTAATGACTGCCTGGGAAGATTATGACCCCTTGTGGTACTGGGCACACCCACCTCCTGGTGCTCAGTAGTTTAGATGGACTCTCTCATTCCCCCAGCTTCCCAGGCACAGGGGAGGTGGTCCCTCCCAACACAGCAGATGTAGGGGGGCTGAGCTAGGGGGCTGGGGTTGGAGAAAGCAGCAGGCAGGATAGGTGGCAATTTTCCCCAGGGCCACTACAGGAGACTTCAGCAAATGCCTTTATGTTGGCAGCTTTGAAAGGAGCACCTGCCTTCCCCTGTGAGCTCAGCTCAGCAATAACCAGAGGTTCCAGGGCAGCCAACACTCACTGGAGAAGTGTTTATTTGTCAATAAAAGCACAGTGGGTACCCCAGCCACATACCCCCCCCCCCAGGCTGGCTCTGGGAGTGGGGGTTACTGGAACAGCCAGGGCTCTTTGGTAGGAAAGTGTTGGTGACAGTAAACCCTTGGATGGCATCACAGTATAGGGTCTGGCTCCTTGCCCCATGGCCCAACAGGTGAAGCAGTAGGTGCTGTGTGAGGAGCCAGGGGCAGTGAAGGGATCATTGGGGGGGATGGGGGCCCCTCCTACCTAGTTTCAACTTCCCCTCCCTTGCCAGTTAGAGTCCAAGTCAGCCTGGTGCAGGCAGGGGGTTCTAGGGATAGGAGGGGAATGCCCTCCTGTGAGCCACTGTATAGAGGAGAGACCAAGCCAGTGCTTGAGCCCAGGGCAAGTGGAGGCAGGGAACAAGAGCAGCACTTTTAGCTGCAGGCATGTGGCAGGCCTGGAGTAGCTGCTCCAAGAACCAGGGAGCTAGCTTGCAGGATTTCCCCACCCACGAGGGGAGAGGCAACAGGTCTGGTCTGAGGCTGGGAGAAAGAAGGGATGGACATGGCTGGGCAGCAGTGGGGACAGAGAGCAGCCCTGCTCCAGCATATAGGCCCAGGCTGGGGCTGCTGGTGCTGCCCAGCCTAGCTGCCTGGTGGAAGAAGCATCCCAAGCTCTGCTTTGATACCCTGAAGGCCCAGCACAGAGCAGGGTAGAGAAGACATGCTCAGGGCCCAGAAAGCAAAGGGCTCAGCCTTGCCTGGCTGCCAGGGTGAAGCACTACGGGAGTGGAGGTTCCAGCCCCTGCTCTGCTCTTTGGGGCAGCAGCTGTGTTCTCTGGCAGGAGCAAGAATGAAAGGCAGGCAGAGGCAGACAGGGCCAGACGGGAGGCATGACAGCTGAACTGTCCCCTACACGTGGGAGAAGGCATGGCTCTTGCACAGGGGTTTGTCCTTCTTAGAGTAGAACGTCTTTCCTTCCAGGTTGACTTGACAGATCTGAGGGGAGAAGGAGGAAGGTCACTATGGACAGATGGCTCCCCCACCACAGCACCCCACACCACCACCAGGGGCCCAGCCCAGCCCAACACCAGCCCTGTCCCCCTCTCAGGCTGGTAAGAAGCACATGTGGTTGGAGGCTTGGCCAGGTCTGCCCAGGGTGACTAGAACTGCCCCCACCCCCTTCAGGTCTGCAGAAGAGGCAAACATCCCAAACCAATCCTGCTTCAGCCCAGCAGCTGTGCCCTGCCTGGGAAGGGCTTGGCAGAGGACACGTGCCCTGCCCAGGTACAGGGCTCCCTGGGGAAAAGGCCGCCCTCCCACAGCCAGACAAGCAAAGACCACGGGCTGCCCTGTTGAGTGGGCCGGCCACTCTCACCGCACACACGAAGCAGGTGTCATGCCAGCTGAACCCCAGCGCCTCCAGGAACCGGTCGCCAGCATCAATCTTGAAGTCGCATCCGTGGCATTTTGTGCCAAACATCTTCTCGTAATCTGGGGAGAGAGCGCTGGTCCAGCCAGGCAGCCGACAGTGGGGCTTGCGGCTAGGGGAGGGGCACAGGCCAATATTGATGGGGCCTGGGGAGCCTGCAGAGCATTTGCTCTCTGTGCCAGGCTCTACCTGGCGTCTGGCCCTGTGCCCATGACGACACTTCTACTCATGCCCCTCCTGAGCTGGGGACAGCTGGCAGCCTTGAGAGTGGTTTGCTGCAGCCCCCCCCCCCCCAACTTCACTGCCTCTGTGGGTGCCATGGGGCTGGCAAAGAGCTGGCTCCCAAAGGCCCCCATGCAATATTCCAGGGAGGACTGAGGGGGTCAGAACCAGGGGAACCACATTTCCCAGGGTACTGTGCAGCATTCTGCTTTGATGTAGCTACCACACTGTCATCACCATGGCAACCTGCTAGCTCTGCCTGTGCCCAGCAACCATCGCTAGGTCCAGGCCAGTAATGGAGAACAGGCGGACACGGGGGGGGCGGAGCAGGGGGTGTTATGCTGGGAGGGAAGTGCTGGGTGTTGTGCATGGGGCACTGAGTGCTGAGCTCCTGCTCTGCACCCTGGGGGCTCTGCGAGTCCTGGGCAGTCTTGGGGTGGCCCAATGGCAGGAGCAGTAACCAGCAGCCACAGCTTCCTCTACCCATCTCAGCCCACACTCAGGCACTGTGGGGCGGTGCCAGGCTTGCGAGGCAATCCCAGCATCCCCCCCAAGGGGGCAGGGCCAGACCACCCCTACCTCTCTCACAGTAGGGCTGCCCCTCCTCCATGTAGAAAGCACGGTTGCGGATGGGAGCTCTGCAGGCGGCACAGGTGAAGCACTGCACGTGCCAGGTCATCTTCAGAGCATGCATGATCTCCTGGGAAAGAGATGCCACCGTCAGCTGCACCCCAGGCCCTGCACTGCCCGGCTCCTCTGCCAGGACGCAGCTGGAGTAGGCAAACAGGACAGCAAGGGTAGGCAGGGCAGGACCAGCCAAACTCACCCCCCCAATCTTCTTCTTGCACTTAGCGCAGGTGGGGGCATAGCGCACGTCATAGCACTTGGGGCAGAAGACAGCGCCCTTCTCCTCAAAGAAGCCCCCCTCATCCAGCACCTTCCTGCACTGGCAGCAAGTGAACTCCTCCGGGTGGTAGTAGCGACCCAGGGCCACCAGGTAACGACCCCTAGAGTGGGGGAAAGGGGAGGAATTAGCATGGGGACCTGCCCAACTGCAGCCAACCCTGGTCCTCAAACAAGCCCCTCCTGACCAGATAGCCTGCACATCCCCACGCCCAGCCCAGCCCAGGAGGGGCAAGTGCCACGCCAGCAGCCCCCAGTAAGCTAAAACAAGGGCTGGGAACCCAAAAGCCATTTTAAAAATTCCTTCAATAACTCAGCATTCTGCGAGCTGCAGTGGGTGCAGGCTCATGGTGCAGGGCTGGAAGCTGGGCCAGTGCATCTGCCATCAGGTCACCTGGCAGAGCTGGGGGAGACCAGAATCAGGGGGAAGTTAACCTCCGGACCCTCTGGTGGCTGGGGGGAGTCTAGACCCTGATGCAGGCTCCTCTTGTGGCATAGAAGGCCTGGAGCTGCAAGGGGGCAGCCAAAGAGCCACATGGCTCTGGAGCTGTAAGTTGCAGACCCCTGCATTAGAGGAAGCCAGACTGGGGCCAAGGTGCCCAGCTCCACTCACCTGATGACCTTGTTGCACTGGTAGCAGATCGGGGTCTTGCCGGCCCCCTCAGGGGCCTGCTGTGCAGCCTGGACAATGGAGTTGCGGTTCTGCATAGGTGTTGGCAAGGCTGGCTGGCTGTGCTTGCTCAGCACAGTGCTGGTCTTGTCAGGGGCATAGCGTTCAGCAAAGGAAGGGTCCACAGCCCAAGGGGGGCGACTGGCAGGGCCTAAAACAATGGCAGAGCATTTCCAGGGTGACCTCAGAAGGTGCAGACCCTACAGCAGCCTCAGCAGCATGAATTCCACAAGCCCAGGAGACAGGTGCAGCAGTGTGTTGGCTCTGCCCCTCTCATCTGGGGGCTGGTGAGGGAGATCAGCCCCTGGACAGTGCTCCCAGTCTCTTCTGGGCTGGCCAGGCACCTGAGGAAGCCAAAATCTACATGCCCTGCAGCCAGAAGAGGTGGTGCCATATGGCATCCCAGGCACAAGGCTGGGCACTGCAGCCCTGCTTACCATGATCAGGCTCCACTTTCAGCGCTTCCACTGAGGATGGCTCCGTCCCAGAGACCTGACTACAGAACAACCAATTAATCCAGTTGCCAGCTGGCCAGCAGCCACCCCCTGCCCTCAGGTCCAGATGCTCCCCAACCCCAGCATGGGCAAAGCACCCACTTCCCATGTAGGGTCCATCCCCATCCTGCTGCGTGGCAGCACCATTGCTGGCTGGTTTGGTGAGGCAATGGCTCAGAATAGCCATGCTAGCCTCTGGCACAGCCCCACAGCCAGCCTCGGAGCACCTCCCGCTCTCAGCCTAGGCACAGCAGGCCCTGGGCACAAGGCTGGGCCCCCAGTGACATGAGGCAGCTGTCCAAGGAGCCATGCAGAGCCCACTAGGCTGCAAGAGGAGCTGCCTACCACCTCCCACTGGGGGTCAGCACTCCACACTCACTGAGGTATCCAGGTCCCACTGACACCTCATCACAGCCTCTGTTGCTCCAAGAGGTATGGCGCTGGCACCCTGACAAGCCCCAGATCAGCAGCAGCCCCCCCACAATGAGGGTTTTCTTTCAGACACTGGTTCTTCTTTCTTCTAGGTAGCCAGCCCTGAGACCCCATACCCATGAGAGGCCTGATTCAAGTCCCCCGACTCCCAGGCACCCCATCACAAGGCACCCCACAAAGGCACTTCCCCTAAGTTACTGGAAGGGACAAGCAGCTGGTTGAGCCCTGCTGGGAGATGCCAGGCACGATGGGGGGAGCACGCTCCCTTCCCTGGTATACAGACGCCAGCAGACAAATGCCCAGCAGGCAAGTTTGGCCTTGCAGCTCACGGCTTAGACCTGGGGAAAGCACCAGGCAGCTAGCCCAAGGGGAGCTCAGCACAACCCCTTCCTCACCACTAATTGTCCCCCAGGATCAGGGCCTCTCCACCCAGGTCACAGGTCAACATCCCAGCCAAACCATGGGCCCCAGGACAAAGGGGTACAGCCTTCCTTGGGTGCAGGAATCGGAAGCAGCTGCCTCTCTGGCACAGGGACAGCACCCTATGCAGCCCAGGGACAGCACCCTATGCAGCCCAGGAGGGACTGGCTAACGGGCAGACTCTGTGGCAAGTCACTGCAGGGAGACTGCAGCACAAGACCATGGCATGGTCCTGGCCTGCCCTAGCCCACAGTAGCTCACACCTTCACCTTGGCAAGTAGCACAACACCCCACAGGGCATGTCAGACAGGACATGGGCCAGCAGATTCAGAACCAAGGATGCCTGGCTCTCCAGACAAGTGAAGCAGAGGTCCCCCCACCACCTGCCTTTCTGGCCCTGGTAAAGTCCTTAGCTCCTGCTGCTCAACTCCAGGCAGGCCTTGGAGGTACTGATAGGGCAAGCCCTACAGAGGAAGGGAAGGAGAGCACTGGTACCAGCACCAGGGCAGAATCCCACCTCTCAGCAATGATGAGTAGGAGGCAGCTATGCAAAGAGGCACATTTATTTCACTGTAGAACAGTCCGACCGCTCTCTGCAGACAGCAGCTGTCTCAGCAGACTCAGGGCCCAGCCCCAGCCCCCACAGCCAGGCCAGGCTACTCCCCCATCTGCCAGCTCAGCATGCCCAGAGGACAGGTCACATCTCATCAGGCAGGTGGGACTCCTAGAGCATTGCTGAAGCGAGGAGATGGGCCTCACAGGGTCCCACATGACAGCAAAACCTGGCCCCAGAGCCCTCATTCCCAAAGCTCTTCACCAAGCCTCTTCAAGGCGCACTGGGCCCAGGGCAAGTGGGGTGGACCCACCATGGCCCAAGGTCCTTGTCTGCTCTGGGTAAGCAAGGAGACAGCCCAGCAGCCATGGTAGCAGGAACCTAGCCTCTCCCTGACCATTGGGAGAGGCCAGGCCAGGCTGCTTGGGCCTCAGTGCCAGCCAGGAAAAGGCAGAGATAGGAGAGGGCCAGGAACAGCAGTTCTCTTCTGCTATTGGTACCATCCTGGCATGGGGGAGCTAGGGCAGGACATGATCAGGCCACATCTGGGCTCAGGGCTCAGCCCATTCCATCCCAAGCACCTGCTGGGTACTGGACATGCCTTCAGATCATGAATACATTTCCAGAGCCCTAGGCAGGCCCTGGTCACCAGGGAGCAAGAGGCCACTGGCCAGTGCAATGCAGGCCCAGAGGACATGCTCCAGGCCCAGCTCCCACTTGCTCAGGTTCTAGCTCCTGAGGGCCCTTTGCTCTGCACAGAACAGGGCAGCCCAGCCATCCCAGATGCTGAGGGGCTGGGGCCCTGAGAAGCCTAGTGTGTCCAGGGCAAGGATGAGGAGGACTGGAGCCCCTGTGTCCCCAGAATCAGAGGCCAGGGCCCTACACTGACAGCCTCCATCCCACCCTGTGCAATGCAAACAACATTTTCGCACCCAGGCCGGCACCTCCTGAGCCCAGCGCCCAAGAGCAGGCAGAGTGCACACAGCTCCAAGCTGGGGACCTTTAGCCCCCAGCCAAATGCGTGAGAGGTGGGTGGGACAGCCCTGAGCTGGCTGGGCCCAGAAGCGAGGGCAACACCGCTCAGGCTTTCACGTTCAGAGAGACGGCGGAGCGCTGGTGGTGCCAGTCACGCAGGCAAGTGTAGCGGGGGCTCTGCAGCTCAGTGAACAGCTTGTCTCTGAAAGGAAGGAAGGAAGGAAGATGGACAGAGGGAGACGAGGTGAGGTTAAAGTGAAAGGAAGAAGGCACCTCCAGCAGCTGAAATCAAGACAAGAAAGAGCAGCCACTTGACCCCATGCAAACCAACCAGGGAGGACCCCCTGCCCAGGTCTCCAGCCGAGGCTAAAGGCCACAAAGGGGCCAGCCAGCAGGGAGGGCCGACTTAGCCTCAAGCCCAGGAGCAGGGACAGCCCCACACAGGTGCCCATGTGGTAACCCTACTGCTCACAGCCCTTACCTGGCTTTTCTAACATGCTCATCATCTGGGTCTTGCACTGAGATCAGCAGGAGAAAGAACGAGAGAGAGAGAGAGAGAGAGAGAGAGAGAGAAAGTCACAGTCTGCTGCCTCTGAGCCACTCAGCGGGAGGGGGATAGAGAAAGCCTGCTGTCACCATCCCTCGGCCCAACCCCCAGCTCGCCTGGGCTGCTCCGGGCTCCAGCCTGTGCTGTGAGGATGAGAGGGCAGCACCAAGTGCCCAGGGAGTCAGCCAGAGTCTAGGAGCCGTAGGGGCCAATCTGAGGCAGGCCCACAGTGCCCTTGGGGAGAAAGCACCTGGGAGCCTGCTGGGGAAGGGCACTATCCCAAGCAGCTGCCCAAGAGCCATCTGCACCCAGCAGGGAGGCTGGATTACACCACTACTAGTGAGCAGAGAAGCCACTGACCCACCTCCCACCCTCTGCCATGAAGTGTTCTAGGCCTGTCCAGCCAGCCCAGGCCAAGCAGGGAAGGGGCTGAGGTCCCCTCCAATAGCCCACATGTGCCAGACCCAGAGGGAGGCACTTACTGAACTCTGTGCCAGTGAGCTGGGCCAGGATGCGGAAGGAACGGGACTGGGTGGTGCCGGTGCGAGGCCGCCAGTCCTCTGTATCCTCAATCAGACGCTTTTTGCTGGAGTCATTGGGAAGGCCACTTGGGGGGCTCACTAGCCGTAGAGAATGCCTGTGCGCAGACAGGAGGGCAGGGCACTCAGACACCATGCACAGCACAGCTTACGCTAAGCATGATGGAGTGGGTGAGCCCACAGTGCCCCCTCCCCTGATGTCACCACCGACAGGGAGCTGGGCACACTACTCCCCATGCAGGGTACCCCGGGCACAGTACTCAGATACAAACCACATACCAGTCACAATGCTGGGCTGCTCCCTGCACTCCCAATGTGGGGCTGTGCTTACCTCCCTGTTGGCCTGCCACCCCACAACACCTTCCCTCAGGGGCAGAGTGACTTCCAAGCCACTGAGATACAGCAACACAACATGCAAACTAGCAACAGGGCCCAGACTGGGGCACCCCCCTCCTTACTCATCCTCCAGGCAGGGGTGAACCAGGTCTGCAGGGGGCTGCAGTTTCCCCTCTGATGGGCTGGCACTGACTCTGGGCCCAGGAGAGAGAGGACAGAGCACAAGAGTTGGGTTAGCTCCCCACCACACACACACACACACACACACACACACACACAGAAGAGCCAAGCAATAGCCCACCCTGCAGTCCATGGGGCCAGTGAGAGCACCCCCACCCTATGACCCATCAGCCAGGCCCCAGCCTCACTTCCTTGGGCCAGTTCTCAGACATGGCAGGGCCAGAGCCCAGCTCAGCACATTCAGGTCCTGGATCAGGACCCTCCCCCATAAGATTTATAGCTAAAGAAACCCACTCTGCTCAGCCAGGACACCTCCTTCTGCACCAGGCCCCCCACTGCCCTGGCTTGGCAGGAGGCCACACCCCAGCCTGGCACTTGGCACTGTGCCTGGAGCCTTTAGAAAGAACCACCAATGGCTCCTGAACCAGGCCTTGGGTGGATATAGGGGTCATGGAGTCCACAGTCCATACACCATGAGCCAGAGGCACTGCCCCCAGCAGAAAGGAGGACATGGCCAGGCAGCAGGAGAGTGGGCACCAATCACCAGTGGGGGGGGGGCGGGCGGGGGGGGGGGCACAGCATCACAGCTCATGCAAAGAAATAAATTTGTTAGTCTAGTTCAATAAAACACACAAACAAGGAGTCCTGTGGCATTAAAAACTAACACAGCTACCCTTTTGGATCAGGACTAGAAGAGATTCTGCAAGGTCATCCAGTCTGGTTCTCTGTATGCAAAAGCATGGCTGGGTGTTATCTGGACCATCCCTGATGGCATTCATCTAACACACCCTATAAAATTTCCAGTGATGGAGATTTCACAGCTTCCCCCTAGGTAATTTATTCCAGTGCTTAGCTATCCCATTAGGAAGCTTTTTATGATGTTCAATCTAAGCCACACTTGCTGCAATTTAAGCCCACTGCCTCTTGTCCTAGCCTCAGAGGTAGCGAACAATTTTTCCTCCCTCCTCCTTGTAAGACATCCTTTTATGTGCTTGGAAACTGGTATGTAACCCTCATTTTCCTCCACTCCAGATTAAACAAACCCTGTTTTTTCAATCTTCCCTCCTAGGGCATGTTTTCTAGACCTTGTATCTTGTTTCTTTCCTCTGGACTGTCTCCAATATGTGTACATCTTCCTGAAAGAAGACGCCCAGAACTGAACATGGTACTCCAGCTGAGGCCTAATCAACATGGAGAAGAGCAGAAAAATTGCTTGTCATTTTGCTCAACACACTTCTGCTAATTGATGCCAGAATAATGCTTGTTTTTGCAACAGAGTTAGACTGTTGACTCAGTTATGTGGGATCCATTAGGAACCACAGATCCCTCTCTGCAATAATCCTTCCCAGGAACTCATGCTACATTTGGTATGTGTGCACCTGAATGTTACTTCTTACACAGAATACCCTGCATTTCTCCTCAATGAATTTCATCCTGTTTACTTCAGACCATTTCTCCACTTTCTCCAGATCATTTTGAATTTTAATCCTATCCCCTAAAGAATTTGCAACCCCAGCAAACTTAAGGCTGCTCTCAGCCCTTATCTAAGCCACAGCTGAAGATACTGAAGAGTCAGACCCAGAGCTCACTGTGAGAAGCCCTGTGAAGTCTGCCCTTTCAGCTTGGTTGTGAACCACTGACAACTACTTTCCATTTTCCAACAACTTGTGCACCCACCTAACAGTGAGTGACTTCAGCTAGGCTGCCCTTCCTGTTAGTTTATGAGCAGATCATCAGAGACGGTATAAAAAGCCTCACTCAGGTCAAGGTACATAGTACATGGTGCTAGCCAGCCCAGTCATGGGGGGCTTGAGGCCACATGGTGCTGGCCAGCCCAGCTGTGGGAGTGGGGTGGAGGCCACATGGGCACTAGCTAGTCCAGCCAGGGGGGTGGGCAGGCAGCATGCAGGGCAGTAGGAGATGAGGAGAAGGCTTACTGACTTGGCAAGGGTCTGCACCTGCAGAGTCAGGGAGAGGAGAGAATGGGGAGAGAAAGAGGTTAAACCGACTGCACCCACAAGACACTTCCAGAGGATGACTGAGAAAAGCCCAACTCTTCCTGTCCCCCAAGGCCTCACTCAGTCCCCAGTCCGAACAGCGGTGCCTGAGGTTGCTTCAGCTGGCCCCACAAAGGAGGATGCCCAGGTTGGCACAGTCAGCAACAGACCACAGCACACACCACCACAGGCAGGACCTGATAAAGTGGGGCACTCTGGGGCCCATAGCTCAAGGGTGCTTCCCAGCCCACGGTCCAGCATGCTGGGCCCAGCATCCCAGGATTAGGTTGCCCTCAGTGCTGCAGGGCTGGCTGGCCAGCTCTCTACAGCCATGCGCCAGGTGTCCCTGTGGAATGTGGGAAAGGAGCCCAGCTGGCCAAGTAACTGCAGCAGAGAGAAGAGCCTCCACTCACAGGCCAGGCTCAGGGCCATCAGAGCTCCCCACACTAGCTCCCACAGCTGGAACAGAGAAAACATCCCTGAAACAGATCAGCCCAGAGGGGACCCCACCCCCTCCCCTCCAGTGCTCCTGGGAGAGCAGGGCTGGCCTAGGCACAGGCCGAAAGCAGCACAAGTGGCACAGCAGAGACCCAGCTGAGCAGAGGCAGCCTCTCCTTTTGGGTCAGGGACTCTAGCAGTAAGTCAACACCCGGCTGAGGCTCCACCAAATGGTGGCTGTCCTATCCCCATGCAGCCACACAGATGGAAGGGAGAGCTCAGAGCACAGCTGATGGGGCCCATGCCCAGGGCCCCAGAATCAGCTGGCAGGGAAGGCTCCGTTGGAACATGGTCTCTTTCTGGGCTGAGCAAGCCCCCTGCCTTCCCTGGTGCAGGGCACAGTTCCTCTGGACAGACCTCAGCTCCCTCCACACACAGCCCCTTCTGGAGAGATCCCTGCCCCAGCACCGCATGGAGTGAGGAGAGCCAGGAAGACACGGCACCAGGTCTATGGATTTTTGCAGCGGAATACCAGAACCAGCCACTAGGGGTCACTGATCCATCAGCTGCATTTGCGCTCCTTGAGCCCTGCCCAGGGGCCGGCTGTGCTTGGCATGCACAGGACGGTGACATGCAAGGGTGCAGCAGGCACAGACGCTGCCTGTTGGGTGGGCATGGCCAGGCCAGGCCTGCAGGGCCCCGTCCCAGCCCAGCCAGCCAGGCTGCACTGCAGGGAGACTGACAGTGACGTACCCATTGTGCTGTGGGGCGCAGGTGGGCACGGAGGCCGTGCGCTTCACAGGCTTCGTCACCAGCCCTGGCAGCGAGGTCGGTGGGGGGCTGGCCCCAAAGGGCCGCGCCGTTTTGTTGAGGGTGGCACTAGGAACGAAGTTATATTTCGGGGGCTGAGAGCAGGGAAACGGCTCCTGAGCAGAGACAAAACACAGCACAAGGGCTCAGCATCAGGCAACATGCACAGAGGCCACCGTGCCCAAGAGCAGGGGCAGCCCACAGGACAGCCATGCTAGAAAGCCAGGCCTGTGCATGCACCACAGGGCACGCAGGCCTTACTGGGGTGTGTAGAAGCTGACAGCTTCAGGGGACCCTCAGGCAACACCTGCACAGGACAGACAGCAGGATGTGGCTGAAGGGAAGCTGTGAGCCCAGGCACTGGATCTGAATGGGACACAATGTTGAGTGCCAAGCATGGTCAACAGCTGGCAGGAAGGTCAGGCAGAGAGCTTGCTCAGAGGCACATTCTCCTCCCCACCCCACCCCTCTCCAACCCAGGGAACTCCCAGGCAGAGAGCAAATGGCTGGGTCCATCCCTACCAGCCCCTCCTCCTTCCAAGGGACCTTCAGGACCAGGACCACCGCCCCAACAAAAGGAGAAGAGAAACCCTGGCTGCCAGCACAAGGGGTTGGACTCTGTCCAGCTGGAGGGGCGTGTCAGAGCTTACAAAGCCCAGTTATGCCTTCTGGGGGAGACATGCCTGGCACTTGTCCAGTCACAGTCAACCACACCTGTCTCCTTCACCACCAGCAAGCCTGGCAGCAGCCATGCTACTCCAGAATGGGCCCAGAGGACACAAGTCCTGCCAAAGCACTGGACCCCAGCAGCCCCAAGGCAGAGCCTTACTCACAGCCCCAAGGAGAAAAGCAGCACATACCTTCTGTGGCTTCCCAAGGAGGTTCTGGACTCTGCAGGAGAACACAGGGAGCTGAGATGAATGCTGGGGTCAGTCTCCTCCCCACACTCCCAAACCTAGCACTAGCTCTTTATGGGCTGCTGTGGGCATAACTGGTACTCCCCAAGAAAAGGAGCTGGGCCAGAAGGAGGCAGACTGCCCTGCTGCACTGGGAGCAGCTGCTCCTGGCAGGGAGCAGGAAGCAGCCAGGGAGCGCTTTTCCAGGCTGGCTCAATGCCGGGGTGCAACAATCCAGTAAGCTGGAGTGAAGCGGCTGGATGCCAGAGCCCAACACTGCCCTGTCACTCGTTCTGCTGCCCTAGGAACCCACAGACCTGGGCATGCTTCAGCTCCATGTGCACCTCTGTCTGGGAGCTCTGCTAGGTGGGTGCTACGCTGGCCACCTGTCAGAACATGTCTTTCCAATGGAGTTGTGGCTTGTGGTTACGTGGCAGCCTGCTCCCCTGGACAGACAAACCGCCCTTCCCTGGGAACCCAGCTCTGGGACACAGGGCAAGGTCAGAGCTGCCAAAGCTCAGCACGCTGCCAGCCCCTGTGCAGAGGCTGGAGTCCTCGGTGACCTAACACTGGCTGGCCACCAGAAGCTCATTCTCCTTATCAGGAGTAGTGAGCACTGGCTGCTTGGCACGCATGCTCCGCCTTAGCAACTGTTAATAGGTTAAGGACATTTCTGTTCCAAACTTTCACTGGTAAGAGACACTGCAAGCCACAAAAGGGATGGATATGGGTGATGACCTTTCACCCGCAGCTCTAGGACTGGAGGGAGGTGCCCAAATTAAACAAGTTACACATTGGTAAAGGCAGGATGCCCTGGCGCACAGGTAACACCTTCTCCCAGGAGATGGCAGCAGCAATACAGACCAGTACCTGCTCAGGCCAAGGCACAGCTGGTCACCACAGGCACGGATCTTGTTCTGCGCTTCAATGTGGGTCATGCTGCTGGTGTTCTCGCCATCAATGCTCAGCACCCAGTCACCCACACCCACGCCAGCCTGGGCTGCCTTGCCTCCGGGGGTCAGCTGCAGGACAAGTGGAGCAAGAGTCAGCATCAAAGCAGTCTTCGCAAAAGTGGGAGAAGTGGTAGGAGCTCCCCCCAGAATCATGGGCAAAGATGCTGCATGGCTAAGAGCTAGGCAGGGCAGGAGTGGAGGCTGCTAAGTCACACAGGAGCCCACAGCCCTGCAGCAAAGGTGCTGTGCCACAAGGAAGGGACTGAGCCCACTGCACTGACGTGTGGTGCTAAGGAGTCCCATCTACAGCTAAGGCCAGTACCCTGAGCAGAGCATGCCCCAGCACCTCACAGCTGAGCCTGCCTGTGCCAGATGAGAGCTGGCAACTCCAGACCTGCAGCTCCTCCAACAGCATTAGCTGGAGATGAGGTCCCCGGGGGTCTGGCTGTGTACTGTCAGGGCTGGTGTGGCTGGGGAACAAGTATGCACCTGGGTGAGACTACACCATGGCCAGCCTCATGCCCCATAGAGCAGCCCAGCTGCCAACACAAGCCAATCATGGCCAAAGCTGCCTGTGCTCAGGGGCAGCTCTCTCTTGGGTTCCTTCCCACTCCTGCCACCACAGTAACCTCCACCCAAACCCAGGGATGCTGCAGTGCAGGCTGGGCACTGGCAGCCCCAGAGCCCCCCCGCCTGCTTAGATGTCAGGACTGGAGCAGTTGCAGCCCTCCTGCCCCAGCCCCTCTCAGGGATCACCAACACCAGGGCTCAGGGGACTCTGCCAAGCCTCTTGTTCACCACCAGCAAGTGTTTGCTCAGCCACAGTACTGAGCATTCAGTCTGGCCTGGCAGCGAGCCCACGGGTCCCAGGTGCTCTCAGACTGTGCCTGCAACACAGAAGAGGTCTGGCCACCACAGCACAGACAGATCAACCTGGTACCACAATAAGCAGATGTTAAATGGAGACCAACCTCCTGGGACTGCTACAGGGCTCCCCTACTCCCCCATAGGTGGAGCACTCCTAGGACAGCTCTGCTGCTGCATGGCAGGCGTAGCTGGTGGGGGCCTTGTCTGGAAACAGAGCTGAGATGCAGAAGCAAGACTGTATGGAAGAGCACATATGCTCTCCCTCCACAACTGAGCCAGCAGGCCTTCCTTACAAGAAAATGGTTTCCCTGGGGCCCCGGCCCCTGCAAGAGCCAGACCAGGAAGCACAGATATCCGGGCACAGCCACAGCCAGCACTTCTTTTCAGCACTGTCACAGGATGCCCCTACAGGCACCCCTCAGGTGAGATCTGTGCAACTTTCCTGTTCACTTTGCAGTGTAATTGCACAGTCTGATGCCAAATACGTCACACAAAGAGTTCCTTTATGAACGCTCATAACATGCTCTCCATTATTGCCCTAGTATGACATTCCCTAGACAATCATGTCCATGGTCAGATGTGAAGCATGTTCCCAGGTGTTTCAGGAAAGAATAAGAGCAGCCCCCCAGCAGCAAGTAAACAGGGTTACAAGCACACATCCAAAGAAAATAACGACTGTGGGCTAGCTAAATGCCCACAGCACCTCACTTGGAGAGCTGGAAATCTCCTGCCCATCTGAATAGAGATCATCTAGGAGGAAGAGGACAGCACAAGAAGGTTGAAAAATAGACTTTGAACTGGAAGAGGCTTTTTGTCAGAAACACCAGCTTGGAAATGTCTCCAGCTTCAAATGAGATCTGGGCCCTGTCTAGGGGACAGGCAGAGACTGGCTGTAAAACCATTGCCAGCTGAAAGTTGAGAGTAATCCCAGACAGCGATGGAAGGTTAGGATGCATCTTCTGTTTTTATCTGCTTGTGATAACCCCTAACTCTTATTAAATGATTGTGTATTGATTCACTCGATGTTCACTTAAAATCATGTCTAATCAATAAAGTAGGGTTTGTTTTATCTAAAGCTGCATGAACCAGCAGGGTGCATTTTGATAAATGGGTGAATTGGTGTCTATGAATCTATGGTGATTCAGGAAGGGTCGCGATCCCTCCAAGCTGCAAGTTCCAGTGTGGTATCTGGGGGCTGCTTGCTCGGGGATCATCTCCCTAGTGGCTGGCCTGCACACCCACCCTGAGACCAATTTCATGCAGGAGGCTGGTGTGGACTGACCCGGGAGTGGCTGGCCACTAGCACAGTGGGGCCAGAGTCCAAGACGTGGCAAACATGGAACCACAGCGGACCAGATTCTGGGAAGGGGCCCAAGCACAGCACCCAGGTCATAAGACACCTTTACAAGTCCCTTTAGTAAAAGCAGCTATCCTATGGAAAAGGAAGACAAAGAGCCCTTCCCAGCACCCCAGTCATGAAGATGGAAACCGTTTTGTTGCACCCTCGCTTCAGAATTTGCTCTGGCCCTCAGAGGGCAGATGTTGCAAACCTGCACTTCCTAGTTTCAGTGGCTGCAGGGTTGAGGCAAGAGCACAGGGCTACCCACTTGAAGCCACATGAGGGACAACTTTCTGAAGAGAAAACCAGTCACCCTCAGGCTCCAGTGAAGCGTCCAGGAGCAAGCTCAGTGAGGTCAGAAGGAAGCTGGAGATTGCTGCCCGCCCTGGGTGGAGCCCCTTGCTTCCTCCTCCCCACCAGCACAAGAACCCTCCATGCACTGCACCCTCATGCATGCCCACAGGGAGCCTGAGTGCAGGCTGGGCTGGCAAGAACAGGGGGTTGGCATCACAGGCAACCCCCCCCTTAGCTGGGAGGGGTATCCTGGCCCTGCCCAGCACTCAGACTTGGACACCGGCTCCCACCATGACCTGGTGAAGGGCGCATGCAACGCCTCCTAAATGCCCACGAAGGCAGGTCTGGGGGCCACACTCACTGCACCTCTCCACCCTACACAAGAAACTGCAGACGCAGCACACCTTAGGGCCCAGAGACAGATCTGAGGGGCTCAGTTGCTCCCAGTCCCTGCCCCCCCAACCCCAGCAGGGTCAGCAGCACCCCACACCTACGCTCTCCCCTCCACCAGGCCACTGGCACTCTGCGCCTGCTGTGCAGGCCATGGCAAGGGCAGGAAGACCTTGGACCCATGATGAAGGGCAGGAATTGAGCTAGACACGGGGTCCCAGGGGAGGGCCAGAGAAATGAGTTGGAGCCTTCCATAACACAGCCCATATGTCATGGCTAACCACAGGCATTTCCCAGGCTGCTTTGCTGGGCGGGTGGGGGATGGGGCAGCCCCCAGGTTCACCTCCCCAGGAAGCACTGCTCTCCTGCTGGCTCAGCCCATTCATCTTCCTCCGTCACTGGCAGAGACATTACCTCATCCCCAGCCAGGGCAGGGAGCTACCAGGAAGCCTCACTCCCACAGCTCGGATTCCTCTGCCCCCAGCTCTGGGCGCTTGGAACCAGCCCAGGCACCGTCACACACGCCACACTGGGGGTCCAGGGCAGGAGGAGGCCCCTGTGCCTCCAGAGGTGGAGCCTGCTGCCTGAATGGTACACAACCCAGCCAGGCCCAGGACGAGCAGCCACTGCAGGGTGGCATGCTCCAGCAGGCTCAGCCCCTAGGGGCTGTGGGGCCAAACAGGACCGTGAGAAGGAGACCGGCCATCCCACACGCTCTGCAGCTCACTCAGCCAGCAGCGGAATTGCAAGTCACAGCCTCTCCCTCCTGCTGCCTTGACAGATTCCCCTTCTGTGGTGCTCAGCCCGCCAGCTTGGCTCACCACCCGCCCAGCACAACCTGTGCACAACGCTGGCAGGCAGACAAGCGCAACACACAGCCTGTCGTCATCCTGCTCCTCTGGGAGGGGAAGCTTACGGTCCTTGGATTAAGGCCAAGCATTTCCTCGAGTTCAGCTCAACATGAACATAAAAGGAGTGAGCTGGGCTCCCAGCATCAGCCAAGGGCTGGAAAATCTGAGCTGCCAGGCACCAAACAGACCCCTCCCTCTCCCCCACATGGGGAAGGGACAGGGCGTTACATACCAGCACCAGACTGACAGAGCCAGGCACAGCGCTGGACACGTCTGCCTGGAGCCACTGGTGGCAGTAATGGGGTCTGCTCAGTGGGCTGGTGGAAGGGAGAGCTGAAGCACTGGCCTGGTGAAGTGCAAGAGGCTTTCAGACAGAAGCTAGTGCAGACAGCTACCCTGGAGCACCAAAGCAGGGCCAGAACACAGACCCCAGCCCAACATGGAGGCTGCGCCCTGTACACAGCCCAGCCCAGAGTGCTCCCACTCCATGAGGGGCTGGGGAGACCCACACGGGGCTTCAGGCACCAGACAGCTCTATAGGGAAGAAGCGGAGCTACCAGGCTGCTTGGGCACAGTGAAGGTGCCCAGACAGCTGCCTGGGAACTTGGCTGGCTCAGAGAGGGTCCCTGCTGCTGCTGCAGAGAGCCAGGCACAATACCTGGGCCCTCCCTCCTTACATACAACCCCCCCTGCTCAGCACCTCCATGACTCAGGGACACCCTGCAGGTGGCTGAAGAGCACTGGCCTGCCACATCCTGCCTAGTGGGCTCAGCTCCCTAGCCCACAGCAAGAGGCAGCTCCTTCCTGCACTCCCCAGTCATCTCTTGCAGCTAAAACCTCCCCTTCCAAGACCAGCCTCAGGCAGGGGCCAATGTTCAGACCCCAGCCATGGCTGCTGCCACAGGAATCCAGGCCCTGGTGACAGAGGAGTCTGGCAATCCCAGCCAAGGAGGTCACCTATCACTTGTGCCATGAGACCATGATGCCAGGAACCTGCCAAGCTCCCTCTCCCCTGCCCCACTGGGGCATACATTTATCTCTTTGGCTCCTCCAGTGCAGCTGGGAACAGCTGAGCCTGCCAGCACATGTACCCCATCTGCTCCCTTCTCTCACCCAGGACTCCAGCAAGCAATGATATCCCTGAGAACTGCAGGTGCCTTCTCCACACCCCCAACGCCCCTGCAGAAGGAGAGCTCTAGGTGGCTGGAGCAAGCAGTGCACCCAGGCAGGAAAAGCCCAGGCTGGGACCCACTTGCCACTGCCCATGTCTCATACAAGGAGAAGCCTGGCTGCAGGAAGTGGCTCCTCACCCCTCGCTCATGAACGAAGAGGCAGGAACCAGCCAGCCACCAGCATCCTGCAGCACTGACACCCCTCCAGCAAGTGCCTGGCTCCCTATTGTCCCCTAGCCCCTCCTGACACCTACAGTTCCCAGAGCATCCATCCTACAGCACTGGAACCTGAGAGGATCAGCCTTCATTTTGCCAGGCAGCTGCCACGCAAGGCCCCACCTCTCCTCCCGCCCAAGCCCCACGCACCTCAAGCCCCAGCAGTTGATGGCTGGCTGTCCAGACCCCTCAACCTGTTGCACCGTTCTCAGAACAGCAGCTCTGCAAGGCAGGTTTCAGGAAAGAGAGATTTTGTCAGCTGCCCAGATTCCTGCTGGGACTCAGCCAAGCCTGGGAAGTCACTGCCCTGGCAGGGATCAGGCTTGGGTGGCCAGCCCCAGGGTAGACAGAGGAACATGGGTCATTCACTCACAATGCCAAGGGGAAGTGCCCTAGGAGCTGTCTCCAGAGAGCCCCAAGGGGAAAGCAAGGCTTCCAGCTGCATAGGCCAAAAACATCTCCACGGCAGAGGAGGAAGTGGGATGCCCCCCCCAGGAGCACCAGAGGGCGGGAAGGGTCGGGCCTCTTCACAGGAAGCAGAAAAAGCTTTGTAGTCACCAGGCAACCCCCCCATAATGGAAGGGTAGCCCAGTCCCAAAGCTGGGCCCCACAGCAGGTGGATCCATGATGGAGCACCTCACCCCCATTAGCCCTCGCCACGCTGCCCCCACATAGCCCCAGTCTTGGCTCAGCGTTGGAGACAGGCCGACCCCTCAGAGGGGCTGGAGTGGAGGACATACCCTACATTGGTCAAGAGACCTCGTTAGCCCTGCCAGCCATCTCCATGACTGCACTGCTCCTTATCCCACAAGCTCTGCGGTGCCTGCTTGCTGCTCCCCGGGCACCTGTCTCATGCACCTCCATGTCTCCTGCAGCCTGCTTTGCTAGGATTCGCCCAGCCCCTGCATTAGCCAGCCACCCTGGGCAGCACACCCCAGCAGGGGAAGTCTGTCAAGGTTGGCACTTGGCCCCCAGTTGAACATAGCCCTGCTCCTTCAGGGCTGACATGCGGGCCCATAAAGCCAACTGCAGAGCCGGCTGCAGCTAAGAGAGGTGGAGCAGAGCTCTGACCAGGCTGGACAAGCTTTCTCTGGAAGCAGGGACATCACCTTTGAGGCCCTCCAGAACAGCACAGCTAGCCCCTCAGCCAGCACTGCTTGGCAGCCGTGCCACAGGCTGGCCACACCAGGAGTCCACGCTGCGGCTTTGGGGGAAGCCAGATCCCAACTGGCACTCAGAGGATACCAAGCCAGGCTGTGCTCTCAGCCGAGTGTGGGGCCTAGCCATTGTGCCAGCTAACAGCAGTCCGTGCTACCAGGACGACATGTTTCCCACCTGCTCCAAGCAGAAAGCAAGAGGCTGGGTCATTGTGTCAGCAAGGTGCTGGACACTCCAGACTTCCTTCCTAGCCAGGTTTCTGTTTCAGCCAAGAAATGTGGGTCTAGAACAAAACTGTGGAGGCAGTCTTTGCCTGGAGCTCCTGGGGCTGGTGAGCAGAGCCCCACAGGACTGGGCCAGCACACGGCAGAAGGGTGGTCAGAGGCCACCCCTGCTACGCAGCAGGCTCACTGCTGAGGAAATGGGGATATGCAGAAGGACCTCAAGCAGAGCCTGTACTTGCCTCTGGATGCTTTGGCTCCTAGAGAAACTTTCTCCTTTGCCAAGTGGGCATGAGCAGCACAGCCTAGATGCACTCCACATTTCAAAGGCTGTAGGGTAACTCCACATTGAGTGGGACAGCCACTAGCCCTCCATGATCAGCTCCAGAAAGATGGGGCAGAACCCTGCCAGGCCAGACTAGAGCCCCATTGGGGACAGCTTGAAAAGTAGTGGAACCCCTCCCAACCCAGAAGCATGACTTGGGCACAAGGACCCTTGAATCGCAAGGCAGGGTTGCCATCAGATTCACAGCCTGGTAAACAAGACTATGACCGTACCAGCTCCCCATACCATTGTGCCAGCCTGGGGCCACAGCACAGCAATCCTCACCGTGGCCACCAGGAATTCACCAAGACCAAAGCGGTTTCCTCCAGACACTGCCACCCAGGCCAGTAGAGCCATTCCCACCCCGGCAAGCTCGATGAGACAACATGTGGCCTGGGAGTTAACTGGCAGCCCACCAACACTGTGCAGCCCCCCTCTCCCAAGATGGGCCCCCAACATGGACAAGACACACGGCTGGTCAGTGCTGCAGGTGCAGATCCAGGCCCAGAGCAGAGTGGGAGCCCTTGCACTCCAAGCATAGCCCACGGCAGACACAATGAAACAACCATAAGCCAGGGAGCCAGCAAGCAGGTCCCCAGAGAGCCACAGCTGAGAATTAACAGGCCCAGAGTGCTGCAACTTCTGCTGCCCAGCACCCAGCCGTATGAAGACTTGAAATAGGAGCTGAAGCCCAGCCCCATGGCACAGGACAGACCACTCATCCTGCAGCAGCTCCATGACCCAGTGCCAGACTGCCAAAGCCAAGGGCTACAGAAGTCACATCTGAGTGGGAAGGCAGCCACCTGGTCCCCATACACTATGGACAGCCAAGAGTTCAATCCACTGACAGGAGATATGGCATCACTGCTCTTGGCAAGGATGCCAGAGCCCAGGCACAAAGGGAAGAGAGCAGGTGACTGCTTTGAGGGTGGGAGGGCAGCCTGACAGACAGGACCCAATCTGGGAGCAGAGCCCTTCTGAGACTGACCCACAGCCCCGCTGACACCTCCTTCCTCCACATTCTCTCTGTAGCCAGGCACCTCACTAGCCACGGGCAACACGGTCCCTCCCCTTGGGGCGACTGACTCAGAGGTGCACCCCTGCTGGGGCAGGGGCCTCAGGAATCTGGCTGACCAGGCAGGCCCAGCACGCTCTGCTCTTGGGCACCAACGACAAACAACTGAAAGCAGCAGCAGCACCATGCAGGGCTTTCCCCCCAGCTCTGGGCCAGGCAGGGGAGAGGCCCTTTCTCATGCAGGTAGAAGCCGGGGCAGCAATTCTTACTCTGGAGATGGAAAGGGGCACATTGAAATCCTTCCCTCCTTGTAGCCTGAATCCCCAGGGGGCTGGCCCATCCAGCCTCACTTTATAGGAGTCCATGTTGCTCATTTCTGAGGAGAGAAGAGAAGATTTGGGCATTAGGAAAAGCAAGACCAGCCTTCAGGGTGCTGCCCTGGGATCACCTCAGCCTCTGGGTGCTAGGGGTTAGCCCCAGTCACTCCTGTGCTGTCTGCCCCACTGCTACAGCTAGGAGCGCAGGGGATACCGCTAGAGAGGTTTCAGGTAAGCCCAGAGATAAGAGCTGACCCCCCGGCACTCAGCCCAAGGTCAGAGGGAGCCCTGGCACTGGCAGCCTCTGCATCTGCCACCTTCAGCAGCAAAGCCAGGGCCTTCCATGTTCGCGCCACAAACCACATGGGAAACCCTTTGACTGGGGCACCTGATTCAGAGAAGTCAGGCTGGCACGCGGGGAACAGGCCTGGCTCTGCCCGGGGGGACGGGAAGGCTGCGCTCCAGGCCAGCCTTGGCTGGCACAGCCGGCGAAGAGCCAAGAGCTCCGGGGTCCCCCCCGCCGCGCCAGCGGGAGAACGGGGGACCCTGCCCCCCACCCCCCACGCGGGAGCAACCGGGCCCCTGCCCAGCGCAGCCGGCGGAGGCGGGGCGGGGCGGGGCCCCGCTCGGCCAGCGGCTCGCAGGCTATATAAGGCTTGTAAGACGACACCGGCCCGCTCCGCTGGCGGCTCCTCGCGGCGGGGGGGGGGGGGGCAGGCGTCCGACATTCCCCGGCCGGACACCGGGGGGTAGGAGAGGGGCCCCCAGCCAGGCCCATCTGCTCCCCACAGGGCCCCGCTCGACCCCCGCCCCAGGCGCCCCGCGGGGCCCAGCCAGGAAGCCCGGCCGCCCACTCCCCGCGTGAGCCTCGCCCGGCCCTTGCCGCAGAGCGGCAGCTGCAGCCGGTGCGAGGCGGGGCGGCTCCCCCCGAGCGCAGCCACCGGCCCCGCCGCAGGCCGCTGCCCCCGCCCGGGAGCCAGGAGATCGGGGCCCGGCGCCGCCGCCGCCCGCGCTCACCGTGCGGCGCCTCCCGCTCCCGCTCCGCTCCGCTCCGCTCCGCTCCGCGCTCCCGCCTCCTGTGCGGCGCCCGCGCCCCTCCCACCGCTTTTATCGCCGAGGGGGTGGGGCCATCCCGCCCGCTCAGCCACTCAGGGCAGGCTCCGGCCCCGCCCGTGCGCAGGCGCAGAGCGGCTCGTCTCCGCCGGCCGCGCTCCCCCTAGCGCCCAGAGCCGGTCGCCGCAGGCAGAAGGCGTCAGGGCGGCGCCGCGGGGCGGGGTCTGCTCGGCAGCGGCCCCGCCTCCTCCAGGCCCGGCCACGCCCCCGGGGCTCAGGCGCTGGGCTGCCTGCAGACTCCGGCAGGCGCGGCTCCTGCGAGTGACCGGGAGGGGCCTTTCCTCCGCAGGCAGCTTCAGTCCGGCACAGGCCCCCGCCCCACCCCAGCCCAGCCCCTTCCTGGGCAGGGGCCGCAGGCAGGGCTGCCCTCCGCTCGCCGCCTGCTGCAAGAGCCACCTTCAGCGCCTTGAATGGGGTCTGCATCCACCTGGCCCCCCACCCAGTGCCTGTCACACACTCCCCTCCACCCACTCGCCAGGAACAGCCGCTCTCTTGCAAGGCGGGCCCACCTCTGCCTTTCCCTCTCCTCCAGCCTGCGCTGCTCACAGTACTCCACACGGCATTCACGGGTGGGGGGGCCACTTGAGGGGCCATTTCGCAAACCCACATTTTCTTACGTGCGTGAAAAATTACTTTTTGTTTGTGCAGGAGAAAAACAATTTAATCAGAACTCAATTTACATTTTTCGTTTGTCAGAAAACACAAGCTATAAGGAAATCATTTAAAAGCATGTAATGAAAACAACCTACCCTCACTGCAAAGAGCTCCTCTGCTGTGAACCTTTCCAAATAGAGCAACTGGGAAATTTCAAAGTTCGGTGCCAAGAAAATTTTTCAGCAAACTTGCCTGACAAAGTGGGATTTCTCCCATGAAGACTCATGCAATAAATAATTTTGTTAGTCTTTACAAGCACTTCAGCCCAGGACTCTTTGTCTTCCCCTGACAATGGGTTCTCCAGTCACACCCGGCACAGCCCCACCATCTGCTCCCACTCCCACTATCATTCAACACCAGACCCAGGGGTTAAAGTAAGCCAGAATACGGTGGAACGCCATTCCAGGGTCTTCTATTTTTAGGGGCTCTGTGTTCAGGGCTCCCTGAAAACAGAAAATGGAGCCAGAACACTGCATTCCAGGGCCCACCATTTAAAAAGAACCAGCCCTGGAACACAGCATTCCTGCTCCATTTTCTATTTTTAGGGGCTCCCTGAACGCAGAGCCCCTAAAAATAGCAGGTCCCAGAACCACAGTCCGTTGCGTTCTGGCCAGCAGGGAGGGAGAAATTTTAAATCGCCCTCTCTGGCCCAGCTCTCACTGGGCTTGCTCAGAATCTCTGAGGCTGCTCAGTGAGAGCCGGCTCACGGCCAGAGCCTCAGGCCAGGCCGAGCCAGGCCGGGCCTGGGGCCACTCTGCCGTGTGGCCAGGTAAGGAGGCCCTGGGGGCAGGTTCTGGGGCAGGCAAGCCGGCCTGTTGGGGAAAGGGCAGTGAGGAGGCCTTTGGCCTGGGGCAGCAGGGGAAAAGGGCATGGCATGGTGGGGCATTGGCGGGCCAGTGGCCAGATGGGGGCCAAGGACAGCAGCTGGGGTGGGGGCAGGAGTGGGGTGGGGGGTAGGTGGGTGCGGAGCTGGCATTTGGGGGGACAGAATATGAGGTGTGGGAAGGGGGCCCACCAGATTAGGAGGGTTCTGGGACCCACCAAATTATACTGTAACCACGACCAGAAGCAAAGGACCAGCCTGGCACCAAGCATGGGCAGGTACATGGTGAGCAGCATTGCCTGGTCTACACAGCTGCTGCCCAGATAAGAGACCTTCCAGCCATGGGTTAAAGTATAATTTGGCGGGCCCCCTTCCCACAGGTCTGGGCCCCCCTTCACCAACCCCAGCTACTGCCCCCCCAAAAACCTACCCCCCAACCCCAACTAGTGTTCCCCCCACACCTACTTCCCATCCCAGCTACTGCCCCCCATGTCCTCCTCCCAGCCTGACCCCTTCTTCCCACTCTCCCGCACACTTTCCCCACTGGCTGCCCCCACCCCCCCCCCCCCCCACAGCACCCCTTACCCATGCCATTCAGGTGGCCAAGGAGCCGGGCTGGGGGGAGGGAAGCTGCAGGCGGCACTTGCAGCTGGTGAGAAATGGCCCAAGCCTGAAACTGGGTCAGGGCTGCACGAGCCACCAGGTCCAGGGCTGCCACAGGCCCTGGGAAAGGGGGCGAGGGGTGGCTGGGCTCACTCCAGCCCACAGCCCCTTCCCTCAGCCAGCCCTAGGGGACCGTGCCAGCACACTGCGTTCTGGTGCGTTCAATTTTTAGGAGGCCCTGGACCGCAGCCTTCTGGCACATTCCCCTATTTTTAGGGGCCCTGGAATGCTGCCCCCTAAAAACAGGGGGGCCCTGGAATGCCATTCTGGGGCACTCCAGCTAACTTTAAACCCTGCTTCCAGAATCCTCTTTTTACAGAGCCCCTGGCTTCAAGCAGGGATAATCACTAGCCCAGGGGGTCTCAAACATGTGGACCCCTAAAGCTATTTCCTACAGCCTGCAACAACACTAGTGTTACCAACATTTGCAATTTCATTGTATGAAAAGGTTTCAGTGGTGTGGCCCTCAGGCTAATGTACTAGTTCTCATGCGGCTCTCATGATGATTTGAGTTTGAGACTTCTGCACTAGCTCTTTTCCCTCTACTGCACCTACCCCATGGCCTGGGACTGGCTCCCCTCCCCCCTGAACAGCAGGCTGCTCAGGCAGCTGCTTTGCCTGCATCTCTTCAGCACTGGCCAGAAAGGTGACTCCAGAGCAGGGGTCTCAAACACGCAGCTCATGGGCCACATGCAGCCCCTAAAGCTATTTCTTGCAGTCTGCAATGATGCTATCATTACTGATATTTGCAATATCGTTCTATGCAAAGGTTTCAGTGGTGCAGCCCTCGAGCTAATGTACTACTCCTCATGCGGCCCTCATGGTGATTTGAGTGTGACACCCCTGCTCCAGAGCAAGGGCTCTACATTACCACCTGCAAGTTAGAGCTGGGTGCGCTGCTGGCATTGGTCCTGCTTCTGCAGGGGACTGTGAGGCCTGGCTGGTGCTTCAGAGACTCAGGGTGTGGCTCACCTCTGGGGACTCCGAAGGCAACACGGGACCCGTTTCCACATCTGGCAGAAAGATGGAGGGCAACTGGGCAGACCTGTTTCTGGCCCTTCCTAGACCCTTAGCCTTGGGGGTTGAGAAGCAGCGGGGCAGACAGGAGACAAGGGGCAAGCCAGCATGGGGTGGGGAAGGTGGGGGGGGGGGGACAGTAGCATTGCTCAGGATTTCAATTCAGTAGGCAATTCTGAAACCATGTGGGTTTGGTCAGATGGGAAGGCAAAAACCCTGGAAACCCCACTGAGCCAGGCTCCCAGCCATGCTGAAGCTCCGTCCGCTCCCAGCCAGGGCTGCAAACCATGGCTCATCACCAGGCTCACTGGTCCCACAAGATCCAGTCTGTGGATCACTGCCGCTAAAGTAGCTGGCATTCAATGAACTGTAGTTTTCCATTAAATTCCTTCTGAGCAGCTCCACTTGCTAGCTAGTCCCCAAACTTGGCATAGCCCCAGGCCCTGTCCGCAACCGTGAGAACAAGTGGACTGCCCTGCAGGAACGTCGCTGGCACCGGAAAAGACCCGGGGCATGGGCCCAGGCCACACGCCCCTGGGCCCAGGCCACATCCCCTTGGCCACGTTCCGGCACCCAGTCCGATAATTCATTGGGCTCCTGCCACCGCCAGCTTGGCCCCAGATCCCCAGCCCGTTTCAGGGCCAGACCAGGCAGGCACTGCTATGGGTTTCCGAGCCTCAATGCCTGGCTGGGGCCTGGGCCAGGGCTGGGACCAGGAGAGGCGGGTGCTGCGGAAGGGGTCCGGGCCAGGGTCCCCAGTCTGGGACGGGGTGGCCCGGACACTCTGGGCACTGGCACTGAGACTCAGGGCACCTGCCTCGTGTGCCAGGTGCCAGTGACGCCCCTGCTGCCCTGGGCATTCTCCTGCCCTTGCCAGATCTGACGTGCCAGACAGAGAACCTCTGTAAGCCATGGACCTCCTGGGGACGCTGCACCGCTGACCTGTGTCAGCATTAGTCCTGCTGTACTCCCTGGGTAGGCCAGCAAGCACTGTCTACACTGAGCAGCAGTCAGAACAGTTGGAGAAGGCCCTGCATCACCCCATAAAGACAGGCCAGAGCAGATCCTGGCCCAGCTGCTGGTGCCCTGGCAGAGCACACAGTGCAGATGAGTGCCCTAGCATGGGCCCCACAGAGCAGAGGAGTGGCCTAGCAATGGTACCCGCATCACTGCACAAGCTGCCAGCAGCTAACAGCTACACTGCCCAGACCTGGGCCTGAGCCCAGCACTCCCTCAGAAGACCAGGACACAAGGCTCAGGGAGCAAGAGCTGTCTGCAGAGCAGTAATTCCTGTCATCTCCGTGCTGGAGTAGCAAAGTGCCAGTGTGGCTCTGCAGGCATCAGTCAGTGCCAGCTGAGGCTTGCTGTACAGCAGGGGACATGGGACCTGGGCACTGAGGGAAAAGCATAGAGAGATTGACAAGAAAGAGGGGTTGGAGGCAGGGTGGATAGTTCTCCACAGTCTTTGTTCAAAGTGCAGCGAGTGTCAGCAAAGCTAGCACATCCTGAGGAACAGAATCATAGAAGATCAGGGCTGGAAGGGACTTCAGGAGATCATCTAGTTTCACCTCTGGTCAAAGCCTAGAAGACTCAAGGAGCTGACTCAAGAGATATCTGAGCCATTGGCTATCATCTTTGAAAAATCATGGAAGCCTGGAAAGGTCCCAGAGGACTGGAAAAGAGCAAATATAGTGCCCATCTATGAAAAGGGAAATAAGAACAACCCACGGAATTATAGACCAGTCAGTTTAACCTCAGTACCAGGAAAAATAAGAGCAAATAATTAAGGAATCAATTAGCAAACATCTAAATGAGAATAAGGTGTTCTTGACAAATCTAGGTTGATTGTCACTTAACACATTGTGTCAAACCAACCTGATAGCTTTCTGCGACGGGGTAAATAGCCTTGTGAATAGAGGAGAAGAGGTAGATGTGAGACTATATCAAAAGCCTTACTAAAGTCTAGAAACATCACATCACCTTCTCATTAACAAATGAGGTAAATATAACCTAGATGGAGCTACTATAAGATGGGTGCAAAAGTGGTTGGATAATTGCTCCCAGAGAGTAGTTATCAACAGTTCACAGTCATGCTGGAAGGGCGTGAGCAGGGTATCACAGGTATCGGTTCTGGGTCCGGTTCTGTTCAATACTTTCATCAGTGATTTAGATGATGGCATAGAGCAGGGGTCTCAAACTCAAATCACCATGATGGCCACATGAGGACTAGTAGAGGGCAGCATGAGGATTAGTATGGTAGCCCAAGGGCCACAGCACTGAGACCTTTCCATACAATGATATCGCAAATATTGGTAATGATCATGTTGTTGTGGGCCACAGGAAATAGCTTTAGGGGCTGCATGTGGCCCGTGGGACATGTGTTTGAGACCCCTGGCATAGAGAGTACACTTATAAAGTTTGCTGATGATACAAGCTGGGAGGGGTTGCAAGTGCTATGGAGGATAGGACCACAATTCAAAATCATTTGGACAAACTAATGAAATGGTCTGAGGTAAGAAGACTAAAATGTAATAAAGACAAGTGCAAAGTACTCCACTTAGGAAAGAACAGTCCATTGCACACACACAAAATGGTCAATGACTGCCTAGGAAGAAGTACTACTGAAAGGGATTTGGGTGTCATAGTGGACCACAAGCTAAATATGAGTCAGCAGTGTACCGCTTCCAAAAAAAAAAAAATAAAAAAAAGGCAAATACTATTCTGGGATGTATTAACAGGAGTATTGTAAGTAAGTAATTCTTCCGCTCTACTCTATGCTGATTACGCCTCAACTGAAGTACTGTGTCCTGTTCTGGTCACCTCATTTCAGGAAAGATGTGCAGAAATTGGAGAAAGTCCAGAGAAGAGCAACAGAAATGATTAACAGTCTGGAACACTTGATTTATGATTGAAAGAGCTGGGTTTGTTTAGTCTGGAAAAGAGGAGACTGAGACATTATAACAGTTTTCAAGTATCTGAAAGGTTGTTACGAGGAGGAGGGAGAAAAATTATTCTCCTTAAACTTCAACGATGGGACAAGAAGCAAGTGGCTTAAATTACAGCAAGGGTGGTTTAGGTTGGTCATTAGGAAAAAAAATCTGAACTGTCAGAGTGATTAACCACCAAAATAAGTTGTCTAGGCAAGTTGTGGAATCTCCATCACTGGGAATTTTTAGGAGACGGTTAGACAAGAACCTGTCAAGGATGGTTTAAGAGAGTACTTGGTGTTGGCATGAGTGCAGGGGACTGGACTTGATGACCTCTCATGGTCCCTTCCCATTTCTATGATTGTAACCTCAGCTAGATCATCCCAGTCAAGGGTTTTGTCAAGCCAGCACTTAAAAACCACTAGGATGGAGATTCCACCATTTCTCTTCATAACCTGTTCCAGCACTTCACCACCCTCCTGGTGAAAAAGTTTTTCCTGATATCCAAGCTACACTTCCCCCCACTGCAACTTGAGATCATTGCTCTTTCTTCTGTCTACGTACTCTGAGAACAGCCTAGCTCCATCTTCCCAGAAATGTTCTTTCAGGCAGCTGAAGACTGCTATCAAATCAGCCCCCACCCCCTTCTGCAGACCAGAGGTGGCTTTTGGGGTAGGCGAAGCAGGCACATGCCTAGGGTGCCAAGTAGAAAGTGACCCTGTCACCTGCTTCACCCACCCTAAAAGCTGCATCTGCCTCAGTCAGCAGTAGGAGGGGATTGGTCCCTGGGGCTGGGGCCAGCAGCAGAAGAACCAGGTCTGTGGTAAGGGAGCCAGGACCATGGGGGGGCTGTGGGCCCATAGGGGGGCCTTCCACAATGGGCCTTCACCTAGGGCTCCCCATAGCCAAAGGCTGTCTCTGGTGCAGACCAAACAAGCCTCCCTTCAAAATTTATTTGCTCCAACCTCCTAATTTTCATTGTCCTCCACTGGACTCTCTCCAATTTAGCCACAACCCTTCGGGGGGGGGGGGGGGGGCTGGACCCAGTACTCCAAACATGGCCTCGCCCATGCCATACAGAAGAGAATAATCACATCCCTCCATCTGCTGACCATGCTGCTACTAAAGCAGCCCAATGTGCTGTTCACCTTCTTGGCAATGAGGACACAATGTTGATGCCTACCCAGCATTTTGTCCACTGTAACCCCCAGGTCCTTTTTGGCAGAACTGCTGGCTAGCCAGTCAGCCCCCAGTTTGTAGCAGTGCATGGGATTCTTCTGTCCAAAGTGCAGGACTCTGAACTTGTCCTTGATGAACCTCATCAGATTTTTTTTGGCCCAATGCTCCAATTTGTCCGGGTCACTTTGTAGCCTATCCCTTCTCGCCAACATATCTGCCACCCCCACCCCCCCCGCTTCATGTCATCTGCAAACTTGCATCCACCCCCATCCTCAGATCATTACTGAAGATATTGAACAGACCTGGAAAGGGACAGATTCAAGGCAATTCATAATGCCACTATGTACATCCATGGCAGGCCTGCACAAGTGAATAATGCATGTGGTTCTGGTTACCCCTCTCAAAAGTGATATATTTGATCTGGAAAAAGTGCCATGGGAGCTGGAGCAGCTTCCATTTGAGAAGACACTCAGAAGCCTAGGAAAGGCAGCTTTGGCAAGGAGAGGATGAAAGGGGCTATGATAACAGTCTGTACAATCCTGACAGGAGGCAGAGGGGATTAAGGCTATGTTATTTTGCCTGTCCCATTACATGCAAAGCAGGCATCAACCCTGGAAGTAAAAGGCAGCAGGGTTGAAACAAACATAGGGACGTGCTCACACACAGCGCAGTAAGTCCATTGGTAGCTGTTAGCCAGGACAATCAGAGCTTGCTTGGACCATTGGCCAGAGCCCTCAGCTGTGCCCGGATCACTCCCTCGGGATCACCTTGCATCTGCAACCACCACCATTGGGCTGCCCCCATGTGGCCGTTCTTATGTTTGTCTCCACTGCTGAGGTAGGTAGCACTACCCGTCCATGCCCAGGGCCACTGGCAGGCTCCAAGGGGGCAAGAGGGGGGAGGAGGTAGGCCCAAATAGCTGCAGAGCAAAGAATCTGAAACACTCTCTGGGCTGCCCAGCCTGGGCCCTGTGCCCACAGTGGGGACGGGAGGGATGGCTGCAGGGCCCATGTGCCAGTGGAGGATGGAGAGGTGCCCTGGAGACTCAGAACATCTAGACCTGGGCCCTAGGGCCAGAGATCGGAATAGGGAGTTTAGGCCGGTTGGCTCCTGGCCATGCCCAGGGTACAACTTCCCCTGCCAGCTGCAATACACAACAGGGTGTGACCTGACTACCCACCTGCGTTGCAATGGGTCCCCTTCCTTGCCACCTCCAGGAGATAGGCACTGGGCACACAGCCCATTAATCCTATGCCCAGTGCCAGCTATCCCAGTCCTGGCATGCCTTCAGTTTTGGGCACATGATCCCTTCCTGATGCCATTATCTTTCCGACAGGCCATCCCTCCCTGCTCACGGCCGCCCCAAGGGTTTTTGGTGTCCTAGGTGAACTGTGATTTTTGGTGCCTCCTTCAAGGGGCAATTCTTTAATTTATGAGAGAGTACTATATTTTTTTAAATAGAAAAAACACTTCCATCTAATCTGGTGTCCCTTAAAGCCTGGCACCCTAGGCAACCACATAGTTCACCTATATGGTCAGGCCAGTCCTATCCCTAGTCAGAATCCATCCCTACCCCTGTGGACTGGCCCAGGGGCCCAGCTTGCATCAGCTTGTGCTAGGCTCAGGATCAGCTGCTCCATCCTCCTAGACAATCTGAGCCTGTAAAGGGCAGGGAGGGACTGGCCCCTGCCTGAGGAACCCAGGAGTCCTGGGCTGGTTTTCGCATGCCAGGTGGCAGGCCCAGACTGCATGCATACAGGGAGAACTAAGGGCTCCAGCACAGCCATGAGCTCTGAGCTAGGGCTGAACCTCAGTGTGGGTTGGGCGGGAACAGGCTGGGTGCCCCCCTCACTGCCAGTCCCAGACAGCCAGGCCTGGACCCACGGCTGCCCCATGTCCTAGGCCTGGTCCATGGAGCTGGAGCTCTTTGTAACAGGCGCCTTGGCTGCTGTCTCTCCGCTCAAAAGGGTGACCAACTTCCTGAAGCCTGTGTTAAATCTTGCCTTGGGCATGGAGCTTACCAGGGCATCTTCCTCCCCTTCTTCCTCCTCCCCCTCCTTGCCCTGTTCCTGGCCCTCCAGCTCCAGCAGCCGCTTGTACTGGGCCTCCAGCGAGGACGTGGAGCCTGTGTTGGGAGCTGGGGGGCTGCTCCAGCGCTTGACCCTCATGCAGCTGTTGTCATAGAGGGGGGTGAGGTCGGCACTGCTACCTTCTGGGCACCCCCTGCCACTCAGGGCTGATGGCCTCTCTGCCTCCACAGAGGAAGAGCGCCCCCAAGAACAGAGGTTCTCATAGAGATGTTCCGAGACTGGCTTGTCATGGCCCCAGGCCACCCCCTCCACTCCCTGCTCCCCCTCTCCGTCACCCCAGGGAGCCAGCGGGCGCTGCAGGCCTCGGTGGATGGAGGCATAGATGATGGGCGGCTCAGTGCCTACCCCCACAGGGGCTCCGCACTCCAGGGAGCAGGGTAGGCCCTCCATGCTCTCTAGGCAGAGCCCCACAGGTGGGTGCGCCCTTCCTGGGCCCTCCCTGGCCCCGGGCAGCTGGGCTTCCTCCAGGCTGTGAGAGCTCATGGGCCACAGCCTGGGCTCCCTGCTCTGCCCAGGCGTTGGGGACTCTGAGGCCTGGACCAAGGGCCACGTATCCTTGCTCCTGCTCAAGTGGCTCTGGCGGGCAATGGCTGCAGAGACGAGGCTGCAGAGCTCTCTGGCCTGGCTGGTGCTGAAGGTGAAGATGCCCTCACCTGAGCTGCAGCGGCGTCCTGCCTCGAAGGAGAAGGTGGCCTGTGGGAAGCAGAGGCAGTGTTACCTGGGGAGGCAGGGTGAGGACACTAGCCAGGAGATAGTGGAGTCCCCAGCAATGCCCATGGGCCAGGAGATGAGCCACTTGGGAGGGGCAGGCAGCTGGCAGGGCAGGGGCTAAGGGGCTGCATTCCTGGGAGTACCCAGTACCTTGTCATGGCCAAATTTGCGCAGGAAGGGGTAGGGCCAGGTAAGGAGGGACTGTTGGGACTGGGCAGCCTTCAGCGTCAGGCCCTCAGGCAGGACGGCCAGAAGGTAGCGCCCACTCAGGCTGCAGCGGGCTGAGGCATCCGTCCTATGCACCAGCACTGGGAATTTGTTTGCTGTGGGGAAACAAACCCATGCGACAGTCACTGCCCAGCCCCATTATCCCCTCCCAGAGCCACTGCCCACTCTGCTGCCCCTCGAGACACCATCTGACCCTGCTGCCTCCAACCAGTCACTGCCCAGCCCCACTGCCCCCCACCAGTCAGTGCCCAGCCTCACTACCCCCCCACTAGAGCTGCTGCCCAATCCTGCTGTGCTGCCAGTGCCCTCTGCCAGCCAGCCAGCTCTCTCTGAACTCCCCAAGCAGAAAGTCTGTCCCCACCCCATTATCCCCCCTCCACTCCCAGCTGGGAGTCTCTGGGAGGTCTCTGGTGTCCCCCCCACTGGAGATCCCTGCGGCTGCCCCACACACTGCCCCATCTATACATACGGTCCTGCCAGGATGCATAGAGAATGTTTTCCTCCACATGGAGATCAGGCCCAGGGGTGTCCCGGGAGTTGGCAGGTGCTGTCTCATCTGTGCACTGAAATCACAAAGAGCTGATCAGCATCCACACAGGGCTGCTCCCTGCAGACCCCCAGGTGCCAGACACATAGGCAACAGGCATGGCAGGCAACAGGCAACCCTCTCAGAGCCTCTGTGGCAAGGCCAGACTAAGGCTATGTTCACACACAGGGGGTTATTTCGATACAACACTGGTTGTTTTGAAATAAAAGTCCCTATGCCCAAACAACGTTTTCTTGTTTCGAAAGGAGGGAGATCCTCATTTCGAAACAAGAGCCCTCCTTTCGAAACAACTTAAACCCACTTTGCTGTCGAGAGGAGGCTTATTTCAAAACCAGTGGTTTCAAAATAAGCCGTATGGACATGTTATTTTGAAACAACCCTTGTTTCGAAATAACAAGGACCTTCCTCCCAGGGTGCATAGCACCGTGGGGGGGGAAGGTCCCCCTCCATCACCATGGACAGGGATCAGCACCCTGGACAGGGTGCTGAGTGGGGCGCAGGGGGTCAGAGGCTGCTCCAGCCGGCTTCCCCCACTTCCCCTTGCTGGGAGCAGGGGGGGACGGGAGCCTCAGCCCCCTTCACCCCCCTACCCCTGGCAAGGGGAAGTGGGGTTGTCAATGGAGGTGGCAGACATAATGGCCCCCCCGCCCCCCCCCAACGTAGCCCTCTAGACTATGGAGCTCACAGGGAGGAGTGTTAAGTATCTTTCTCCCCTGATGGGTCTCATCTCCCGGCTCTCCAGCTCAAGGGGAAGAGTGTTAAGGGTTGATTTCCCCTCATGGGCCTCAACCTCCTGTGTGAGTTTCTTCCTCCCTAGCTTTGTGTCAGCAAGAAGGGGGATGAGTTCCTATCCCCCTGAACAGTTTCTTGGCACCCCCATTACCACGAAGGAGGGGTCATTGTCTGGGGTCTCCGTTCCATCATAGGTCCTGCCCAGAATCCCACTCCCAATTGGCTATTTTTACTCTTGTCAATTTTAAAAGGGATAGCCGTGTTAGTCTAGTCCAGTGAAAAAACAACAAGGAGTTGTGTGGCATTTTAAGACTAAAAGATTTATTTTTTGCATGAGCTTTCATGGAAGAAGATCCCACCATCTTTGAAGCATCTGAGGAAGTGGGATCTTCTCCCACGAAAGCTCATGCAAAAAATAAATCTGTTAGTCTTAAAGTGCCAAACAACTCCTTGTTATTTTTACTCTGGCTGTGCAAAATTCTATTTAAACCCCCTGTGTCAGCTAGCTTGTGTTCTCCCACCCTCGAATACTAACGGGCACGTCACGACCCAGTCGGACTGATGACCCGACTGAGACAGGGAGCACCCACCCCCGAGACCTTTTTTTTTCTTTTTTGGGGTGTACACGAATTGCCGGCTGAATGATTAAGTACTGGGATGTTGAAGCTGGTCTGCCGCCTCGCTTTGGGTTCCACTACGGTGTTACAACAGGTATTATAAATCAATACAAGCCTCCTACCTCTCTTAATTCTTCTTTTTGGTACCATTTATGTATAGTCTGTTATTGTAGCTTCCTTATTTGAGTTTTGTATAGTTTGTGTAGCTGTTTATTATTCCCCTGCATAATCTTTTCATGATATAGATGTTCATTGCCTAGCATAGATTGTTATTTCGTCATATGTTCATTAGCCATTTGTATTTTGCATTTTCATTGTAAAATAGTTAATTGCTTCACTTCTGCTCTAAACTGTCCTCAAATTCGCCCAGCCTACACAGGGGGAGTGTGGGAGTTTATTGTCTCTCATCTGACTCCTTCATTCTACTGCCCACCCTTCTTCGCTAGCAAGGAGGAATGGCCTTGAGCCATTGGTAAATACGCATCGGGTGGCCTCATCAGTGCCTAACCCGATGTTGAGGCAGTAAAAGGCCAAAAAAGTCCTTGACTTATTATGGCCAACCTCTTGTAGGTTATTGCTTCATACTGTTATTTGGCTATAAGTATTTCAGTTGGTTGTAAGTGTTTATCCAGAGTTTCCTGCTCTGCACGGTTAGTTGGTTGTTAGTGTTTATCCAGACATTCCTGCTCCACAGTGTCAGTTGGTTGTTAGTGTTTATCTAGACTTTCCTGCTCCGTGCTGTTAGTTGGTTGTTAGTGTTTATCCAGACTTTCCTGCTCCGCACTCTTAGTTGGTTATACGTGTTTATCCAGACGTTCCAGCTCCGCACGCTTAGTTGGTTGCTTGCGTTTATCTAGACTGTCCCTGCTCCCCATTGTTAGTTCGTTGTTTGCATTTATCTAGACTGTCCCTGCTCCGCAGTGTCAGTTGGTTGTTTGCGTTTATCTAGACTTTACCTGCTCCCCACTGTGAGTTGGTTGTTTGCGTTTATCTAGACTTTCCCTGCTCCCCACTGTTATTTGGTTGTTTGCATTTATCTAGACTTTCCCTGCTCCCCA
>ML682007.1:689961-730835 GCA_007922195.1 Podocnemis expansa
GTTGGTTGTTTGCGTTTATCTAGACTTTCTTGCTCTGCGCTGTTAGTTGGTTTTTCCATTTATCCAGACTTTTCCTGCTCCCCACTGTTCGTTGGGTCTTTGCGTTTATCTAGACTTTCTCTGCTCCCCACTGTTATTTGGTTGTTTGCGTTTATCTAGACTTTCCTGCTCCGCACTGTTTGTTGGTTATACATGTTTATCTAGACTTTCCTGCTGCCCATTGTTGACTGGTCAGTGATGTCTATGGTATCAGTATAAAAGTAGGATGTTTTTTGTTTGTTTGTTTACTTGACCCGCTGGCCGTCTCAGTGGTGGGTGTTGCTGGCCCATTGCAATTATAGCGCGAACACGGAGTTCAACAGAGGTAAGCTGGCTGGGGCTGCCCCTGAAGCCCAGGGTGCCCCCCCCCCCGGGATTCCTCGCCCCTCTGTGTGGCCCCTGCTGGGTGGGGTGGTGGTGGTGGGGGGCTTTCTCCTCCCCCACTCTCCCTGCTGCCCCTGATGCCTCCACCCCCTGGGCCGGGCAGAAGCTGCATGGGGTGGAGGAAGCACCCCGCAGGAGCCATGCCGGGGGGGGGGGGGGGGGGAAAACCCCCCCCCCCCCCAGTGGGGGCTGCATGGGGGAAGCTCCCCTGCCCGAGGCCGGACCTGCGGGGGGGGGGCAGGGGGAGCTGCCCTTCGCCCCTGGCCCGAGCGGCAGGGGCAGGGGACTCCCAGGGGCAGGGATTCCCTGGCCGAGCACAGGGCCCCCCCCCCCCATTTTGAAATAGCATGTCACACTGGACATGCTGTTTCGATTCCCGCCTTTTCCCTTATTTCAAAAACATTTTTTTTAAATTTCGAAATAAGTCTTTATTTCAAAACAGGCCTGTTTCAAAACAAGCACTTGTGTGTGAACATAGCCTAAGACATGCTGAGGCCCTAAGCCATGTCAAGATTCTGAGGCCCCCCCCCGTACCATAAATATAAAGAGAAAAAAATGCATTACATGCTAACAGAAAGGGTAATGAAAAAATAAATTATAAACTGCTATATTTGCATATATACACAGGCAAAGATGCAACAAAAAAACAACAAAATAAAACATACATCTTGCAGAAAGCCTCACTTGCATTGTCAGATACCTTCTGATCTGAGTTATCGCTGACATATTTAGAGGCCCCAAACCATGATTTACCTGGCTTGTGCCTAAATCCAGCACTGCTCTGTGGACAAGGCTGTCACAGGCAGTCGGCGCCGGGGGGGGGGGGGGGGGGCGGTGTGGACAGAGCCAGGGCTGCGATGGGAGCAGGGTGAGGCTGTGCAAGGGCCCTGGCGGGGGGGCGATGAGGTGGGCAGGGCCATACGAATGCCCAGGGGGCAGCCTCACCCCTCAGATTCCCCCATGGTATTGGCACTTGGGTGCTCCGGCTGTGACCGCCATGTGCTGCTTGAAGCAGGCTCCATGCCAGCCGGGTTTCCAGGTTGGGTCAGTGGCTCTAAGAACCCTCACACCCCTGTCCAGTGAGTGCCAGCGTGGGTCAGCCCCTGGCTGGGGGCACAGGTGAGTACCTGGAATGCCAAGGCACATAACTGCTCTATCCACGTGTCCCGCTGCTCGGCAGCCAGCACGTAGCTCTTCTCCATGGTATTCAGGTAGAAGGCAGCCATGCCCTTGGGGCAACCATGGGCATCCGCTGGTTCCACAGAGATGCAGTCCGAGAGCCGGATAACCCTGCGTTCACACTTCCGCAGCGATGATTTCTCTGGCATGATGCCACGCTCCCGCACATCAAACATCTCCAGCCGGGCAATGCCCCAGGTGCTGGGGGCGAACAGCTGGGCGTGCACCTTCCTCCAGGATTTCTGGGAGGGGCAGACAGGGGGATGCTCAGCACAGGGGCTGCGGGGCACCCCCGCTAGTCCAGTTAAGGAAATACCATTGCTTTGACCCCTTCCGTGCCAGCAGGGCCCTGCTAGGGCAGCCAGAGGGAGCCAGCCTAGCGCAGAGCAGCTGGAGCAGGAATGAGTGGGGCTGACAGAGATGTGGGCCAGATGAAACTACTATAGATTAACCAGTGCAGTCCCCTGTGACCCTGGCCCAACCCTGGGAGGACTGTCCAACCCACTTTTAGAAACCTCTCAGCAGCCTTGTCCAAGCCTTAGGAAACACCCTTGCTTAGACTAAGCCCCTTGCTGTTTGGCCTGCCCAAGGTGGACATGGAGATGGTCCCTTTACAGCAGCCCTTAACATGGCAGAGTGGGACCAGGTCCCCACATAGGCCCTTCAGGCTAACTGGGACCAAGTTTTTAACAATTCCCACCTCCAGCACCTTTCTTGCTCTCCTCTGAACTTCTCAGTTTGGCCACTGGCCCCAGGCCTGACACACCAGCTGTGGCCTCACCAGGGCTGAGCAGAGTAACCACCAGTCTTCCATACAACATGCCTGCTAGCAGCTCAGAGCCACATTGCCTTTTCACAAGTGCAGTGCACTACTGGGGCAGTTCACAATCCAGGGGAGCCTAGCTCCTCACGCAGGTTACTTCCTTGTTGGAGCCGTGCATTAGATGTTTTCTGCTTGAGGCTATGTCTATACTGACCAGACAATGGGTTGATTTCTCCAGATCAACTGATGGTCAGCAGAGACACGTTCAGTCAATCTAGGAACTGACTTAACAGAATCACCCCCTCAAGTGGGGCAGCACTGCGTCGATAGGAAAGCAGCTCAGAGTGGATGGCGCACTAAAGCGAAGTTAGGATGTCAACAGGGCTTACACAAGCTAATCTACATAGCTGCTCCATGGAACTTGCCTAACCCCTGTCACTTGCCACTGAATTTTGCCAGCAGTATAGACCAGGCCTGAGTGAAGAACCTTGCCTTCACCTGCATTGAATTAATCTCCTGAATTTCAGACCAATCCTGCCAGCAGGGAAGGTCTTCAGGGAGGACATGTTGGGTGACTGCCCTGCTGCCCGCCCCCCACCCCCACCCCCCTCACAGAGACCCCGATCTTATTGCTCTGCAGGGCAAGCATCAGCCCCACAAGGAGGGACTTGGAGCCTTCAAAGTGCCCTGCACACCAATGGCTGGCTCTGGAACTGGCGGCTGCCTAGCTCAGGGCCCTGCTCAGCACCCCTAGCTTGCCCTTTACACGTGGGGGGAAAATGCACATAGCAGGTCCATGAGAGTAACTGCTTTCTGAGACCATGCAGTGAGTGGCAAATTAAGGAAGAATGGGTTGGATAGGTGGACTATAAGGTGGATAGAAAATTGGCTAGATCAACGGTTTCAGCGTGTGGGAATCAATGGTTCCATGTCTAGCTGGCAACCAGTCACGAGTGGTGTGCCCCAGGGGTCGGTCCTGGGACCGGTTCTGTTCAACATTTTCATCAATGATCTGGATGATGGAACAGACTGCATTCTCAGTAAGTTCGCAGATGACACCCAGCTGGGGGGACTAGTAGACACGTTGGAGGGCAAGGACAGGATTCAGGGAGACCTAGATAAATTGGAACAGTGGGCCAATAGAAATCTTATGAGATTCAATAAGGACAAGTGTAAAATCCTGCATGTGGGACGAAAAAACCGCATGCACCGCTACAGGCTGGGAAACATTCAGCTAAGTAGCAGCAGTGTAGAAAAGGACCTGGGGGTCATGGTGGATGGGAAGCTGGATATGAGTCAGCAGTGTGCTCTTGCTGCCAAAAAGGCCAATGGCATACTGGGCTGCATCAAAAGAAGTATTACCAGCAGATCAAGGGATGTGATCATTCCCCTCTATTCTGCACTGGTGAGGCCACATCTAGAATACTATGTTCAGTTTTGGGCTCCCCACTACAAAAAGGACTGGGACATGCTAGAGAGAGTTCAGAGGAGGGCAACCAAAATGATTAAAGGGCTGGAGCACAAGCCCTATGAGGAAAGACTGAAAGCATTAGGCTTATTTAGTCTGCAGAAGAGAAGATTGAGGGGGGATTTGATAGCAACCTTCAACTACTTGAAGGGATGCTCTAAGGAAGATGGAGCTCGACTGTTTTCGGTAGTAACGGAGGACAGAATGAGGAGCAATGGTCTCAAGTTGCGGTTAGGGAGGTCTGGGCTGGATATTAGAAAAAACTTTTTTACTAGGAGAGTGGTGAAGTCTTGGAATGAGCTGCCGAGGGAGGTGGTGGAGTCTCCATCTTTGGAGGTGTTTAAGGCCCAGCTGGACAAAACCCTGACTGGGATGGTTTAGTGGGAGTGGTCCTGCCTCTGGCAGGGGGTTGGACTAGATGACCTATGAGGTCCCTTCCAACCCTAGGATTCTATGAGTCCCTGAGTGGAAACATAGCTAAGGCCTGACTCCTGGCTCCCTGCTATTGCTGTTCCTGCTAGGCCCCCCCCCCCCCCCTCTCCGCATGTCCTGGGCTGGTTTTTAATCAACACAAGATGCAAATGAAGCCATTTTGAGCAGTTAGTTTTCTCAACAGCAGCCCCACATCCTCCCCAGGGAGGGCCTGTGTCACGCAGCACCTGCCTGCTGAGCCAAAGGACAGGGGAGGGAGCACGCTACAGTGCCTGGCCCAGCAAAGAGCAGGGAGTGGCAGGGGAGCACCCCACCTCGGCCTACTTCAGATTTTCAATGGGGGAGGCTAGGGTGCTAGCAAAAAAAGGAAGAAAAGGGCAGCCATCAGAGAAATTCTGTGCCACCTCCATCTGCTGTTGCTCCTTGGAATACAATGCAAAATCATCCACTGTTGCCTCTGTTCTTCTCAGAAGGCATCCTGGTTCCAAAGGGGCAGCAGCCCTGTTAGTCTAGTTCAACAAAACAAGCAAGGAATCCTGCGGCACTTAAAGACTCTCAAATTTATTTAGCACATGAGCTTCTGCGAGAGAAAAATCCCACTTCAGATGCTTTGAAGACAGGGGAACTTACAGAATGGGAGGAAATAAATGCAGGGAAGTACAAGTCATAGGATCAGGTTAGACTAACAGCAAATCAAAGTAGTTGTTAAGATTCAAACACTAGAAATCCTTGGGGCATTTTTAGATACTAACAAATTTTATCACATGAGCTTTTGTGGGGAGAATCCCAGATCATTAGACACATGAAACAGAGGGTAGAGCACGAAAGGGGCTGTAAGGGGAAGTCACAAGGTCAGTAGAGAATTGTTTCAGAAAACCAAGCAAGATGTCTGGATTCAGTGTGGAGTAACAGATAAGAAGGTGAGAAGGTTAAAAGAGGAGGGGGGGAAAAATCACCCTTTGTAATGATTGAACCAATTAAAATTCTAACCAAATAAATTTGAGTGGCTCATTACAAAAGGTGATTTTTGCCTCTCAACCATCTCACTTTCTTATCCATTACTCCAGTGTTTGAATTCAATACAACTTGCTTGGCTGAAAAAATTCTGAATTGATCCTGTGACTTAACCCTCTCTGCATTTATACATCCCTTTTCATACTGTACCCGTCATGTCATGCATCTGATGAACTGGGATTCTACCCACAAAAACTCATGCAATAAAATACATTAGTCTCTAAAAGCACCCCAGGATTGTTTGTTTTGCTGAACTAGACTGACACGGTTCTCTCTGGAATCTGCTCCTCTAGTGAAATATGCAAACCTCACTTCTGTGGGGCCATAGCACCCTCAGCCTACAAATACCTGTGTCCTTCCCCAGCTAGGTCCTGGGTGTGCCCACGGGGGGGCACAGGTTCCCCTCAGTGTTCAGCTCATGCCTGGTGGGGAAGGCCCCGTTGTTCAGAGCTGGGTGGAGACCCCAGCTGAGACCCATCCCAGTTATCACATCTGGGGCCCAGCCAACCCACCCGAACAGCCATTTCCATGCCTCTGCTCATCACCTTCCAGATCTCCATATGGGGCCCAAGGATTTCACAGAGCTGAGGACTCCCAGCTGGCAAGTGCACTGCCCAGCTCCCATGGTCCAAGGGAAGTCACCCAGTAAGGACAAAGCTGGGCCACCATGAAGCCCAACCACCTAAGCCCTCCCTGGGCAGGGCAGGCACTACTCATCCGCTTATGTCACCTGAAGGCTGTGAGAGACCACATCAGTGCACATGGGCAAAGCTCAGCCCTGCCCGATGGCAGAGCTGGGCCAAGAACTCACACTGGCCCCCAAAACCTGGCACTGTAGCCAAGGGGCAGCTCTGCAGGCCCCTCACTGGTCACTGCTCCACTGTGGGGATCCTGAGGCCTGCTCACATGTGCTGCCCACAAGGCAGGACGAAGGAGCCCTTGTGCATGGGTGTATAGGTGAAGATGCCTGAGGAAGGGATCTGACACCCACTCAGTGGACACTGAGGGTGCTGGGGATCTGGCCCTGAAATCTGCTCAGCCCCTGCTCCAAGTCAGGAGCCCAGGCAGGACTGTACTGGCCAGGTTTTGGGACTCAGCAGCTGCCAGCCCTTCCCCAGACGGTGCAACTGCAGGATAGAGACCAGGGCCCCTTTGTCACCCCCCTGGCTACTATTTCCCCACAGCCATCTCAACCCCCATAGTTGTCAGCAGCGGCATGTGCCACGGCCTGCAGAATCCCTACTCCTCCCCCATGGGCTCTCTGTGCCCAGCACGACGAGGGGCTCCCTGTCACACACACCCACTTCATGCTGGATTTCTGGTAACACTCTTTATTAAAAATGTTTCATGGTGAATCACCCAGACACAGCAGCTGGGACCCTGGCTGCCGCTGTGGCTCAGTAATGGGTTGAGCCTCCCAGATAAGTGCACACCAGCAGCAAGTGCAACTCAACCCTGGAGCTTCTGCCCAGGGTCTGCCAGGGTGAGAGATCAGACAGACTTGGTGTGGTTAATTCTCAGGCAGGGGCCACTTCTGGGCCTTTACTCAGGGGTCTAACCCAGGTCCTCTACAGCAACTCTCACTCCCTTCTGGGCCTGGAGACTAAAACCCCCACCCCAAACTCCACTGACTGCCCAGGGCTGGCCAAGGCTTCTCCTGTGCCCAGTACTCACAGTCCCTCCCCTGTTACCTTTCCAAATTTGAAGTACTGGACACAGAGGATCCCATCCTTCACAGGGGTCTCCATGGGTCTGGCCTGGCCCAGCCCTACAGGCAGTCCAGATAAGGCTGCCGGCAATGGGGAGCTGCAGCCAGTGGAGTGGAGCAACTTCCTTCTCTCACCAACTTCCCCTTTGCACTGCGTGAGGCAAGCAGCTAGCAGGCCTGGACAGCGCCACCCCCCCCGAAGACCAGTGGGGCAGAACAAGCATGGCAGAGTCACCCGGAGTGGGCTGGCTTCAGGCCATCATGCTTGGAAATGATACTCTGCTGCCAGGGACAGCAGTGGGCACTGCCCAGCAGACGGTCTGTTAGTGCCACAGGATGCACTTCCAGCGCAGAGCATGGCAGGTCACAAAGAACTAGGACTCAGAGACTGGGGCCCTGAAGTCAGAGCCAGCCTCTGGAGCCATAGCTCTTTACCAGGAGCTCCGAGGGGCCCAGCTTGCCCCATGCCTACATGCCAACAGCAGCTCACATAACAGCCCATTACAGCATAGCTCTGCTGCTTCCTCTCACAGCTGTGCCAAGGGGCCTGTCTGAGCCCAGCTAGGGGTATCATGCACCATGCCTGGCCTATGGGCCCTGCGCCCACACTGCAGGGCACGAAGCTACCTGCTAAAGAGCCCCTGCCCCACACACACACTTGGGAAGAAATGGGGCCAGCTGCTAAGCCTGGGGGAGCTTGCCTTCCTGGGCCAGCTAGCACCCAGGAGCCAGGGCAAAGCCTGGGCCCAGTGACAGCATAGCCAGAGTTAAAAGTCCATGGAGCCATGGGCCAGGTAGTCCTTGCGGCCGATGTTGCTGACTTGCTTGGTCTGCATTGCTTCTAGTTTGGGGCAGTCGGTGATGCGATGGCCCAGGCCCCCACAGAAGGCACAGCCCCTCTCACCTGGAACAGAAGGAAGAATGAGGCCCCAGTGTACTGGACTCTGAGCCCCATGGCAAGGCCAGGCCATCCCCACATGGCATGGGGCCCCAGTGTCCTGGACTTTGAGCCCTGTGGAAGAGCCAGGCTGTCCCCCAACGGCATGGGGCCCCAGCATCCTGGACTGAGCCCCAAAGGCAGGGCTGGGCCATCACTGGGCATGGTGAGTGATGCCCAGACCAGGCACAGCAGAGACCTGACCTGCTGAGTGCCAATTGCCTGCCTGCCAGGCTGGCCTAGATGCCAGAGGGCTGGGAGCTGAGCTCCTCTCCAGGCTGCCCAGGGCAGTGCAGAGGCTGCAGGGAACCTGCCTCCCCTTGAAGGTAGGTAGCAGTGCCATGTCCCCTTCCCCACCCGCCTTTGAGAGAGCAACCCAAGTTCTCACCTCCAATATCCAGCATGGTCTCGTCCCCGCAGTGCAGCACCTGCAGTACTGGAGGCACCTTCTGCTTGGCCTCCAGCAGCAGCGCCTTCAGGTCCATAAGCACAGACTCATCTAGGGCAGAGAGGCATGTCAGAGAGCTCAGCCCCAAACCCCGGCATCGGAGCTCTGGGACCACCACCCAGCAGCACTAGTGCCCAGGACAGAGGACAATGCCTGCAACTGCCAGAGAACTTGCAGGGCAGCAGGCTGGAAAGGCAGCACAGCACCCCCTGCAGGCATCGGGACACTGGCACCCCTGATGGTCACCCGTCCTACCCCTTGTACCACAGTGAGGCCCTCCTCAGCCCACCCAACACCCTGTAGCACCTGGGTGCTCCTTGGGCCCTCCCTGCTAAGTGCTGGCACCAAGTGTGTGACAGCTGCCAAGCTCAGGGGCAGCAGGACTCCCAGCTAGCTCCTGATGTGCAGGCCCCCCCTGCCCACTCTCTGTGCGCCCCTCACCACAGGCCTTGTTGATGAAGGTGGTGGCGATGCCAGTGTTCCCTGAGCGGCCTGTGCGCCCAATTCGGTGTACTACAGAGGAAGAGAGAGAGTCATTGAACGCAGAACCCAGCCAGGAACCCACCCTGTAGAACCACTTGCCACAAGCATACAGGCAGGAGACCAGCCACTGCAAGGAGAGGCCCTCCGACCTGAGATGCGCAGTCTGTGCAAGAACAGCAATCTGCCCAGCTCCTCTCAACCCCCCAGGAAGCTTCCTTCTTGCTCCCTTGGACCCCCAGCCATGAAAAGCCCCTCTGTGATCTGGGTCCTCTCCTACCGTAGTTCTCAATCTCCTCCGGCATGTCATAGTTGATGACGTGTTGGATGGCTGGGAAATCCAAGCCCTTGGAGGCTACATCAGTGGCAACCAGGACATCCTTCTTTCCATCCCGGAAGGCCTCAATAGCCTTTGTCCGCTCCTCCTGGTCTGGAAAGGCCCAGTACACAGCGTTTGCACACAGAGGGCTCTGTTGTGCCAGATCAGGACCCCACCCCGATCAGGAACAGAGTCCAGCAGCAGGGCCAGTTCCCTCCTGCACTGGAGCAGTTGGTGTGAGCAAGGCTCCCTTGACTCCTTGGCCCCAGCCCAGGTGTACTGTGCTGCCCAGCAATGGCCCTAGGGAGATGGAGCCCAACTCAGCATGGCTTGTGGCCAGACAGCTCAGAACTGGTGTGTCCAGTTCCTTCCCACAACAGGGACCAGCCTTCCCGACAGGTCCTGGCATGCCTCGGTGGCACAACCCACTGTCCCTGCTGCCCTCCCATCGCTGTGGGCAGAGGCTGGAAAGAGGCCGAAAGCACTAGGTAGCAGAGGGAGCCCCATCTCCTCCAGAAGCAAGTCTGCTGCCACAGCCCCGCCACTTGACCTTCCAGCCTGTGCCCTGACAGAACCTGCCTACAGCTGCCTCCTGCTCCCCCTGGAGCACAGACAGCTGGACCCCATGGCATGCTCCCAAATGTGGTCCACAGAGAGAGATGGCACAAGCACAGGCTCAGGCAGGCCCAGCAAGGGTCATGCATACAGGCAGGTGCAGGGACCCACAAGCCAGGCTGCCAAGATATGCAGCTGGATACCAGCATCACACCAGGCTGGGAGAGCCGGCTCTGGTCTCCCTAGAGACCACAGCTAAAGCCTGGGTGAGACAATGGGCATAGAACATCTGCATGGCAGGAAGTTCAGCTTGAGGCCCAGCACAGTGTTCAGCATGCAGGACGTTTCCTGAGAGAGGAAGCATCACTTTGGGGCCACAGGGCGGGCCATTAAATAGGCCAGTCTGTCCTCCCAGGCCACAGAGTTTTAGACCCCCTGGTACAGAGGCCAATGGCTTTTATGCTTGGTGGACTGACATGCTTTGAGACTAAAGTGAGAGCTGCAGGCAGAGAACAGACAAAAGCATGCTGTCACCAGCGCCTGTGGGCACACTGCAACAGGGAATTAACTCAGTGAGATCTGTGCAGCTGATCCCAGATGGCTAACCATGCCCCAGAGGAATAGTCTCAGCCAACCTGACCTAGAGGAAAATTCCTTCTTCAGCCCAAAGCTGGGAAATCACTAGATGCCGGACATGTGAGCGAGACCCACCAGGTGACAGCTGCCAGGGTAGCCTCAAGACCCTCAGAGCACTGCTCCATCTCCCAGGTGCTCTGTCTGCAGCTGGGGCCAATCTCTGATACCCCAAAGGAACATGAGAAAACCCCAGAGGACATCTAGGCAATTGTGCATGGCCAGAAAAAAAAAAAAAAACACTCCTTCCTGACCCTGTCAAGTGGCCAGCTGAAGCCCAAGACTGGATCAGTCATCATCTTAATACAGAGGAGCAAGGCCAACAGCATGCAGCAAGGTCCCCCCCCGCCCGCCCCCCCACTTCACTGGGCCATGGGCAGAGGCAGAAAAGGAAGACTTGTGTTCCAAGCCAGAAGGGCCCCCTACAGTCATCCACCCAGCCCCCAGCATGCTGGCTGAGGGCTTCAGTCAGAAGCTGGACTCAGGCATAGCTTTTAAAAAAGGACTTAATCTTGTCTTCAAGGCATCAAGCGGTGGGGATTGCACCCCAAACAAATTCCACCCCCTCCCCAAACAAACTGCCCTGTGACCCTTGCAGCCAGGAAACGAGGCTGCCACAGCTGCACTCTGGGGTCTCCTTTGCATGGTGCAGGAGGCACTCACCACCCACCCTTCCCCAGGACAAACTGCACAGGCTGATCTCCTTCCACCTCACACTGCCAGGCTTCTTTCCAGCCCCGGATTGTTTGTGCATGGCAGTTCGCTATGGCAGTGGTTCCCAGCCAGTGTGCCGGGGCACAATGGTGTGCCGCAGCAACACCCAAAGTGTGCCGTGAGCATCTCCGAGAACTGGAGTTAAAGTTCCCTCCCTGCTCAGGCCAGCCAGATAGGCTGTGCAGGGCTGGGAAAAGGCAGGGATTAGGCATTGGAATACAGTTCTGGGGCCCCCTATTTTTAGGCAGGCAGCATTATGGCCCCCCCTAAAAATAGAGGAAGGCACTGGAATGCGAGTTCCAGGGGTCCTCCTAAAAATAGCAGGAACAATCTGAACGCAGTGCTCCAGTGGCTCCACTTTAAATCCCGCTCCACTTTAGGCCCAGCCAGCAGAGAGCTGCAGGAGGCTGGGAGTGTGTGAATCTCCCCCTGCAGCAAGAACGGCGCTCGGATTTGTGGTGCCCCCTGCAGCAGAGCGACACCAGTGCAGACGAGTGAGATCATCAGGGGAGCACAACGGCACTGTCCCCTTTTCAAGCCCCTCAAACGTTGGCGCCCCCGGCAATGCTTACCCGGCTTACCGGGTTGCAGCAGCGTGGCCCTGCCCTGCAGGGTGGAAAAGCTTGTGTCAGGCAGCCTGCAAACAGCCCAGGTAAGGGCTTTGTGGAGAGGGCTGCTGGGGGTTGTGTGGGGCAGCTGTGTGTGTGTGTGTAGTAGAGGTGAGTGGGAGTGGATGTGTAGCAGAGGGTATGTAGCTGAGGCTGTGGGTGGCTGTTCGGTTGAGGGTGTGTGTAGCTGGGGAGGTGGTGTGGCTGTTTGTGGGGCGGGGGGTGTAGCTGGGGGCTGGAGGCCTAGTTCTGGCCCCTGCAGTGATGGGAGGGTCCATCACAGGCAGCAATGGGGTGAGGATTTGCCCTGGGTGGCAGGGTGCCACTGTGGAGAAGGGGGAAGTGGGTGCTGTGCCATGCTCCCCTGCCCTACCTTCCCACTCCCCAGGTTCCCCCTGCCCCCCCCACAAAGCCACTCTTGTTCTCCCTTCCTCTCTCGCCACCATTGTGCTGTTCCCCACATGGCTGCCCTTGTCCTCTTTTGCCACCCCTGCCCTGCTCTGCTCCCCACATTCATTCCTGCCACTGCACATGACTCCTGATCTCCCCTGTTTTGCCACCTCTGCTCTGCTACCCCTACTAGCCCACATAGGAGCATTTCCAAATCACTGTCCCATGGCTCATGAATAGTCATAAGTAAGTTAATTTGAATATTAATTAGTTTTTTAATGGTGCTGTGCCTCAAAAAAGTTGAAGGTATCAAGGTGTGCCACGTCAGAGAAAAGGTTGGGAACCACTGCGTTATGGGGCTCTTGGCTCCCAGTCCCTAATGGGTATTAAATTGACCTCATCTGATCTAGGTTTTCACGTCATCCCCCCAGCAACCATGTCTCCATTACAGGCAGTCCAGAGTCCCTGAGCCAGTGTGTGCTGGGACTTGCACAGCTCCTGCAGAGCATGTGTATGTGCAAGCCTAGGCACAGGACGTGGGGGTGCACAGCACTCCAGCCCAAGGCAAGAGCTCTGCAGGGATTGCCACTTGGCAGCACTCACTGACCTTTCCCTCCATGTATGGCCACAGCTTCCACGCCCTTGAGCAGCAGGTATTCGTGGATCGCATCGACATCAGCCTTTTTCTCCGCAAAGATCAGCACCTGCCGTGGAGCCAGCATCAGGGACAAGTCCCCCGCACCACAAAAGAATGACTGTCCCAGACCCACTGCCAGCAGGGCAGCATGCAGTGCTCTGTACTCCAGAGCCACAGGGCCTGGGTTTATTTCCATCCACAGTAACACACACACAGGGCCAGGAAGGGCTATACTGCATCAGGACTGCAGCTGGACAGAAGTCTGCCTTCTGCCAGCAGGCATGGCTGCGGTCTGTGCCCCTGGTCACCGCTCCCTGTGCTCAAATTGCAGGCAGCTCACGTGCTGTACTCACAGGGGGTGGGGTCTTCTGCAAGCACTCGAGCAGGTACACCATCTTGGCTTCCTCCTTCACATACTCCACTTCCTGAGAACAAGAGCCCAGCAATTAGAGACGTGCACCAACTGCAACAATGGGCACACAGGGTGGGCACTGTTTTCAAGGCCCAGTTGCAGGGCCCAGAGCCACCCAGCGGGAACTCCCCCAAATGCAGCTCACCTGTATGACATCCAGGCTGGCAGCCCCAGCTCGCCCCACATTGATGGTGATGGGCTTCACCAGGGCACTCTTGGCAAAGTTCTGGATCTTCTTGGGCATGGTGGCACTGAAGAGAAGTGTCTGCCTCTGGCCCTAGAAGGAGAGTCAACGGCCGGGAGCTAAGCAGAGCCATTCATCTACGACAAGCACCCAACTCCCCATGCATGGGCCCTTGGAGATCAGCTTTATGCCAAAAGGGCAGAAGCAGCAGATGGAGCAATGAGAGCCCAGCAGCGGGGTGGTACAGTAGGGCAGAAACACAGTGCCAAGGACTGGGACACCAGAGTGCTGTCAGTGTCCAGCAGCAGGACTTTAGCCATGACAGGGGCAGCTGGAACAGGAGAACCTGACGATGTCACACCATCAGCCCTGCCAGCCAGGACTCCACACCAGCAGCAAGGCCGTGGCGTGTGGCTGGTCATGTTCCCAAGCAGGTGGACAGCCGTGCTGGCTCCTGGGTGAGCTGGGCCAGGCACACGGAACAGGGATTGAACCCTTCAGGGTGCAGGCAGCCCTGCACTCACACCTCCCCTGCAGCCAGGTACCTTGAAGTACGAGAATATGGTGCGGATGTCTCCCTCAAAACCCATGTCAATCATCCTGTCAGCCTCGTCCAGGGCCAAGTAGCGACAGATGTCCAGGCTCACCATCTTCTTCTGCAGCAAGTCCATGAGGCGCCCCGGGGTAGCCACCATCATGTGCACACCACTAGAGGACAGGGCAGGGGTCAGGGCTCCTGCTAGCCTGGCTGCGGGCGAGGAAGAGCTGAGAGAGCAGCCCACCTATCCGGGGACCCAGAATCCCAAGAACTTTCACCCAGCTGGATGCTGCTGGCAGGCCCCATGCCCAGAACTCACCCCAGCACCCAATGCACGGTCCCGAGGCTGGGCTGCTCCTACGGGTGCCTACGCTGGGAGAGAAGGGCTCCAATGGAAGCCTCAACCAGGGAGTACAGCCTGCAGATCCGGCTTGGAGCAGACTTACTGTTTAATAGTCTCCATCTGTTCCTTGACAGACATGCCCCCAATGCAAAGGGCACAGCGCAGCAGTGGCAGACTGTCCTCATGCAGCAGGCGGCAGTAGTACTCAAGGATGCCATGGGTCTGCCGGGCCAGCTCCCTCTGCAGAGGGACAAGAGTTCACTATTCCCTGCTCCCCTCCCAGCAAACGCCTGCCTCTCTCGGCCACATGCCAGACCTGCCCGTGGTCCCCAGAGCACAGCCACACACACTTACAGAAGGGCAGATGATAAGCCCATAGGGTCCCTCTCTCTTGGAGAATGGCAGCCGTTTCTCCTGTTCCAGGCAGAACATGATGACGGGGAGCGTGAACACCAGGGTCTTCCCTGAACCAGTGAATGCAATGCCGATCATATCCCTGCCAGACAGGCTGCAGAGACATGGGAAGAGACTCCAAATGAGTGAGGTATCCTGGGCTGGCACCACATGGCCCCAGGTGGGGTCTGTGCCCTGCCCAAGGAGGACAGAGGCCACCTGTTGTCAGGGGCAGGGCGCCCAGCTGAAACCCCTGGCCAGAGCATGGCAGTGCCCTGGAGCTTGGAATGACCAGCACTAGTGCAGCACTCACATGGTGGGGATGCCTTGGATCTGTATGGGCGTTGGCTGCTGGATTCCCTTTTTCTTCAGGCCCCTCAAGATAGCTGGGAACAGTACGGGGAGAAGAGATTAGAAACACAAAAGTGGCCAGGAACAGGGCTTTTACTGCCTCCCCTCCCCAGCTCCCAGGAGCTTGTTCCATCAGGGACCCACCCCAGGCCCCGCCCCCAGATCAGCAGCTTGTGGGGACATGGCTGCAACCCCTCAGTCAGGTTGCCCAAATAATCTGATGCAAAATAGCCCTCCTCTCCCAACATCACCTGCTGGGAATTTCATTTCCTTGAAGCTCTTGATGGGTGGGGGGATGCCTTCACCCTCCACCAGGATGTGGAACTTCCTGCGCACACGATCATGCCGAGCCTCTGACATGCCCAGGATGTAACGAGGAGCCTTCCAGCTAGAGACAGGATGAGGGAAGCCAGTCAGCCAGGAGTGGAAATGCCAGGCTGACTTGTGCTGTGCTCACTGGCAAACCTACAAACAAACACCGTCTCTTTCATGCAACCTGATCCACCTATGTCCACGATTCCAGGCTCCCAGCTCAGGTGACCAGAATGCAACAGCTGGTTCCCCATTAGGAGAGGACAGAGCCCCAAGACTGCAGCTCTATGTCCACACACCCAGGCCACTGACAGAGTAGAGTAACTGATTTGTCACAGAGCAGAAGGGCCAGGGCAGGGTCAAGCAGTGTTCAGAGCCTGCCAAGCTGTGACCAGCTGCCATGTGCTCTGGGCACAATGGGAGCAACTTCCAGGGCAGCAACAGCCTGAGCTGGTCGGTTTCTTTTACTGCCAGGAAATCATTTCAATCCCACATTCCCCCTCCTGCCCACCAAGGAGCAGCGTTTAGAGAGGACAACCTCCAAGGACAGTGCCAGGTCTGAGGGTGACACTGGCCTTCCCCACGCCAGGGAAGGAACTTGCAGTCAGCCTCAGGGGCATACCTCCCCTAGACCTAAGGTGCTGTGGGTTCTCCAAGCTGCCTCGCTCTGAGCACACATCTGCCTTCCCAATGCCCTAGCTGGAGACTGGGCTTCAGCTACAAGCAAGTCCTGACAGAGACGCACAACGTGCTTGTGTGTGCGGACTCAGTAAGGCCCTAAACAGCCAGTGAAGCTCCTCAGCTGTTACCACAATACGCAGAATAAATGGCAACATAACACATGGGCACCTGGCTGCAGGAAGGGCAAATTGCAGAGTAAAATGCCAGCTTCCACAGCCAAGGAAGTGTGGCTCTATGGGGCCCTGAATGAACTGACCAGGGCAGGCCACAAGGTCAGTCAGATCAATGGTCCAGCCAGTCTTCTGACACTGGCCACTGTCAGCTGCTTCAGAGGCAATGAACAGAACAGGCACCCGTCAAGTGATCCATCCTGTCACCCATTCAGACTCTGGCAAACTGGCTACGGACACTTCAGAGCATGGGTATGCATCCCTGCCCATCCCAGCTAACAGCCGCTGATGGACCTATCCCCTATTAACTTACCTAGTTTTTTTTTTTTTTTTAAACCTCTGTTATAGTCTTGGCCTTCAGAACATCCTCTGGCAAAGAGTTCCCACAGATTGACTGTGTGTTGTACGAAGAAACATTTCCTTCTGGCTGTTTTAAACCTGCTGCCTATTAATGTCATTTGGTGACCCATGGTTTTTGTGTGATAAGGAGTAAACACCGCATCCTTATTTAGTTTCTCCACACCAGTCTTCACGTTACAGACCTACATCATGCCCTCTTTAGTCATTACTTTTCCAAGCTAAAAACTCCCAGTCTCATTAATCTCTCCTCATATGGAAACTTTTCCATTTTCCCAGCTTGAATCATTTTAGATGCCCTTTTTCTGTACCTTTTTCAATCCAAGATATCTTTTTGTTTTGAAATAAAGCAGCCAGATCTGTACACAGTATTCAAGATGTGGCCGTACCACGGATTTATAAAGAGGTAATATAATATCTTCTGTCTTATTACCTATCCCTTTCTTAATAGCTCCTAAAATTCAGTTAACTTTTTTGACCGTCTCTGCATATTGAGTGGATGTTTTTGGAGAACTTTCCACACAAAGTTATCTTTCTTGAATAGTAACACTTAATCTAGACACCATCATTTTATATGCACAGTTGGGTTTATGTTTTCCAATGTGGATTACTTTGCATTGACCAACTCTGAATTCATCTGCTATTTTGTTGCCCAGTCATCCAGTTTTGTGAGACTTCTTCGTAATTCTTTGCCATCTGCTTTGGACTTAACTGTCCTGAGTAGTTTGGTATCATCTGACAATATTGCCACCTCGCTGCTTACCCCTTTTTCCAAATCATTTCTGGATATGCTGAACAGAATGGCCCCAGTACAGAACCCTGGGGGACATGCCAGCATTTACCTCTCTCCATTCTGAAAACTGACCACTTATTCCTACCCTTTGCTCTCTAAGCTACTGTTTCATGCTCTCTGCAGATACAAGAAGGCAGCACTGCATCAACCACACTTCTGAGATTCCCTCTGCAACCCTACAGTCTAGCCCAGCGATGGCCAAAGTTATGGAACTCAGGAGCCACACAAGTTGATTATTAAACCTTCAAGAGCTGCACTGAGGCATATAGCCATATGCTTTTACCTAATAAATTGATTTGCTGACCTTCTTCCGCGAGCCACACTTTTTCATTCAAGAGCCATATGTGGCTACCCATTTTTAAATGAAAGATTGGATTGTAAAGCATGAGAGAGTGGATTTGGGGTAATTCCATGGCTACTCCTCCACAGGGCCCAGCTAAGGGTCAGGGGACTCCCCAGCAGAGAAGATGGGTGATTCATACAGTTCCTTGGTGCTGCCATATAGGGCAACTGGGTTCCTGCTCTCTTCTACGGTCTCCCCCAGAAGCTCAACAGTTCGCCAAGGTCAGCAGTTTGTAGGAGCATGTGCTATCGCTGAGAAACAGAAGGCTCACCAGCATGACGACAATTTACCCCTAGCTCTTTTATAGCTTTGTGATCCATGGACTTCACGGCGCGTTATCAAAGAAATCCCCATTTTACAGGTGAAGAAGCTGAGGGACAGAGGAAACGACTTGCCCGAGCTCCCAGCTGCCACTACCGAGAACCAAGCTAATACTTTCCCACTGGTTTGCCCTTCCTCCGATTTCCTTCAACTCATACAAAGTCAATGAAATTAGACCGCACCTGGTTTTAATGGGATCGTCGTAGGTGATGCCTTTTGCCATCTCCTTCACAGACATCAGAGCTGCACAAAAGCAGAGACAAAAGGAACAATGCAAGCTCTCTGGAGCCTGGCCCAGGCCACCTGGACATACAACTTTGTCTTAATTGCCTCACTTTTAAACATGTTGTCAAAGAATGTTTGAGGGAGTACTCTCAGGAGGCAAAACAGAGTGACAAGAGAATTGTCTGGTCCCATGCATGCAGGGCCCCTTCGGGGCAGAAACACTGCCTGGCATAACTGCACTCTCTCCAAGTAGCCAGTGAGAGAGACAGGTGCTAGAGAGATGCTAGGACCCTGCCCCCAGGTAGCTGGGCTTCCACTTGGGGACAGCACAAATGCTGGCGTCTTTTCCCTCCGTCACGTCACCAGCCCCAGGCAGGAAAGGTGCGTGAACATCACCACAAGGCCAACTCTACTTTCTCCAGCTCTCAACCACAGGGGCATGGAGTCAGCTACCCACCTCGACCCTCAGCCACACTCTCCAGGATCTTTTCCTCTTCCTTCAGCTGCTTCTCCTTGGCCGACTCCTTGCGAGCTGTGGAAAGTGATAGAGAAGGGGACTTATGCACCACCACTGGGCTGCAGATTGCTCCAACTCCAAAAGCCAAACCCGTGGGTCCCCCCCTCCTACCTTCCGCCTTCTCTTTAAGGTGCTGGTGCTGGTCCAGGAGGCTGATGTTTGACTGGGGGCCCAATGCAATGTCATCTTCATCACCCCTGTGCTCGCTGCTGCTGTCCCTCTGCTCCTCCTCCAGCACTCCCTTGCGGCGCATCTGCAGCAGCTTCTGCAGCTACAAGAGGGGCAGGGGACAGAGCCAACGGGGGCACGTTGCAGCAACAGCTCCCACCTCATTAGAGGACAGAGTTTGCCTGCCCGCCTCATACAGCTACCAAGGAGGAGAGCAGGAGTCAGGCCCCACTCCATCCACCCACATGGCCCCCAACACTTGTCCAGGGCGCCTGGGGACCCCGCAGTGGGGCAGCGCCCCTCCTGCAGCAGCAGCTCCATGACCCAGCCATGCCTAGAGATGGAGGGGCCGGGGAGCCACAACGACCCTCAGCTCCCCACTGCCCTGCCCCCCATCACCTCCACTCCCCACAGGGCCTCCCCCTACCGACCCCCCCAGGCCCCCATCACCATCTGCTGCTTCCGCTGCTTGACCGGCACGTAGGGCACGTAACTTCCATCGTCCTCCTGCTCCTCCTCCTCCCCGGACAGCCCCGAGCCCGAGCCCGAGCCGTCCGCCTCCTCCTCGCGCTGCCTCTGCAGGGACAGGACACGGTCAGGGGCGGGGGCGGCGGGGTCAGGGGCAGGGTCGGGGGCGGCGGGGGCCCGGGCCGCAGGGCTCGCACCTTCCGCTCGCTTCCGGCCTCCATAGCTGGCTCTCCGCGGACCCGCCGCGCGCGCAGCCCGCTAGCCAATGAGCTCAGGCGCTGGGCCTCGGGGCGGTCCCTATCGCTAAGCAACGGCGCCCCTGCGCACCACGTGAGGCGCAGCGCGCGGGACGGGCGCCGCCGAAGGACAAACTTCGCCAGCAGCCGAGTTCGGCGGGAGGAGCCGCGCGGCTCTGAGAGGGCGGCCGGCGCCCGCCGTCGTGGGAGAAAATCCCGGGTCGTCGGGCGCTTTGGCGAGGGGCGTTTACAGACCGGGCTGCTGCGGTCCGACCGGATCCCATGCCGGAGGCTCCCCGCATCCGTTGTCATCCCAGTCTGTCGTAGCTCCTGCGTGTCCCCAATAGCGACCCTCTTGTGCGTGGGGGTCACTGCAGGGCTCGCGTGGGGCAGCCAGCTGCCGCCCTCTGCCCCTCCTGGTGCCCAGCCCCGGCTAGATTTAACCTCGGCACACCAGGCTGTGGCCTCGGCCAGCTCCCTGCCCGGGCTTGGCTCTGCAGCTTCCCAGCCGCTCGCCCCTCAGGCAGCTTGAAAGGGGCCCATGGTTTTGGCCAGTCAGCGCCCCTGGGGGCAGCCACTCCAAGGCAATGGGAGCACCATCTGGTGGCATCACGGCGGCAGCTGGTAAAAATGAGGCCAGTTTCCAGGCATGGTGCTCGCGGCGGCTGGCATCTCCAGCACGTTATGGTGCCATATCCTGGCTGACAGTCCAAGCGCCAGCTGCTGCATCTCAGCCCACTGCAGCATTGGAGAAGGGACAAGAACACATCTGCAGAGAGCTCATGATGGCAGGACCCCAAGTACCCACATAACCCTGCGTGTGCAGGGCAGGCTTTGCCTGCCCAGGGTGGTGCTGCTGGAGCAGAGGATGATGTAACTGTCCAGTGTTTGAGGGGATCCGTCTGCTCCCCTGGCAGGATAAGAACATTCCTCAGCACCATCGATCTGGACCTGACTCCCCAAATTGTTTGGCTGCTTTAAATGCACACATGAGAGAGCAGCCACAAGTGATCTTTCAGTAGTAAGGCAACATTGCAAGTGCCAGTCCTGGCCTGCCACTGTGAGAGAAGGCTGCAAGGACTGCTGCACGTTAGCAAAAGACTGCTTCCCCTCACTGCCCTGGCCTGGTGCTGGGCAGTGCTATCACAGCAGCAGGGATAACCCACACACATGTCTGAACAACTAGATGACTCTGCACCACTTGCTGAGGATGGAAAAGCAGCTCGCAGTTTGTGCATGCTGTCTGTGCCAACCTTTCCAGTGTGAGACTGGTCACTTTCTGCAGATGGGTCCCCCACCACCCTGCTCAGACAAGCACTAAAATGTGGCCTAAAGCAGGCTGTTTAACATAGCCCTTCAGAATGGAACTGGTGTGTGCAACAGACACCACAGGAGAGCTTAAGGTAGCTGAAAGGCAGCTATGGACTATGGCTGGGACAGGACCCCAGGGTTACCTAGAGCAAAAGGCCACAGCACAGCCCATGCAGTAGAGGCCATTTCACAGGGATGCTCGCCTCCTGCTTGCAGCAGCATTTACTGTAGCGCGCAGGTTCCCATGCACGCACTGACCCAACTCAAGGGGTAGTAGGAACCCAGCAGTGACAGCCTGAATGTAGGATCTGCGTAACTCCATGTCCCAGCCTGGGCCCGCTGCAGCCTGCACGTCTTGTGTGAACAGGTGCCTGAGCAAGCACCATTGCTTTGAACAGCAACATTTTGGCAGGATCACATAGCCCAGTACTCATCCCAACAGCAGACTAGGCCGCTGCCTACCCATCCCAACCACAGAGCAATCAATGGCGGTGCTGGTGACAGCAGTGACCAGAAATGTCCTTAGTGCCACAGAGAGCAAGCCAGGTGACGACAAAGGCACCTCTATCCAAACTGCTGGCTTCCATCTCTGGAGTAACAGTGCTCCCCTTTCACCCTGTCCCTGGAACAGAGCCCTTAACAGACTTTCTGAGGTCATCTAGTCCAGCCCCTGCCCTCCAAGCTGGGCTAAGGATTTGTGTCTCTGCGCTGCCCCATGCCTCTACAAACCTCACTGCCCCCTGTGGCTCGGCCCACAGCAGCCAGCCTCCCTTGAAGGAGCAGACTGTGCAGCCTCAGTCCAGTGAGGTGCCAGGGAAAAGGGCAGCATTTGGCACCGTCTCCCTATTGCGCAGCACCACAGGCAGCCCACGGTACCCTTGAAGCTGCCCTGTCCAGACAACTGCAAATGAGAACTTCTGCAGGCTGGATTTCCTCAGGCACACACAGAGGGAGGGACCAGGCCTGAGGCTGGCTCGCTGCTCCTCCAGCACTCCCTGGTTACAGGCAGGGCCCCTGCCAATCACACGGCACACACACCCGCTCTGTGTCCAAATGGCATTTTATCTTTCAGCATGAAAGATTTTCACAGTATCAAAAGTAAATCATTAAAAAAATCAGAGAAGCCAATCTGGCTGGGGCTGGGAGGCAGAGCACCATTCCTCCGCTACAAGGCGGGGACAGCGGCAGCCTTTCTATCCCCCTGCCGGCTAGGGGGCCTGGGTAGCACCAGAAATTGTGGTCTAGAGATCTGCAGTCTGTTCCCTCGTAGCTCAGTAACTGGAGCGTTTGGTTCACTGCAGGGGTGGGGAACGCACAGCATGTGCAGAAGGGAGGCACCTCTCCCCCAAACTGAAAACAGGAGCCAGGTAGGAAGAGGTGCCACTGACTGGCCATCCCTCTGGCCTGTAGGTCACAAATCGTGAGGACAGCATGGGTGGCAGGTGCTGCTGAGATGGCCAAAGCCAGGGCAAAAGAGCAGAGCCTCCTGTGAGGACAGCGAGGGCAGGCAGAGCTCTCGGGATGCTGCCATCCCAGCACCTGTCATGGATGGCTCATCCAGGAGGGCCTATGAGCTAGTGAGCCTCAATGGATGGGGAGTAGAGTTGTGCAGCACCAGCTAGGCTTATCCGCATGAGGCAGGAGGCTGTCACGCTGGTGCCAGAACTCAGCTTTTTCTGGGTGGTGTTCTACTCGGGGGCTGCCTGATGCATTTGTTTCCACAGCCCCATGCCACACATCCCTCATGCACAGGACTCTGGGTGCATCTCCTGCTCCATAGGGGCAGAAAAACCCCAAGTCTCTTCTTTTAACCCAGCCTCCCCCCAGCTGGGCACAGGCTCTATGAGCTGCAGCTGCCAAGCTCTAGGCATGATCCAAAGCAGGGCTCGGCTGGGTGGCTTGACCTTACCCCTCATGGAGCTAACTGCATGTATGTGGGGGGCAAGATATGGCACTCCCCACGCAGACCTAGCAGACATCGATCACACCCATGCAGCCCCTGGCACAGCCCATGTTCCTCCCCCAGGCTCCCAGAAGTGCTGCCTTGGGGGTATCTTGCCCCTGGCCAGGCAGGGCCCCACCTTCCCTGCACTAGTTCTTTGATTCCCCAAGAGCCACCATACCATGGAAGATGTCACAGGGATGCCAGGGGGTGCAGAGAGCTCCAGCAAACGGCCACATTGCTGCGGTGGTAGTGGGCATATGTGGCAGAGCAGTCAGCGCACTACTTGGCACCCCACTGGGCACAATGGCACTGGGACAGGTTCTCAGGGCCTGCAGTTCCATAGTGACAGGACAGGAGTGATGGAGCATGGCCCTAACGGGGGGGAAGCTGCAGTGTCTGCCTGAGGCAGGGGCCCAGGAGCTGCTTATGGCTGAACTTGGGGGACAAGATATCTCCTGTGACAGGCTGGCAGGGGTCACAGGGAGCCAGGAACAAACAACAAAAAAAGTTGGTTTTTTTTTTTTTTTTTTAAATAAAATAAAAAATTAAAAAGTTCTTTATTGGGTCCAGCATGGTCCTTGCCCACGGGCTGCATGCCCAGGCTGGCGTGGGCGGGGCTGCCTGCCTCCCTGCACATCAGACAGAGCACTGAGAGAAGAGACTGCCCTACAGGGAAAGGGGTACTGCCTAAGGTTGGGAGCCCCTCTGAGCGGCTGTGATGGCTGGGGAAGTGCAGGCCTGCCAGTCCCATGGAGGGAGGGGTTCCATTCACAGAAACCCAAAGAGAAAACAAATGGGGCCCATGGTGCGGGAGGGGCACAGTGAGGCGAGTGTCTGTGGGTGCTGGGGGGAGGCATGGGGCCCCGCACACACACTGGGGCTCCCCCCACACCTCACTGAGCTGCACTGGAAGTGGTTTTCTTCAGGGTGAAGTTGGTCCAATTCACTGCTACTTTCTGCCGAGTTTGCTTAGCGGAGTCCAGACAGAACCTGAGAGGGGGAGAGAGCAAAAATGGGAAACAGCAGGGCCAATTACCACCCATTGCTGCTTCAGCCCAGCCAGTGCCCTAGCCCACCTCAGTCCCCACCCCCCAGCCAAGCCATGGCCCTGCCAGGCAAGGTAAGGCTCCACAGAAGAAAATCTAAGGTAAAAAGGAGCCCAAGAGAGCTGGTAGTTCACCAGAAAGACAATATTAAAGGCACCACAGCAACCCCTCCCGTGCAATGAGACAGGAAGAAGAGCAAGAGGTCAACATGACTCCATCAGGAGGCCTATAACGAGTTAAGTCAACGGGATTCCTACAACAAGTGGAACACGGCCAGAGCACCGAGAACTGCAGAACGGCACAAGCAGGTAAGGACCAAATCAGAATGGTGCAAAATCAGTTACTCCCACCAAAGACCCAGCATTAAAAGCCTCTACAAACGCACTAGGAGTAAGAGAAAGACAAGGGAAAGTGTGGGTCTTCTACCTAGAAACAGAACTAATAAGTGAGGACTTCCCGCAAGTGGAGGTGCCTAATGGCTGTTCTGGTTCAGTCTTCACTAACATGGCTCAGTGCCAAGATCCTCGGTGCAAGCAATACCATCACAGGGGACGAACACCAGCCAAAATGGAAAGAACAGGCTAAAGACTACGTATTTTGATTAGTGAGTCAGACATATTCAAATCAGCAGGGCCTGATGCAGTTCACTCACGTCTTACAGAACTAGTGATTATCTCTGAGAACTTGTAGAGGAGGGATGGGGCCCCAGAGGACTGGAGATGGGCAGACTAGCTTCCAAAGGGGACCAAAGAGGACCTGGTTCAGTACAGACCAGTGAGCCTAACTTCACCTCTGGTATGGATATTAGAACAAATCACTGAACAATCCATTTGCGAGCATCTAGATGGTTACAGACTTGGGGCTTGTCAAGAACCACTCATGCCAAACCAATACAGTTGCCTTCTCTGACAGGGCTACTGGCCTCGAGGATTGGCAGGAGCAGCAGACATGATGTATCTTGATTGGAGGGAGGTTCTGACACAGTCCCACATCCTGTTCTTGTATGTAAACTCGGAAAATGTGTGCAGATGAAGTTACTACATGGGGGTCCAGACTGGTTAAGGTCAGAGCAGTTACCAGGGGTTTGCTGACAAACTGGGGCTGGGTGATAATGGGGTCACATGAAGGTCAGTCCTGGGTCTGGTACAGCCACTACTTTCATTAATGACTGGGATAACAGAGCACACAATATGCTTATAAATTCTGCAGAGGAGAAGCCACCAAGGGGGCTTGAAAGCACTTTGGGGGACAGGCTTAAAATGCACACTGCCTTCACAAATTAGGATCTGACCTAAATCAGCAAGATGGAACTCAGTCAAGACAAGTGCAGGGTACTTCAGAGGCAGGAAAAAATCAAATGCAGTTAGAAAACAGGGAATAACTGGCTAGGTGGCAGTACTGCTCCTAAGGAGATGCAGGCTGTAGAACAGTGGTTCCTAAGCCTGGGGCCTGTGGCTCCCGTCCTGCTGGCTGCAGAAAGGAGTCACTGCCTAATGAATCAGGTGAAGCATGTTTCCGCGGGGACTACAAGATTGGTGCAGGCACTCTGCTGCAGTCAAGGAGATGGGAGATCAGAACTCCCATCCCCCTGGCTGTAGCAGGAAGCACAGCAAAGCAATTCTAGGTCCACAGATGCAGGAGTCCTTGCTGGAGCCAGGGGGGAGGGGGTGAAGGATCTTCCATCCCCCATGCTGCAGAAAGGAGCCACTGCCAAGGGACTCAGGTGGAGTGCACAGGCCTACAGGACACAGGGTTTTCCTGCTGCGGCCAGGGAGATGGGAGATTAGTGAATGAGGAGGCAAACTGTTTTTCAGGGGTGCATCTGCTGGTGGTCCTTCAGAGCTGTAACAATTTCTGTGGCCCTCGAGCAAAAAGGTTGGGAACGACTGCTGTGGTGGATCACAGCAACGTGACGTTTGCAAAAAAAAAAAAAAAAAAAAAAAAAGTGAGCATCATTCCAGCATGTATTAACAGAAATGTATGGAAGAACAGGAGGTAACTCCTTGACTCCACTTGGCACTGGAGAGCAAGGTTTCCTCTACTTTTCATAGGCTGTGTGCGCAAAAAATTTCTTTATGTTCACAAATATTAGCACTGTTAAATGTTTTTGTGCATGCTTTATTTTGTTGTGTACACAGACTTCACACCTGTGTGCACGTGCACATGCCACAGCTCAGAGGGAACATTGCTGGAGAAGACACAGTTGGTGTGTGGGGCCCAGGTCCATAGGCCCCATTAGAAAGGGTGTGGACAAACTGGAGAGAGTCCACAGAAGAGCAACAAGCACAATGAAAGGTTTAAAAGATGTGACCTAGAAGGAAAGGTTGAAAAAACTGGGCCTGGTCTGTCAGGAGAAAGGCTGACTAAGGGAGAGACCTGATATCAGTCTTCAAATATGTCAAGGGCTGTTGCAGGGAGGCCCGTGATCAACTGTTCTCCATGTCACTGAAGGTAGGACAACATGTGACGGGCTACATCTGCAGCCAAGGAGATTTAGGTTAGATACTAGGGGACCTTTCTGAGTATGTCTGTGCTGCAATAAAAGATGGGCAGCAAGGCTGCCGCTGGCCTGGCTCAGCTGACTCCAGGGGCAGAAATTGTAATGCAGATGTTTGGGCTGGGCTGAAGCCTGGCCGCTGGGACTCTCCCCCACCACGGAGTCCCCATGCTCCAAACAGCACAAATGACCCTCCCCCAACAGGGCACATACAGGGCCCCTCTAGTCCCAATTGCCCAGAAAACAGCAGGCCTGGCTCACCTCTTGAAATACTCCACTTCTCTGTCCGTCTCGTCCATTTCCACCCCATCCACGTCTTTGGGCAGGAATACGTCATCTAGCAAAGCAGAGCAGCACAAAGTCAGCCACAGATGCAGCTCCTCCCAAGCAGAGCATCAGAGAATGCCCACCTCAGCACCGAGGCACAGGCTGCCACCCACACAGAACCCACAGCTCCCAGGCCACACTGCAGAACATGGTGGCGCACCTACATCGCTCAGGGCTGTACGTTATGTAGCCATGTGGTCCTGAGTCTTGCCTCGTGGGAGGTGAGGCCTGAGCTAGGGTAGGACGGCACAGGGCCAACAGGTGGAGGGGACTCACCGATGGACGGGCTGGATTTCTCCAGCCTGCTCCTGCTCTTCCTGCTCTTGCCCTTGGGCTGGGGTGAGGTGCCCAGCACAGCAGGGTGGGGAGGCTGCCGGTCCTCAGCAGCAAGAGGAGGCGGCTGCAGTGGCTCCAGCTGCTCTGCTTTGCCCTCACCCTTCCGACCTTTCCTTTCACAACTCCGCTCCTTCTCGGGCTTGGCACCACTGCAGCCCCAGCCCTGGCCCTTGGTGCTCTCTGATGGCTCTGTGCAGCCACTCCCCCGCCGTGGCGCGGGTGTGGCTCCAGGCTTCGGAGGGTGCTTGGCTCCCAGCGCCAACCCCTTCGAGCTAGGACTCTCCCGCCTGGCCTGGGTGCCGGGCATCACAGCACATTCCCCTTTCTTGGCCTGGCAGCTCTGCCGCTTGTTCTTCCTCTGCCTGCCCCCTGCCGGTGCCTGCTCCTGCTGCTCTGGCCCTCTGGCTGGTGCTGCCACGTTGGACTCTGGGCTAGGCCCACTGCTCTCCTGGGCAGAGTCTGTCGTCTGGGGAGACTGGACCCAGATCATCCTGGAGAGGTTGGGCACCGCGCTCAGGCGCTTCACCACCCCGTTCTCAGAAGTTGGCAGCAGTGGCACCTCCCCAGGGCCCTCCCCCCAGCGGGGGCCCAGCTCACTCCGCAACACTGCGTGGCTCTTGGGGGAGCCCAGGCTGAGCGGGGAGAGATCCAAGTCGATCTCCTGCAGGCCAGAGGAGCCGTTGAGGTGGGACAGCAGGGTCTTCTGCTCCAACACTGCTGCCTTTTTGGGGAAGTCATTGACATCCAGGTTGAGATCGTAGACGCTGAAGCTGGCACGGATAGAGTCCTTAATGGTGTTCTTGATCTCCTGCAGCCGACTACTCAGGAAGCTGTTGACTCGCTCCAGCTCCAGCTGGGGCCACTCCAGGAGCTTCTCGTCAGCCAGTTCCCCGTCCTGGCCAGCCAGAGGGCTGCTCTCCACCCGCTTCTGGGCCTCTGCCTCCAGCTGCGCTTTCTCCTTCTCCTGCAACAGGCAAAGAGGGGAGCACCAGGGTCAGATGGTCTCTGGGGCAAAGCAGGGGTGAGCTAGAGCCACACTGAGTGGGCTGGCACAAGGCTGCCCCAGAACAGCCCTGTGGTGTACCAAAGTCGAGCGCTGGTGTATGGCTCAGTTCACACAGCTGCCAGCAGAAAGGAGAGCTGGAGACCTGCAGGCCTTTGAGGGGCAGGAGTGGGGCCACAATGGGCCTTGCTCCTGCATGGCTGAGCCCCAGCTCACGCCTGGGCAAGAGTGTTCCCAGTGGCACAAGCTGCCCCAGGTAACAGACAGGAAGACCTGGGACTGGTCAGGGTCTGACTCCCATGGCCAAAACAGTGGGGTGCCCCGATCTGCCATTGGAGTCTAGAACTTAGCCCCATCGGGATGGGAAGCCCCCAGGCCATGAGCCCAGAGCCAGGAGAGAGGCATTACCAGCAGCACTGCAGCTGTACTGAGCTTGGGGAGTTTTGGAGAGAGGACGAGATATAGTGCCCCAGGGGGTACAGCCCTGCTCCAGTCTCTTGGTTAGGGTGGCTCAAGACTAGTGCTGGTACCCAAGGAAATGGCGCCAGAGGCTCTGGATCACACTGGGACAGAGTGTGGAACAGCACATTCTCTTCCACTCTAGCCTCACCTTCTTTTTCTGCTTGTGCCGTGCCCGCTTGGCAGCCTTGGCGCTGTTCAGGGGCTTGGGCTCTGTGCTGTTGATGTAGTCCAGGAGTTCATCCACATCCCGGTGATCCACAGCCGGCTCTCCCGAGCTACTGCTGTGCCCCATCTTCTGCGGAAGCTCCTCTTTCCTCTTGGTGAGCCGGGAACGCAGCTTCTCCCGGATCTCAGCGTAATTCCGGCTTGTTGGGGCGGCAGGGGGCTGCAGAGAGCCTGCCACTGTTAATGTCCTGCAGGCGCAGGGGGTCTGCACAGCATAGCAGTATGCTGCTCCCCGCCCCACACCCTCTGATTATGGGGCCGTCCCCCACACCTCACACAGGCTGTGACTGGTACTGAGAGGCGCTGGCAGAGCTGTAGGGAACTGGCCGCACCTGTGGCAATGTACACAGCTTCACTACTGAGGGGGCTGAGGCCAAGTCTGCAGGGAACATGTGCCTACAGCCTGTGGCAGCCAGGCCAGGCTCACTTACCGCATTGTGGCCAAAGAATTCACAGTAGCAGCAGTCGCAGAATTTGCCATCTTTCTGGGTGGTGGAGGAGGAGGTGCAGGAGCTGCGCTCAGAGCTGCTGTCCTCATCCTCCCCGAGGCCCTCGTCCGCCTCACACGACTGCGGCGGGTGGCAGCTGGTACCATTGGTGAACTTGTGTCCCTTGCACACAGGGTCCCTGCAGAGAAGGTGGTGAGATGCATGAAGGCAGAGTGGGGCAGTGCAAGTGCTGGAAGGCAGTGGGCCAGCCAGCTCAGACAGTACCAGAGGCCACCTCGTCTCCTCCCACTTCCCAGAGCAGCTGGAATGGCTGCAGGACAAGGTCCCTGGGCTCTGGGATGAAGGTGCTCTCTGGAAACTGACTGCCTGGGGTGCTGACTGTTTAATCTGTCTGGGAGCAGAGACCTGTGCCGCTCCCTGGGACCCCAAGCCCTTTGGCAGGGCTCAAAGAACATGCAGGCAAACCAGACATGACAGGAGCCCAGCTGGCTGATTTTCTCACTGGGTTTGTGCCACCCCACCATTCACCTTACTTACTGCCCAGCTCAGTGAGCCCCCCACCCCCCCTAGCAGCCATTCCCCAGGGAGGAACCCACATTCCAGCCCACTCTTAAGGTCCCAGCTAGGAGAGCTGCAGAGCAGCTATTCCTGCGGCACCTGGCCCTGCAGTGACAAAGAGCAATCTGCTTGTGGGAAGCTGAGAGGGCCAGGGTGGACCCCAGGTCTCTGAGTCAAGCAGGGTCTATTCCTGAGCTGCAGGAGATGGATGACGCTGCATCTACTGTGCACCGTACCTCGCAGCCAGAACCACCGTGGCTAGAGGCAAGCGGTGGGGAGGAAGGACCCTATCTGACACTGTGCTGCTGGAGTCGGACACCCTCGCAGAGCCCTGCTGGGATGAGATGGGGCAAGTGCAGCCCTGACAGGGCCCCTGGCTCGTCCCATCACCCCAGAGTGCTGAGCTGCCCCAGCATACCAGACCAGGACAGGCCAGCTGGGGACAGAGCCTCACTCACCTGTTTGTGCTGGACAGCTGGTGTGGGGCAGCCGGTGGGATCAGGGACCCACTGCAGTGCCCGTTGCAGGGATGGGCACAGCCCGAAAGTGGGGGTGGCATCTTCAGAAGCGGCACGTTGGCGGGGGGCAGGTGAGGGCTCTTGCAGCCGGGGCCAGCAGGTGGGCACTCGGCAGCTGTGGCGTGGGGGCTGGGCGCCGGGGCCAACGCTGCCTGCGGTGAGGCGCTCAGTGGGATATGCGGCCCCGGCTGGGCAGACGTCTGCTTGGTGGGGACCAGTGCCGGGGGCTGGGTGGGGAGACCCGGGGGGCTGTTGGGGGGGGCAGCGAGGTCCGGGTGCCGATGATGCTCCAAGGCGTGGAAAGCCTCACCTGCAGACAGACAGGCAGGATGAAAGATGGGTCAGCACACAGGCCCAGCGGTGCTAGGCTGTACTGCCCTGGCATGGCGGGCAGGGAAGTGCCTAGACACGCACAGAGTCCCAGTCAGACCCACTGAGTTGCATGACACAACTTGGCCGGTCCCCACAGCACAGGAGCAGAAGGAAACAGGGTTCCTCCCCCGGCCCACCTTTGGCATGTGCTGGGCTCTCCAGTCCCCCAACCTGCTGGCCTGAGAGGCCTTGCTGAGCTCCTGGTGCCAAGGGCACATTCCCAGCCCAGACAGTTCCTTCCAGCCATGGGCAGAGGTCACCAGATACAGCTGGGTCCCCCATTCTGCAGAGTTCCTCATTTGCCAGCAGGGACCCCAGCGAGAAGGGCCCTGCTGTGTTCCACACAGGCCTAAGGCCTCCTGGGAGCAGGCCTTTGCTGCTCACACTAGGCTCAGTAAAGAAGAGGAGCCCTTGACCTTGCCTCGCCCCTGCCGGGCATACAAACCTGACGGGGCGGGTCTGCGGCACATGCTCTTGAACTGCTTGGGAAGCGTCTTACAGAAGTCGAGTGAGGTAGGCAGAGGTGACCCAGGGGCCGCACTGCTGGCAGCTGGGGAGATCGCGTGGCTGTAGGGACAGGCCTTGAGCCCGGACACTGCAACGGGAGCCTGGCCAACATGCTCCGGTGACAGGGGGAGGCTGGGGTGCTTGTCACCTGAAATGGAGTCAATGATGGAGAACGCTTCCCTGGTGCATGGAGCCTGGGACAGTGCTGGAGATGGCCCTGAAGCAGAGTGCGCAGCACTCCACCCTGAAGCCCCCTTGAACTCCTGGCACAAAGGCCACGTGCCCTTTTCTCCCTAGGCAGCCTTTACAGAGTCCAGGGAGCCCCAGGAGTTCTGCAGGCACCAAGCTCGGCCTCTCACCTGGCCTGGCCTCCCTGGTCAGCACGGCACTCCACTCAGCCAAAACATGGTGTGCCTGGAATGGGATGGACAGATATTGGCCAGGCTAGAACTCAGCTGGTCTGCACTCACCTACTGCTGCAGGTGGCCCCCCTAAGGGGCTGCCCTGTGCAGCTCCACCAGTGTGCTGGGAATTCCAGAGGCCTGAGAGCTTGTGAGCAGACAGGAAGGAGCTGGGATCCCAGTCCCCTGAGTTCCCATGGCATGAGGAGGAAGAGGAGGAGGAGGAGGAAGCGGAGGAGTGGGAACCTCCCCCACACGACTGTGACTTGCAGGACGTGTGCGATAAAGAGACCTGGGAAGAAAGTCACAGTATGAAGCAGTAGCAAGTTGCAGTAGAAAATCCCTAAATGCTCTGCTTCTGGCCTGGCCTCCCCAGGCCCCAGTCAAGCCCCCACACGTCCCCACCTCTCCTCACTCACCGAGAGCCTCCACCAGGCCAGGACAGAGCTTGGGCTCAGAGGGGGATCGGGGCACGAGGCGCAGCCATCCTGGGCCTCCCCCACTCTGCCATCTTGGTCCCCACGTCAGCGGTCAGCAGGGACAGGGCTACATCACAGATCACAGCTGCGCCGGTTCAGCATGTCTGGTGAGATGCTCTCAGCCGACGGGAGAGAGCTCGGCCACTGGTTCAGTAACCCCACCTCAGCCAGAGGTGACAGCCGTGCCCCACTGACAGCACTTTGCACACCCATGCCTAGGTCAGCGCAGCTACACTGCTCAGGGCTGGATCAGTCACATGTGAGCGACAGTCAGCTGCTCATTTGGTAGTGTGGCCCAGTGCCCAGACGAGCCAGCTCCATTCGCCTAACGACCAGTGCCTTCAAGGAGGTGCTGAAGTCAATGAGGAACAGCTTCAATCCAAACAGGACAAGCCGCTCTTTCCCCAGAATAAAAGCACTCATGGGGGTCTGAACCCCACCTTCACACAAATCGGCACCCTCTCCAGGGAGGCCAGGCTGTGAAAGACTCCACTGGATCTATTTAGCCTAACAAAAAGAGGGCGAAGGGACACCTTGATGCCAGTCTAAAGTACCCACACGGGGACTAATATGCAATAAGCAGTTCAGCAGAGGGAGGCCTCAGACACGCCAAAGGCTGCCAGCTGAAACTCTACCAAGTCAGACTGTAAATAAGGGCACACTTTAACAAGGAGCAATTAACCCTGGGGCCCATTTCCCAGAGGCTGCAGAAATCCAGAGCAGATATGCCTCCAGCAGGCAGAAGTCAGGGGCATGCTCACTCTCCCAGCTCTGCCTTACTGTGCAGGGACCACGTGGGTGCACTAACACCATCCTGGGCAAAGAGCCCTGGCCTTCCCTCCCCACCTGCCCCTGCAGCAGCTCCCTAGCTAGGAGGCGTCCTCCCAGCAACAGGAGACAGCTCCAGTGCAGACAGGGACACCTACAGGCACTCGACAACTGCCAGGGAGCTGACGAGCCAGGAGACACCAATTGCAGCCATCACCACGGCCCCGCCCAGCAGAGACATGGGACAGCAGCTGCCTACCGCCAACGCCTGCTCCTGGACAGCCCGTCGCTCCTCTTCCTCCACACTCCTCCGGCAGCTCTGGCAGATCCACAGCGGCATTTCTCCCAGCAGGTTCTGCACAAGCGTTGGCACCAAGTCTGGGGGAAGCCTCTCGCCTGGGGAGACCAGCCCGTTGTGAGACGGGCCCCCCCAGTCCTTGCGCTCTCGGTGACACAGCAAGCAGCACGTCTGCACTGACTGGTTGGCCGTGGGCAGCACCTGTGGAGGGACAGGCAAGCGGCGAGTCACTCACAGGAGGCCGAGAGCTGAGCCCAAGGCACGCTGTGGGACTCCATGCCTTTTGCCAGCCATGCCCGTGGGACACTGCTCTCCCCAGAGAGCACCCCTTCGAGCAACGTGGAGCCTCTAGTAACCAGTCCTGTCCCCTCCCCTCCCAAGGCCAGGCTATGCTGTCTAGGCCCCACTGATCCACCCACCTTTGGCCCTGGCCAGATTCCCCAGCAGCAATGGAGGGACAGCAGGTACAAACCATACGGTGTGAACCTGGGAATACCCACGGGCAGAGAAAGGTGGCACTGTTGAGCGGCAGGCAGTCAATACCCTCCTTTCGAGACCAGTGGTTTTCTAACTTAGGGTCAGGATCCAGTACCGGTCGCAGACCCTCAGGTACTGGGTCGTGACGCCCCCTGCTGTTGCTGCTGAAAGACTGGAATGCATGGTCAAAGATAAAACAAGCAAGGAGTCCTGTGGCACTTAAAGACCAACAAATTTATCGCATGAGCTTTCATGAGCGAAAACCCCTTTGGAACCTGCTCAAAGATGTAATTGTTGGGTTGCAAGAATAAATTATTGTTTTCAACTGGGTCCTGAGAAAACAAGTTTGAAAACCACTGTTCTAGACCATTGGTCCCCAACCTTTTCTCAGCCAAGGCACACCTGGATGCTTTTAATTATTCTGAGACACCAACATACAGTCTGAAAATGAACTCTTGAATATTCATGAGCCAATCCATAATACTTCAAGAGATTTTTTCCAAAAAAATTCTGTGGCACCCTGGTTCAGGTCTGATGGTACGCTGGTTGGGAAATACCATTCTAGACACACTCTTCCCCATCCCCAAGTCCCAGTTCCAGCCCCACTGGCCCTTGCTGGTGTCTGCAGTCTCCCCACACAGTCCCATCCAGGGATGGAGGCCCTCTGCCCTGCACTGGCATGCCAGCCGGGCTGCGACCACAGGCACCTTTAGGACGGCCAGCCAGAGAACAGATAACAGGGCGGCAGCAGGGCCAGGACAAGGAGCCACACGTTTAACTGCTGCTGGGAAAGAGATGGGCCTCAGAGACTCAAGGTGAAGCAAAGGTCAAAGGGGGTGCTGGGGGAGGCCAGGCTGAAGATGATCCTGGATGAGAGGGAGAGAGACAGGCAGGCAGAAGCCTCCCCACTCTCCCCTGGAGGCCAGGCAGCAGCAGTAAGGAGAAGTGAAGCCTGTCAAAGCAGCGTCAAGCTGTGGCAAGGTCACCACCCGGCCAGGGCAGGTTGGCACGGCTTGAGGCAGGCACCTAATGCTGAGCAGAGAGCAGAGTATGTGAGCCACGCAGGAGGGTCTGCTGCTAGCAGGGTCCACTGCCACCTCCCGTGGAGCATGTCTCCAGCAGGAAGGGAGCCAGCAGCTTGGGACAGATCCCCCAGGAGAGGCTGTGTGGCTCAGAAACACCCTGGATGGGGGTCCTTCCAACGGTCCACACGGTCTTCTTTTAAGGAGCCAAAGGGGCAGGAGCTGTGATCTCAGTGCTGGCCAGCTGTCCTTACTGTGTGCAGACTTGGCAAGGGCTGCTGGGCTCTTACCCCTCGCCAGGTGATGGGCAGCCTAGGAAGCACCAGACATCAGAGATCCTGCAGGAGAACATCTCACCAGCCCTGCTTTGTGCCTTCGCTGTTTCTCCCTGCACAGCTCTCCACTCTACCCTGCCATGTCCAGAGTACCAGCTGCCAGTACTCCAAGCCCCGGCCCAGGGAGCAGCACAAAAAGGAATGGTCCCTCCCTGCCTGCCAGGCTGCTGCGGACACAGCCCCCTTTTCTAGCAGCCACAGTGCTTGGCAAACTTGGAGCTCCCCCCCCCGCACTCACAGCACTTCCTGGACGTTATTGCTCATGGCATAGCCATGGGACATTTGCCAGCCTGCAAGCTCGGAGAGGTTAAGTGACATGGCCTGGCAGCGCCAGGAATGCTGATTGCATCTCTCCTCACAGCCCCTGGTTTACTACACACGTTAGCTGACATTTCCCTGCTCTGCACTGGTTTGCTGCCTATACAGACGTTTGCAACACCTCACCCTTCATCCACAGCTGAACATTACTGATGTGTTTGTACCCAGGGCTAGCACTGTACCCTGGGCTCTCCTAGCTACCCTGCATGTCTCTTCCTCCAGAGCCCTGTTATAAACCCTCACACAGCCCCCATGGGATCAACTTAGTCACAGGAGTCCCTGAAACCCCAGAGCAAACCCAGCCATACCAAAGAAAAGACAACCCACCTGCTCAGCCCTGGCCCCTGGCTGAGCTGTATTTATAGGGCCAGGGCCTCAGTGCCACCTCTTCCTGGGCTTCACACCCGACCAGCAAACAGCAACCTACTGCACATGCTCAGTAGGAACTTAGCTGCTTTAATAGGCGGCCTGGCCCAGACCCCAGCCAGAGGAAATGCTGTGCTGCGGACAGACAAGGTGCTCGCTCCTGATAAGTTTACACTGGTACCCTGCTCCTGCAGGCCTTACGTGCCAGCCCTTCTCTGTTCTGAGAACAGATGCTGCCTAGGAATTCATCAGTCACAGGACTGGTGCCCGGGGCAGCGGGGACTGGCCAGTGGGTCAGTGGTCAGGTGCTGGTGGCAAAGTAGGGAGACTGGGGTTTTGTTCTGCCCCAGAGCTCCTGGAAGACCTGGAATAAGTCACTGGGCCTGGATGTGTACCCAGCAGACACATGCCATAAGGAGCTGGGCTTCCCCAAGGGTGACTGGAGAGAGAGGCACTGACAAACAAGAGCCACAAAAGCCAGCACATGGGGAGGGGGTGCTGCTGGGAGATGCTCACAAGAGGAATGGGCACTGAGCCCTGCAGGCGTTGCCCAGGCGATCCTTGCTTCCCCAAGCAAAGTGTGAGGGCCCTGCCATGCTCTGTGCGGAGCAGCTGGAAGGATGAGGGTGCTGCCCAGCGGCTGGAGCACTACCAAAGTATGTCAGTAATGCGGAACAGTCGGTGGCCAGGTGGCATGAGAATAAGTCTTTTGCTAACTGTCAGTCACCCACCTGGGAGGTGGAAGATCTTGGGCTGAGTTTCCCCAGGCCAGGCCAAGGAGCCCACAGCTGGTGGGCAGACACCTCTCCTGGGAAGAAAGGGACCCCACTTAAACCTCTGGTGCAGGATGTGGGCTTGAACCAAAGTTTTCCATCTCCCAGGCAAGTGTTTAGTCAACAATCTAACAGTTAAAAGATGACAAGTTCCAACAGAGTAGCCATGTTAGCCTGTCAGCAAAACAAACATGGAATCTAGTGGCACCTTCCAAATTCATCTCACGAGCTATTGGGCGGGAAAATTCCACTTTGTCAGATGCTTGAAGATGGAGAAGTACAGATGAATGGGAGGAAAATAAATGCAGAGGAGTGGAAGTCATAAGATCGGGTCAGATTGTTACAGCAAATCAATGCTGTTGTTTAGATTCAAATAGTGGGGAACAGCATAGAGGAGGGAGCTGAGGGAAAAAGGAAAGCAAATATCTGTTGTAACGGAAAGAAAAATAGTCTCTATTTACCCCTAAGTTCATGATGTCAAATCTGCATATGAATTTGACACTGTCAACTTAGGGTTAAATAGAGACAATAGGTTTCCCCACTACAACAGGTAATTTTGCTTTCCTTTTCCCCCTCACCTCTGCCCTCTATGCTGTTCCCCACTGTTTGAATCTAAACAACGGCATTGATTTGCTGTAACACTCTGACCTGGTCCTATGACTTCCACTCCTCTGCATTTATTTTCCTCTCATTCATCTGTACTTCTCCATCTTCAAGAATCTGACAAAGTGGAATTTTCTCCCCCAAAAGCTCAGGCTATAAATACATTTGTTAGTCTTTAACAGTGCCCCAGGACTCGTTTGTTTTAATTAAAAACAAGGGCACTCCTGCTGTCTCTCCAGTAAGCTGGATTTGGAATGAGATCCAATCCAGCCAGCCGCTTTGCTCTGGGGCTCAGGATGGATGTAGGCCAAACTTCAACACCAAGGGAACATTTGTGCTGAAACTCAGGCTCTTCCAGAGCTCAGTAGGGGTTCTGTGGATCACACTGGAGCCAAAACTGGGACTTCAGGGCCTCAATGGCAGCTTCAGGTGTTTGGGCACCAAAGCGGCCCCAGGTCTGGCACAATGGGGCTAATTCCTACAGCCTCCCTCCATGGGGCCGGCAGTGCTAAGGAGAAGTCCCTCGCTGTGACAAAGCCAAAGGAGCACTACAGACAGCTGCCTGCATTGTAACCAAAGACGGACCCAGCCCAGGGCTGGAAGGCTCCAAAAATAATCAGTCGATGGACAGGTTAGATGATGTAAAAAATGGCCAGGTGTTCTAAAGCTCTAATTTACTGGAAGGGAAAGAGAGAGCACTTATAGGCTACAGACTCACTCTAAGACAGACTCCGAATTACAAGAGTATCACCTAACGACTTCCTTTCATTCAGAAAAGGTGCAATAGACCCAAATAAGGGTGAAAATAAGGACTGACTGACCCTGGTGCACAGCCATAGGGAGTTTGCCATCTGGGCCAGCACTGGATGCCTGACTGGACAGGTAACAGAGCTCACATCCAGAGGGCTGGGGCCACTGGCAAGTAATGAGATGATGTGCTCAGCACAACGCTCTGCTGGCGCTGTGTGACACAGCGAGGGGCTTCGGGGGCTCCTTCCATGCAGGGGCTGAGTCTGCCACATGCAACCGTAGATCCGGTGGGAGGTGCCCACTCCCCTGCCACCTTCCCCAGCCACCGTCACACCATGCCCATCTGAACAGCACCTGGAGCTGGCTACCTGCCCTCAAGGGAAGGGCCCAGTTCCTGTCCTAAGGAGCCAAGAGGGGACTTTCTTGCCTAAACTGTTGAGTGACTTGTCAGGTGCTTGGCAGCTCTAAGCTCATGGCCCTGGGGGTCTCCAGCCCTTCCAGCTCCTAAACCAAGCTGTGACTGACCCAGAGGCAGAGCAGTGGACATTCCCCACTCCAGGGAGACTGGAAACCATTCCTGAGCTGCCACTGCCAGGGGCAACAGCTCCTGGTGGCCATGACCCTGTCTCTTTTTAGAGTTGCCCCGGGCCAGGCTGGTGTCAGGCTAGTTCCCAGCAAGGGTTCCAGTGAGGAGCTCAGGCTGCTACCTCTGCAGGGGATGCTCTGCTCCCGCCCTGACACACGTGGTGCGTCCCTTCCCACGGCAGGCTACTGGGAACCATGGTCCTGCCCAAGCTTTCCTTCTAACAGCTGGGATGCTCCTGGCCGTTCTCAGGAGCTGGGAAGTCCTGGTGAGGACTCCTGGACTCTGCCATCAGCCTGGCCCTAGGAAGTCACTTCACTGCTGCCTCGGCAACCCCTTTCTGTTCCAGGTGCCCTGGAAATGGCGCTATGTGATGGGGGAGCATGAAGCCAGTTGAAGGCTGTGGCCTGGGGCTTTGAGGGATAAATCCTGGAGACGGATCTCAGAGGAGTCTGTCCCACCACCACAAGGGCTTGTCAGCCAGCCTCACGCCTGGTCTCCAGCTGCAGCACTGGCCCCATAGGCCACACTGGCAGCTGGGATCAAAAGCTCTTCCTGAGACAGCAGCTGCAGCCCGCATGTTAGCTCCCACCACAGGCAGGGGCCTCTGGACGCAGCTTGGCTCCTCAAAGCCAACAGCAGCTCCTAGAAAATATTTACTCTGAGGAAATGGCCCTGGGTTTCTTTCCTCCCTGAGACAGCATGGCCCAGCACCCCTTGAACCTGCCCCCCTAGCAGTGCAGACGGATGACCCCCACGCTCCAGAGGAGTCTTGTCACCTCCTAGCAGAGCAAGTCAGGGTTGCAGAATGCCAGTGGCAAGGCAGGAACCAAAACATCTGCAACTTCAAAAAGCACCTGGCTACCCCTGACCTCTAGGAACCTGCCCTGGACTCTTCCAAGTCTACAGGGCTGGCCCAGGTGCCAGCCTCCCCAACAGTGCTCGGGGAAGGGCCAAAGGAAAAGCAAGGGATCCCAAGAAGGGACACACAGAGGGGTGTTACAAGGATCTGGAGGAGCCATGCACTGACTGTGGGGTGGCCCTGGAGAGACCAAACCTGTTCTTGGCACTAGGCAACTGCAGAGGGGTGGGAAAGGACCCGCTGTCCCTGTGCACCAAGCTAAGGAGTCCACAGGATGTCCCGAGAGCCCTCAGCAGGTGTAGGAGCAGCTTGCCCACAGCACCGGTCCCATGACACATTCTCTACATTAGGGAGCCCCTGCCACGTAGCAGAGCCCCTACGCTAGGTGCTCCATGGCACCGAATGATCACTCTCCTGGCCCCAGAAACTTGCCATCCAAGGATAACGGGCATTCCCTGCCTCGGTGCCAGGCTGTGCTGTGCTCCCCACAGGATGCCAGGCTTGACCCCTGGCCAGCCGATTGTCCTAGCCACCTCTGCACCTCTCCACAGAGCAGCTTCCCTGAGCTGGCCTGCAGAGCCCATGCTCCCCACCAGCCGAGGCCCCAGCTGGGCTGGCTGCAGGGTGGACTACCCCACAACTGTCACACCAACACTGCCACTTAGCTGTGCTCCTCTGCCAAGACCGGGGGCTCAGTGGATCCCCAAGGGCAGAGATCCAGTGGTAGCTGCCAGGGTACAGCACTTAAACAAACGAATGTTAAAGAAACAGGCAAGGTGCCCTGAGGCAGGGAGCATCTCACCACCCTCACCTCCCATTGCGTCTCCTCTATATAGTGAGTCTGAGGAGCCCAAGAGCCAGGCTGCACGAGAGGTGCAATGTGAGGGCAGGAACCCAGCTGGGGAAAACAGAGTGCCCGAGGAAAACGAGTACCAGAGGGGAGGCTGCAGTGTTCACCACCCCAACCCCTTTCCCCAGACCACACCTGAAGGGTGACCATTTCCCGTAGCCGGTGGTCCAGCAGGAACGGCTCCATCCTCCACAGCCAGCCCGTGCCCCCTCCCTGCAAGAACTCCTTCCGAGGGCATCAGGCAAACTGCACCCCGCACTAAGAAATCAGGGCTTGGCCTCCCCCTGCCCCAGCACCTCCTGCCAGCGACCCCCACCTTGGACGGAGCCCATCTTCTAGCTTGGCCGTGGGAAGCCATGACTGCTCCCCCCGCCCCTCGCTGGCTGCTGGGGGCAGGCCCCCCTTCCCACGGACCTCACCCAGGCACCTGGCTCCCTGGGCTCAGGCCTGGCTGTGCCAGCTTCCGGCTCCTGCCGCATCCAAGCAGCTGAGCCGCTCACTCCACGCTGCTCTTGCGGCTCAGGGGCTCGCTGCAAATGGACTCCCGGCCCTGCCGGGCTCCCAACTCCTCCAGGAGGGTCCCGGCAGGGTCAGCGACCTCCCTGCCGGCTGGCCGTCCTCTCCAGCAACCGGCACCACGGCCTCCCTTCCCGGGACAGCAGCCCCGCACACAGCCAGCCTGCGGCAAGTGGGGCCGCACAGCCCGGCCCGGGAACCACCCTCCTGCGGGCGCAGGCTGCATGGCTCCCGGCGGGCAGCCCCGGGCAGGCGCCGCGTGCGAAGCGGCAGGAGCGCGGCCTGGGTGTCTCCGCGGCGGGAGGGCGGCGGGCAGAGACGGGGCCGGGGCCGCAGGCCGGTGGCAGGTGCGGGGCCGGGGCCGCACGGGGCCGGGGGCGGCGGCGGGTACCTGGGG